>CM038677.1:305585933-306022790 GCA_021605205.1 Aegilops longissima
CAGTTTCATCAACACTAGCCTTAGGTGTTGGCATGTTCTTCGCATTCTTGGAGTAGATGAGTATATCATCGAGGTATACCACGGACGAATTTATCCAAATACTCCATGAAGATTGAGTTCATTAACAGAGAAGGTGGCTTGGAGCATTGGTTAATCCGAAGGACATCACGGTGTACTCGTATTGGCCATAACGAGTGACAAAGGCCGTTTAGGAATGTCCCGTTCTTGATTTTGATTTGATGGTAGCCCAACCTCAAATCCATCTTGGAAAGGCGAGGATCGCGAGCTGATCATACAGGTCGTTGATCCTAGGGAAGGCGGATACTTGTTCTTGATAGTGACCAAATTGACGGTCGGTAATCTACAACCATCCGATCCGTACCATCCTTCTTCTTGACGAAGAAGGCAGGGCAAGCCATGGAGATGAACTAGGGCGGATGAAACCCTTTTGCAAGGACTCATCGAGTTGTTTCTTAAGTTCAGCTAGTTCTAGGGGTGCTGAAGGAAAATATGCCCTAGAGGCAATAATAATGTTATTATTTATTTCCTTATATCATGATAAATGTTTATTATTCATGCTAGAATTGTATAGCCGGAAACATAATACATGTGTGAATACATAAACCTACAAGTGTCACTAGTATGCCTCTACTTGACTAGCTCGTTAATCAAAGATGGTTATGTTTCCTAACCATGAACAAGGAGTTGTTATTTGATTAACGGGATCACATCATGGTTGAATGATCTGATTGACGACCCATTCCATTAGCATAGCACTTTTGATCGTATAGTTTGTTGCTAGTGCTTTCTTCATGACTTATACATGTTCCTATGACTATGAGATTATGCAACTCCGTTTGCCGAGGAACACTTTGGGTGCTACCAAGCGTCACTGGCGTAATGGGTGATTATAAAGGTACATTACAGGTGTCTCGAAGGTACATGTTGGGTTGGCATATTTGAGATTAGGATTTGTCACTCCGATTATAGAGAGGTATCTCTGGGCCCTCTCGGTAATGCACATCACATAAGCCTTGCAAGCATTGCAACTAAATGTGTTAGTTGTGAGATGATGTATTACAGGCGAGAAAAGACTTGCGATGTGAGAGATTGAACTAGGTATTGGATACAAGCGATCGAATCTCGGCGAAATAACATCTGATGACAAAGGAACAACGTATGTTGTTATGCGGTGCGAACGATAAAGATCTTCGTAGAATATGTAGGACCAATATGGGCATCAGAGGTCCCGCTATTGGTTATTGACGGAGAGGTGTCTCGGTCATGTCTACATAGTTCTCGAACCCGTAGAATCGCTACGCAACGTTTAGATGGCGAGTTATTATGAGTTTATATGATATTGATGTACGAAGGTTGTTGAATCCGGATGAGATCCGCGGACATGACGAGGAGTCTCGAAATGGTGAGACATAAAGATTGATATATTGGAAGCCTATGTTTGGACTCGGAATCACTCCGGGTGAAATTGGAATTTCTGCAGAATGGGATTTAGGAACCTCAGAAGAATGATGGGCCATGATGGGCCTTAGTGGGAAGAAAGGGGGCCATAGTGCTGGCGCACCTTCCCCTTCCTAGTCCTATTGGGACTAGGAGAGAAGCGCCCCCTCTCTCTCTCCTTCCCTTGGAAAACCTAGTTGGACTAGGATTTGGGGGAATCCTACTCCTAGTAGGAGTAGGACACCCTGCGCACCTCTCCTTGGCGGCCAGCCCTCCCTTCCTCCTTTATATCTGAGGCAGGGGCACCCCATGACACACAAGTTGATCATTGAGATCGTTCCTTAGCCGTGTCGGTGCCCCTTCCACAAACTACACCTCGAATATCGGTTCTGCAGAGCTTAGAGAGAAGCCCTGCGCCGGTGGAACATCATCATCGTCACTGCGCCCGTCGTCTTGCGTGAAACTCTCCCTCAACACTCGGCTGGATCGGAGTTGAGGGGCGTCATCGAGCTGAGCGTATGCAGAACTTCCGGAGGTGCGTCACGTTGGTGCTTGGATCGGTTGGATCGGGAAGAAATCGACTACTTCCTCTCGTTGCGTCAGCCTTCCGTTGCTAGTCTCACAGTGCGTAGACAACACTCTCATCTCGTTGCTATGCATCACCATGATCTTCGCGTGATCGTGAGAAATTTTTTGAAATTACTCGTTCCCTAACAGTGGTATCGAGCCTGGTTTTATCGCGTTGATGTCATGTGCGCGAGTAGAACACAAGTGAGTTGTGGACGATACAAGTCATACGCCTACCGACATGTCATACTTTGGTTCGCGGTTGTTGTGAGATGAAGCGGCCGGACCGACATTCTGCGCGTCTGCTTCAGCGAGACTGGTTTCACCGCTCCGAGCTTTCGTTGCTTAAAAGGTGACGGCGGGTCATCATCTCTCACTT
This sequence comes from Aegilops longissima, assembly GCA_021605205.1. Classification (NCBI taxonomy): domain Eukaryota; kingdom Viridiplantae; phylum Streptophyta; class Magnoliopsida; order Poales; family Poaceae; genus Aegilops; species Aegilops longissima. The sequence continues at coordinate 305,588,338 of CM038677.1, forward strand.
TAGTTGAATCGAGTGTGGCTCGCCGGATCCTTGAGAAGGTTAAAGCGGAGTCTATTTGTGGAAGTATCGTTGTAGTTTTGATGCGTAAGTAAAGCGGTTCTTGCTCGACCCGTAGCAGCCACGTAAAACTTGCAACAACAAAGTGAGAGGACGTCTAACTTGTTTTTACGAGGGCATGTTGATGATGTGATATGGTCAAGACATGATGCTATATTTTATTGTATGAGATGATCATGTTTTGTAACCCTTGAGTTATCGGCAAGCTGGCGGGAACCATATGGTTGTCGCTTTATTGTATGAAATGCAAGCAGCCGTACATAATACTTTGCTTTATCACTAAGCGGTAGCGATAGTCGTAGAAAGCATAAGATTGGCGAGGAGCGACAACGATGCTACGATGGAGATCAAGGTGTCGTAGCGGTGACGATGGTGATCATAGCTGATTAGCTTGAGATGGAGATCACAAGCACAAGATGATGATAGCCATATCATATCACTTATATTGATTGCATGTGATGTTAATCCTTTATGCATCTTATTTTGCTTTGATTGACGGTAGCATTATAAGATGATCCTTACTAAATTATCAAGAAGTGTTCTCACTGGTATGCACCGTTGCGAAAGTTCTTACGTCTTTGAGACACCACGTGATGATCGGGTGTGATAGGCTCTACGTTCAAATACAATGGGTGCAAAGCGATTTGCACTACGAGAATACTCAGGTTATACTTGACGAGACTATGCATATAAGATGTAACCTCGGAACACGGAGACCCGAAAGGTCGGCGTGAATCATATAGTAGATATGATCAACATATTGATGTTCACCATTGAAACTACTCCATCTGCGTGATGATCGGTCATGGTGTAGTTGATGGATCAATCATAATCACTTAGAAATTGGAGGATATTTTCTAAGTGGAGTTCTTAAGTAATATGATTAATTGAACTTAAATTTATCATGAACTTAGTACTGATAGTATCTTGCTTGTCTATAGTGTAGATAGAATGGCTCGTGCTTGTTGTTCCGTTAATTTTAACGTTCCTTGAGAAGCAAAGTTGAAAGATGATGGCAGCAATTACGGTGGGTCCGTAACGAGGATTATCCTTATTGCTTGCCAGGAAGAATTCGTCACGGAAGCACCGTTAGGTGCCGGGCCTGATGCAAGGGCTGCGCGAAGTTGTGAGCGTCTGGCAAAGCAAAGGCTGATGACTACTCTATAGTTCGATGTGCCATGCTACGGCTTAGAACCGGGACTTCAGCGTCGTTTTGAACACCATGGAGCATATGAGATGTTCGGAGTTGAAGTTAATATTCAGCGAATGCCGGATTGAGAGATATGAAGTCTCCAATAAGTTCTATAGCTGTAAGATGGAGGAGAGCAGTTTGTCGGTGAGCATATACTCGGAATGTCGGATATAACAATCACTTGATTCAAGCTGGGAGTTAATCTTCCGGATGATTGCGTCATTGACGAGAATTCTCCAATCACGCCACCAAGCTACAAGAGCTTCGTGATGAACTATAATATGCAAGGATGACCAAAACAATGCGAGCTCTTAGCGATCTTTGAAAGCAGCGGAGGTAGAAATCAAAAGGAGCATCAAGTGTTGATGGTTAACAAAACCACTAGTTTCAAGAAAAGGGCAAAGGAAAGAAAAGGAAACTTCAAAAAGCGGCAAGCAAGTTGCTGATCAAGAGAAGAAACCAAGTCTGGTCCTAAGCACGGCGAGTGCTTCTATTGCAAGCAGGCTGGTCCTTTGGAGCGGAACTGCCCCAAGTATTTGGCGGATAAGAAGGATGGCAAAGGTTAACAAGGTATATGTGATATACATGTTATTGATGTGTACCTTACTAATACTCATGTAGCACTGGGTATTTAATCTGGTTACTTGCTAATATTTGCAACTTCGAAGCAGAGACTCTGGATTAGCGAAGGTTGGCTAAGGGCGAGGTGACAATCTTGCGTGGGAAATGGTTCCAAAGTCGATGTGATGCGATCGACGCTACCTCTACATCTACCTTGAGGATTAGTATTAGACCTAAATAATTGTTATTTAGTACCAGGTTGAGCATGAACATTATATCTGGATCTTGTTTGATGCGAGGCGGTTATTCATTAAATCGAGAGAATAATGGTTGTTCTATTTATATGAATAATATCTTTTATGGTCATGCACCATTGAAGAATGGTTTGTTTTACTTAATCTTGATAGTAGTGATACACATATTCATAATGTTGAAACCAAAAGATGCGAGTTGATAATGATGGTGCAACTTATTTGTGACTGCCGTTTAGGTCATATCGATGTAAAGCGCATGAAGAAACTCCATCTTGATGGACTTTTGGAGTCATTGATTATGAATCACTTGGCACTTCGAACCGTGCCTTATGGGCAAGATGACTAAAACACCGTTCTCGGAACTATGGAGAACAACAGATTTATTGGAAATCATACATCTTGATGTATGTGGTCCAATGAATGTTGAGGCTAAATGGCGGATATCGTTATTTTCTCACCTTCACGATGATTTGAGCAGATATGGGTATATCTACTTAATGAAACACAAAGTCTGAAACATTTGAAAAGTTCAAAAGGGTATCGAGCCAGGTTTTATGCGTTGATGTCATGTGCACGAGTAGAACACAAGTGAGTTGTGGCGATACAAGTCATACTGCCTACCAGCATGTCATACTTTGGTTCAGCGGTATTGTGAGATGAAGCGCCCGGACCGACATTACGCCAGACGCTTACGCGAGACTGGTTTCACCGCTCCGAGCACTCGTTGCTTAAAGGTGACCGGCGGTGTCTGTCTCTCTCACTTTAGTTGAATCGAGTGTGGCTACGCCCGGTCCTTGAGAAGGTTAAACGGAGTCTATTTGACGAAGTATCGCTGTGGTTTTGATGCGAGGTAAGAACGGTTCTTGCTCAGCCCGTAGCAGCCACGTAAAATTTGCAACAACAAAGTAGAGGACGCCTAACTTGTTTTTGCAGGGCATGTTGTGATGTGATATGGTCAAGACATGATGCTGAATTTTATTGTATGAGATGATCATGTTTTGTAACGAAGTTATCGGCAATGGCAGGAGCCATATGGTTGTCGCTTATTGTATGCAATGCAATCGCTCTGTAATGCTTTACTTTATCACTAAGCGGTAGCGATAGTCGAGAAGCATAAGATTGGCGAGACGACAACGATGCTACGATGGAGATCAAGGTGTCGCTACCGGTGACGATGGTGATCATGACGGTGCTTCGAGATGGAGATCACAAGCACAAGATGATGATGGCCATATCATATCACTTATATTGATTGCATGTGATGTTAATCCTTTATGCATCTTATTTTGCTTTGATTGACGGTAGCATTATAAGATGATCCCTTACTAAATTATCAAGAAGTGTTCTCCTGAGTATGCACCGTTCGCGAAAGTTCTTCGTCTTTGAGACACCACGTGATGATCGGTGTGATAGGCTCTACGTTCAAATACAACGGGTGCAAAACAGTTGCACACGCAGAATACTCAGGTTATACTTGACGAGCTATGCATATAAGATATGACCTCGGAACACGGAGACCGAAGGTCGAGCGTGAATCATATAGTAGATATGATCAACATATTGATGTTCACCATTGAAACTACTCCATCACACGTGATGATCGGTCATGGTGTAGTTGATATGGATCACGCAATCACTTAGAGAATTGGAGGATATTTTTCTAAGTGGGAGTTCTTAAGTAATATGATTAATTGAACTTAAATTTATCATGAACTTAGTACCGATAGTATCTTGCTTGTCTATGATGTGTAGATAGATGGCTCGTCTTTGTTGTTCCGTTGAATTTTAATGCGTTCCTTGAGAAAGCAAAGTTGAAAGATGATGGCAGCAATTACACGGACTGGGTCCGAATTTGAGGATTATCCTTATTGCTGCACGGAAGAATTACGTCCTGGAAACACCGTTAGGTGCCAGGCCTGGTGCAAGGGCTGCGCGAAGTTGTGAACGTCTCGCAAAGCAAAGTTGATGACTACTCTATAGTTCGATGTGCCATGCTTTACGGCTTAGAACCGGGACTTCAACGCTGTTTTGAACACCATGGAGCATATGAGATGTTCCAGAGTTGAAGTTAATATTCCAAGCGAATGCCCGGATTGAGAGATATGAAGTCTCCAATAAGTTCTATAGCTGTAAGATGGAGGAGAACGGTTCTGTCGGTGAGCATATACTCGTAATGTCCGGATATAACAATCACTTGATTCAACTGGAGTTAATCTTCCGGATGATTGCGCCATTGATGAATTCTCCAATCACGCCACCAAGCTACAAGAGCTTCGTGATGAACTATAATATGCAAGGGATGACCAAAACAATGCCGAGCTCTTCGCGATGCTTTGAAAGTCATGGAGGTAGAAATCAAAAGGAGCATCAAGTGTTGATGGTTAACAAAACCACTAGTTTCAAGAAAAGGGCAAAGGAAAGAAAAGGAAACTTCAAAAGAGCGGCAAGCAAGTTGCTGATCAAGAGAAGAAACCCAAGTCTGGTCCTAAGCCTGAAACTGAGTGCTTCTATTGCAAGCAGGCTGGTCACCGAAGCGGAACTGCCCCAAGTATTTGGCGGATAAGAAGGATGGCAAGGTTAACAAAGGTATATGTGATATACATGTTATTGATGTGTACCTTACTAATACTCGCAGATAGCACTGGTATTTGATACTGGTTCATTGCTAATATTTGCAACTCAAGCAGGGCTACGGATTGCGAAGGTTGGCTAAGGACGAGGTGACAATGCGCTGGGAAATGGTTCCAAAGTCGATGTGATCGCGATCGGCACGCTACCTCTACATCTACCTTCGGATTAGTATTAGACCTAAATAATTGTTATTTAGTACCAGCGTTGAGCATGAACATTATATCTGGATCTTGTTTGATGCGAGACGGTTATTCATTTAAATCGAGAATAATGGTTGTTCTATTTATATGAATAATATCTTTTATGGTCATGCACCATTGAAGAATGGTTTGTTTTACTTAATCTTGATAGTAGTGATACACATATTCATAATGTTGAAACCAAAAGATGCAGAGTTGATAATGATGGTGCAACTTATTTGTGGCACTTGCCGTTTAGGTCATATCGGTGTAAAGCGCATGAAGAAACTCCATCCGATGGACTTTTGGAGTCACTTGATTATGAATCACTTGGCACTTGCGAACCGTGCCTTATGGGCAAGATGACTAAAACACCGTTCTCCGGAACTATGGAGAGAGCAACAGATTTATTGGAAATCATACATACCGATGTATGTGGTCCAATGAATGTTGAGGCTCGTGGCGGATATCGTTATTTTCTCACCTTCACAGATGATTTGAGCAGATATGGGTATATCTACTTAATGAAACACAAGTCTGAAACATTTGAAAAGTTCAAAGAATTTCAGAGTGAAGTGGAAAATCATCGTAACAAGAAAATAAAGTTTCTACAATCTGATCGTGGAGGAGAATATTTGAGTTACGAGTTTGGCCTACATTTGAAACAATGCGGAATAGTTTCAGCAACTTACGCCACCGGAACACCACAACGTAATGGTGTGTCCGAACGTCGAATCGTACTTTATTAGATATGGTGCGATCTATGATGTCTCTTACTGATTTACCGCTATCATTTTGGGGTTATGCTTTAGAGACGGTTGCATTCACTTTAAATAGGGCACCATCTAAACTGCTGAGACGACACCTTATGAACTATGGTTTGGCAAGAAACCAAAGTTGTCGTTTTTAAAGTTTGGGGCTGCGATGCTTATGTGAAAAAGCTTCAACCTGATAAGCTCGAACCCAAATCGGAGAAATGTGTCTTCATAGGATACCCAAAGGAGACAGTTGGGTACACCTTCTATCACAGATCCGAAGGCAAGATTTTTGTTGCTAAATTGGAAATTTTTGGAGAAAGAGTTTCTCACGAAAGAAGTGAGTGGGAGGAAAGTAGAACTTGATGAGGTAATCTGTATCTACTCCCTTATTGAGAAATAGTACATCACAGAAAACAGTTTCGTGACACCTACACCAAATAGGAGGAAGCTAATGATGATGATCATGAAACTTCAGATCAAGTTTCTCAGAACTTCGAGATCAACCAGAGCAAGATCCGCACTGAGTGGTACGGTAATCCTATTTTGGAAGTCATGTTTTGGAACATGATGAACCTACGAACTATGAAGAAGCGATGGTGAGCCCAGATTCCACAAAATGGCTTGAGGCCATGAAATCTGAGATGGGATCCATGTATGAGAACAAAGTGTGGACTTTGGTTGACTTGCCCGATGATCGGCAAGCAATTGAGAATAAATGGATCTTCAAGAAGAAGACCGACGCTGATGGTAATGTTATCGTCTATAAAGCTCGACTTGTTGCAAAAGGTTTTCGACAAGTTCAAGGGATTGACTACGATGAGACCTTCTCACCCGTAGCGATGCTTAAGTCCGTCCGAATCATGTTAGCAATTGCGCATTTTATGATTATGAAATTTGGCAAATGGATGTTAAAACTGCATTCTGAATGGATTTACGGAAGAAGAGTTGTATATGATGCAACCAGAAGGTTTTGTCGATCCAAAGGAGCTAACAAAGTGTGCAAGCTCCAGCGATCCATTTATGGACTGGTGCAAGCCTCTCGGAGTTGGAATAAACGCTTTGATAGTGTGATCAAAGCATTTGGTTTTATATGCACTTTTGGAGAAGCTTTGTATTTACAAGAAAGTGAGTGGGAGCTCAGAGCATTTCGATATTATATGTGGATGACATATTATTGATCGGAAATGATATAGAATTTCTGGATAGCATAAAGGGATACTTGAATAAGAGTTTTTCTATGAAAGACCTCGTGAAGCTGCTTACATATTGGGCATTAAGATCTATAGAGATAGATCAAGACGCTTAATAGGACTTTCACAAAGCACATACCTTGATAAAGTTTTGAAAAAGTTCAAAATGGATCAGCAAAGAAAGGGTTCTTGCGGTATTACAAGGTGTGAAGTTGAGTAAGACTCAATGCCCGACCACCGCAGAAGATAGAGAGAAAATGAAAGATGTTCCTATGCTTCAGCCATAGGCTCTATCATGTATGCAATGCTGTGTACCAGACCTGATGTGTGCCTTGCTGTAAGTTTAGCAGCAGGTACCAAAGTAATCCAGAGTGGATCATGGACAGCGGTCAAGAACATCCTTAAGTACTTGAGAAGAACTAAGGATATGTTTCTCATTTATGGCGGTGACAAAGAGCTCGTCAGAACGGTTACGCCGACCTTAAGTTTTGACATCGATCCGGACGATTCTAAATCGCAAACCGGATACGATTTACATTAAACGGTGGAGCTGTCGGTTGGTGCAGTTCCAAACAAAGCGCCGCTATGGATCTACATGTGAAGTTGAGTACATAGCTGCTTCGGAAGCAGCTAATGAAGGAGTCTGGATGAAGGAGTTCATAACCGATCTAGGTGTTGTACCTAGTGTATCGGGTCCAATGAAAATCTTTTGTGACAATATGGTGCAATTGCCTTGGCAAAGGAATCCAGATTTCACAAGAGAACCAAGCACATCAAAAGACGCTTCAACTCCATCCGGATTTGGTCCGTGGGAGACATAGAGATATGCAAGATACATACGGATCTGAATGTTGCGAGACCGCTGACTAAGCCTCTTCCACGAGCAAAACATGATCAGCACCAAGACTCCATGGGTGTTAGAATCATTCTTGTGTAATCTAGATTATTGACTCTAGTGCAAGTGGGAGCTCAAGGAAATATGCCCTAGAGGCAATAATAATGTTATTATTTATTTCCTTATATCATGATAAATGTTTATTATTCATGCTAGAATTGTATTAACCGGAAACATAATACATGTGTGAATACATAAACCTACAGAGTGTCACTAGTATGCCTCTACTTGACTAGCTCGTTAATCAAAGATGGTTATGTTTCCTAACCATGAACAAGGAGTTGTTATTTGATTAACGAGATCACATCATTGGTTGAATGATCTGATTGACATGACCCATTCGATTAGCATAGCTTTTGATCGTATAGTTTGTTGCTAGTGCTTTTCTTCATGACTTATACATGTTCCTATGACTATGAGATTATGCAACTCCCGCTTGCCCGAGGAACACTTTGGTGCTACCAAACGTCACAACGAATCGGGTGATTATAAAGGTACATTACAGGTGTGTCTCGAAGGTACATGTTGGGTTGGCATATTTCGAGATTAGGATTTGTCACTCCGATTGTCGGAGAGGTATCTCTGGGCCCTCTCGGTAATGCACATCACATAAGCCTTGCAAGCATTGCAACTAAATGTGTTAGTTGTGAGATGATGTATTACGGAACGAGAAAAGAGACTTGCCAAGAATGTGAGATTGAACTAGGTATTGGATACCGACGATCGAATCTCGGGCAAGTAACATACCGATGACAAAGGAACAACGATGTTGTTATGCGGTGCGACCGATAAAGATCTTCGAGAATATGTAGGAGCCAATATGGGCATCCAGGTCCCGCTTATTGGTTATTGACCGAGAGGTGTCTCGGTCATGTCTACATAGTTCTCGAACCCGTAGGGTCCGCACGCTTAACGCTTCGATGGCGGTTATTATGAGTTTATATGATATTGATGTACGAAGGTTGTTCGAGTCCGGATGAGATCACGGACATGACGAGGAGTCTCGAAATGGTCGAGACATAAAGATTGATATATTGGAAGCCTATGTTTGACTCCGGAATCACCCGGGTGAAATTGGGAATTTTACCGAGTACCGAGGGGTTACCGGAACCCCGGGGGTCAATGGGCCATGATGGGCCTTAGTGGGAAAAGAAAGGGGCCATAGTGCTGGTCAGACCTTCCCCTTCCCTAGTCCTATTAGGACTAGGAGAAGGGGCGCTCTCTCTCTCCCTTCCCACTTGGGGAAACCTAGTTGGACTAGGATTTGGGGGAATCCTACCCTAGTAGGAGTAGGACACCCTGGCGCACCTCTCCTTGGCGGCCAGCCCCTCCCTTCCCTTCTTTATATACAGGGCAGGGGCACCCCATGACACACAAGTTGATCATTGAGATCGTTCCTCAGCGTGCAGCGGTGCCCCTTCCACCAAACTACACCTCGAATATACCGTTGCGGAGCTTAGGCGAAGCCCTGCGCCGGTGGAACATCATCATCGCCACCACGCCGTCAGGTCTTGTGAAACTCTCCTCAACACTCGGCTGGATCGGAGTTCGAGGGACGCCATCGAGCTGAACGTGTGCAGAACTCGGAGGTGCCGACGCTCGGTACTTGGATCGGTTGGATCGGGAAGAAGTACGACTACTTCCTCTACGCTGCGCCAACGCTTCCGTTGCTGGTCTACGAGGGTACGTAGACAACACTCTCATCTCGTTGCTATGCATCACCATGATCTTGCGTGATCGTAGGAAAATTTTTGAAATTACTACGTTCCCCAACAGTGCCATCTTATAAGGTCTTCTAGAGATTGGGACGGTTCCGGGAATAAGATCTATCACGAACTCGACATCCCTGTCAGGTGGAACACCTGGCAGTTCCTCCGGAAAGACATCCGGGAAATCACGGACTACCGGAATATCTTCGAGGTCTGGAAGGGGGTTGGCGTTTAAGGAGTAGAGCTGGCGCTTAGACACTCGGGTTAAAACATCCACTGTTTTGCCCGAAGGATGGGTAAGTTGAACAGTTCTAGTAGAGCAGTCAATCTTAGCGTAATGGGTTGACATCCAGTCCATACCCAAGATGATGTTTATGTCCGAGGACTTAAGAGCTATTAGAGATGCAAGAAAGACTAATCTGTCGACAAGAATCTCATTCCCATGACTTATTCTAGAGGTTTGCCATCTAGAACCAGGAGTTTGAATTTCCATGGAGGTAGGCATGTCACAGAATGTGGTGTTATGCAATCGAGCATAGCTCTCAGAAATGAATGAATGAGATGCTCGATATCAAAGAACGGTTGCCGGATGGCAATTAACAAGAAGCGTACCGAGGACGACGTTGGGATCCTCATAGGTTTCTTCAGCAGAGACATAGTTGACATGGCCACGAGCGGTGGCAACTGGCTTAGCATAGGGCACCTTTCCTGCTGGCTTGCCGCGGCCAACAGACTTTCCAGCTTGATTGGGGTTGTTCTGGGGACACTCTCGGATATAGTGGCCCGTTTCTCCACACTTGAAGCAAGTGATCACATTTGGCCGTGGAGCAGCACTAGCAGTTGGACCTCCATAAGTCTTGGGTGGAAAATACGGCTGGTTGGGGCGAGGCCTCAAGGATGGCCTCGGGGTGTACCTAGGTGGTAGAGCCGATTTGGGACCCAAACCCGCGCGCTCGGGATCCAGAGCGGATGACGATCCGAGTCACGGATGTGCTTGCGTGAAGCCTCAAAATCAGTCTGCCCAGTTTCGGCGCTGATAGCCTTATTGACTAGCTTCGGGAAAGAGGTACACTCATGCAGACGGAGATCTCGGCGTAGCTCAGGGCTAAGTCCCTTGCGGAACCTTGCCTGCTTCTTGGCATCGGTAGAAACTTCTTCGGGAGCATAACGTGCTAACCTCCCGAATTCACGGCTGTAGGCATCCACTGTCAGCCTACCTTGGGTGAAACTGCAGAATTCCTCACGTTTGCGGTCCATAAGACCTTCTGGAATATGGTGCTCACGAAGGCGGCATCGAACTCATCCCAAGTCGTAACTTGTCCAGCCGGACGCATAGCCTCATAATTTTCCCACCAGAGACTAGCAGGGCCTTCCAGATGATAGGCGGCAAAGGTAACCTTGTCAGCCTCAGCCACGTTGGCGGAACGCAGCTTGTGGTGGATGCTGCGGAGCCAATCATCTGCGTCGAGGGGCTCGACGGAACATTTGAATTTTGGAGGATATAGCTTGACGAAATCATTGAGTGAAACCACATCGTTTCTTGGCTGGCGTGCTGTGTTTTGTTCAATCCGCCCAATAAGCGGTTGGTTTCAGCGCTTATTATGCTCGCTTCCAAAGATCACCTCGCCAAAGATGGCGGTTGCGACCGATTCTCATTTCTGGCTGCACTGGCTTCTCCCTGCTCTGGAGCAGCAGGAGTATTGCGAGTGTTGACCATCCTGGGAGACAAAGCAAAGGTTTAAACCAGGATGGCAGAATTTAACAAGGAAGTGCGGAAGGTAATGGACAGCATGGAATGCAAAGATGTTCATCCGTATGACATGGTAATATAAAACTGCCATATATATATATACCAACGGTCATACACACCATCCATAGTTTAGTACAAGCCTGACGGAGTACAACTATAAGGAAAGGCGTTACATCTCATCGGAAGCATCCAACTCCTATACATTATTTTTCTACACTTCCGGAACGATACACACTAAGTCGTATTCCACGGGTCATGCAGGACGGTGGAAACACAACCATTACCATACTAGGAATACTACTGCTATCTCAGGCAGCTCCATAGTAGTCCTCATAGAAGTCACCACCCAAGCCTGGAAGTGGAACATGATCGTCCGGAAACAGACAATCCTGTGGGGCCTGTGGACCATAAGGACTCGGATGTGGCCGTGGACCAACAAACGGTGGCAGACGAGGCCCACGAGGAGGAGTGATGCCTCCAACCTCACGCCACTCCATAAAGTCTGGCAGACTCGCCCGCACGGGGTACAAGTCTCTCATGTCCATATATCCGCTTGCACGGCGGTGCAAACCTAGTCGAGTAGCCCAGTGGTCAGAACGGGCATTAAAAAGCTCCATACGCAAGGCCCGGTTCTCACGGTCCTTGTCCTCCAGCAACTCAGTAGTAGTACGAAGGAGTGAGTCCTCATGGGATGCATCGCTGTACAAACCCTGAAGGTAGCCATGCGCCCCAGGAAGGGATGCTGGCATATAGCGGAAATCGGTGTTGCAAAGAAAGCAGTTACGCTCGAATAATAGTCATCATGGAATAGGCTGCATCTTGCATGACATTCCAATAGTGATTCGAGCCCATAAGAACAGTGAAGTGGCTCAAGAGCTCGGGTAAGATGGATAAATCCGACCGTGCATAGGTATTGGCTTTGGTTGAAATCCCTAAACTGCTCCTCGGCGGTATATTCAGGATACCATCGATAACCAGACTCAATCATCACCCGGACCAGCATTGCCGTGTGACCGCACACATCAATGCAACGGGTTAGGCGAACCACTTGGTTCTGGGGGCGGGTGGCCATCTGAAAGCACAGCCATAATGCAAAGGCATTAGAATTCCTAGGGAAAAATCAGGCAGCATATCATCCGTAAATGCTCAAAATCAGATTTGAGACATTAAAATCAGATTGCAAATCCACTCAACAACATCATATCAAGGTTCTGGTTCAAATGATAGCATACTAAAATTTAGCAGCACTGAACTGAGGATATAGCCAACAATCCTATAAGTTACTACGGATTAGTAACACGTGAACCTGATAGAGAGAAGAGAGCCTAGTCCTATACCCACGTCGAATGAGAAGAGGATGACTCAGATCAGAGGCATAAGGTAAAGGAGTAAAAAGAGCCTTACGTTCCCTCCCACAATCAATTCCCCTACATATAACTAAAGCATTTCTAGACTCAACTTCGACCAGTTTGGCTTAGCGAACCTACAGGCAGCCCTGCTCTGATGCCAACGCTGTCAGGACCCCGATTCCAAGTCACATCGACCTAGCTGGTAACACCTCATATCACTTTGCGGCCTCACGCACGGTATTCCCACGGGTGTCGCCTTACCATGGCCCGGGACCGTTTGCGTCTTTTGGCTCACGTATATGATAGTGTCGCTAGCATCCACATGACAAAGAACCCGGCCGACATGGCTAGTCGTGAACCCAAAGCGGCACTAACCTATGGGGACAGGCATACATGAAACACTTCGAGCATGTCGGTCATCAACGTATGAACTCGGGCTGTAGCATTGGGCTAACAGGACTCCGGTATCCCGGGCTGTAGCGGGCTAGGCAGGACTCCGAGTATCATCGCGTGACATTTCCCCGAAGGGACAGACATAGGAACGAAATGAATCACATGCCGGCCAGTCAAGTGTCCAAGCAGTAGTGCTGGGCTAGCAGGACTCCGGTGAACCGGGCTGTAGCGGACTACTATCGCTCAGAGGCACGAGACTACATTTCCCCATATGAGAGGCTGCCAAGGATAAACAACTAGTTTGTCGGATCCCACTCATACCAAGCATTTCAATCATACACACAATATGCCCGATATGAGTAAATACAACAAGGCATCACAACAAAACTCTACAACTCAAGTACTTTATTTAAGAGGCTCCGAGGAGCCATACATAACATAGTCATACAGGTAGGGGTCACATGACCCAACACTCAAGTCATACAATCATACAAGCACATGCGGAAGCAAACTAGTCTGAGTACAGATTCTAGAAAGAAAGAAAGCTTGTTGGAGCCTTTCTATCTACAATGGCCCTTCACAAGTCTTAGATCGCCACCTGGGTGGCTTGTTTACTCGTCGAAGTCAACATCTACATAGAATCCGTCGGAGGGGGTAGTATAGTCCTCTGAAAAATATTGATTAAGCAAACATGAGTACAAAGTACTCAGCAAGTCTTACCACAGAATCCTATCATACATGCACATTCTCAAGAAGGAGGTGGAGTTATTTGCAGCAAGCCAGCTTTGACTCTTGGCTAAGCTATCCTACGTAACACCACCTTGTAAAGCATTTTGTCGTACACGAGTCCACTAATCACCATCACAATACTCCACCGTGGATCCTCTCCCGTCATCCCCGAGAGGGCCATCCACGATACTCACACTTATCTTGAGGCTTTTAGTAGTATCCATTTAGTTGTCTATGAACTAATATAGGTAACCCAGAAGTCCTTCTCCGTGGACACGGCTATTCGAATAGATCATATTTAACCCTGCAGGGGTGTACTTCTTCACACACGCTCTCACCACTTACCGTCGTTTACACGACATGTACTCGGCAACCTTCAAGCGGAAGCCCAACGTGGGTGTCGGCCTCAGCCTACCCAAACACTCAAGTCCCTAGTCCAGGTTTATCGCCTATTCGGGTTACATCCGCAGGGAGTCCGCCGAGGTTTCCCATACAGCCCCGAACGATGTGTGCGGGTTCCCGAGATACCAAACGGCACTCGGTACACCGGCCACGGTGCCTACCGCAACACAACCCACCCCTAAGGTCAGCGTTGCGTGCGGCCCCAAAGATGCTACAAACACGAAACTACTTGCAACTCCGGACTATGAACAGGGGTGGTTAAGAAGCCGAGAGGGTCAATTAAGGATCCCAATGTGTGGTAGTAACTGTTTCATGGATCACAAACACAGATCTCAGTTCTTAAGTTCGCTTCAATGAAACAACCCACCATGTACTCCTACATGGCCTCTCATCGATACCTTTACCAAATCGTGTTCAACACTTTAACTCTCGAACCAATCACAACCTTTCACTCCAGTTCATCATCCCGATGAGCCGGACGACACAACTCTAAGCATAGCAAGCATAGCATGGTAGGAATCACAAACATGGCTCAATCAACTCCTACACATACTAGTGGGTTTCATCTAGTTCTTGTGGCAATGACAGGTCATGCAAAGGAAGTGGGTTCAACTACCGCAGCACACAACAGTTGAATCGCGTTGTCTTAATGCGAAACGAGAGCGAAGCAAGAACATGGGTTTGTATCGAATGATCAATGAATTGCTTGCCCGATGGAACTGGGTAGAGAACGCCTTCGATGGGTAGTCGAGGTTATCTTCGGGGGCAGAACCTATCATGAAAGCACACCGAAATAAACACACAAGACAATATGCAACAATATGATGCATGCTATGACATGGCAATATGGATGTGTGTTGGCCTAATGCAAGTTGAAGGAACAGGGGATGAACTCATTTGAATCAAGGATTCAAATGATAGCTCATTTGAGTTAGTCCTAATGGTGCCATATCTTATTCTGGTTATTCAGCATAGTTAACTTGTTTTAACATGCATGAAACCTGTACCAATGGATAGAGTGTATTTTTCTGATAATTTTTCATATATAAATCTTTGCATTTGGAGTTATAGATAAAAAGTTATAAGCATTTGAAATTTGAAATATATTCTGGAATTTACTATATCAAAATAAATCCAGAATTTGAATTAATGCGTCAGCATGAGGTCAGCGTGACGTCAGGGGTCAACGGGGTCATCCAGGTCAAACTGACCAGTGGGACCCGCATGTCAGGGTTAGTTTTAACTAATTAACTTAATTAGAACTAATCCTAATTAGTTAACCGGGGGGGGGTCCACCTGTCATTGACTCAGACAGTCAACAGGCCCACGATCGGTGGTCGATGGTCAACTTCATGGCGTCTAGCCTTGGCGAGGCAAAGGCCAGGGGAGCAAAGTGCCTTTGCACTTTCCGGCCACCAAATGGGGCGCGGAAGGCATCTACGTGGAGCTGGGGATGAACCGCGTCTATTGGTGGGGTTAGCTTGGGTCGGGGTGGCCGGAGTTGGCACCGGCGACGAGTCGGGCGGCGGCCGGGGCTCGGGTGATGTCGGGCTTGTTGCTAGGGGGCGAAGTGAAGCGCGTGGAGTGCATAGTTAGACCCGTTGGGGTGTGGTGAATGCAACGGCACCTGGGGTGGCGGAGAGTGGCCGGGAGCACGTCGGCGACGAGCTCCGCGGCGGTGCGTTCGGGTGATCGCGGTTGGGTCGTTGTGGTGCACGAGGAGGAGAGTGGAGAGGATGGGGAGGTAGCCAGGCTCACAGTGATCCCGTAGAGAGCCTCGTCGGGGTCGGGGACGGTCTGATGCGGCGGCGACGGCGAAGGGGATCTCCGGCGGCTTCAAGCTCGGTCGAGGTCGGTGTAGTGGCTTCGGGGCACTTAGAGCGAGCGGAACTTGGCTAGCTAGGGGTAATGGAGTGCGGCGGAGCTCCTAGACATGGTGGGGAGGAGCATGGACGGCGGGGAGCACGGCGTCGGCGGTGGCGCGTCGGCGATGGCGTCGGCCAGGTTGGGGAAGAGCGAGAGAGGAGGGGGGAGACTGGCGTGTCCGGGGGGTCGGGGCGACGACGTGGAGGTCGTCCAGGGCGGCGAAGCGGCGAGGAGGTGAAGCAGGGCGGCGACCAGCTGCGTGGCGCGCCCTGCGCTTCGCGGCGGGGCACCAGGTTGCTGCTGGCCGAGCCAAGCAGCTCGTTGGCTGCGGCTGCTGGGCTGGGCGGGCGGTGGGCGCACGCAGGCGATGTAAGTATTTCCTTTTTTAGTCTTTTTCTAATTTCTGTAACTTTGTGGGGTTTATTTAAAATACCAAAACTATTTTAAAAATCACCAAAATGCTCCTGGTCACTTGTTGGAATATTCCCAACATGAAACATTTTGGTTTGACAATTTTTGAACATTTAAAATATTTTACATAATTTAAAATGCCCAAGTTCAAAACTTGTGGATTAATCCTAGAAACTTTGGATGACCTAGAAAATGATCCACCTCCTTTGACATGGGTTCTGATCCAAAACAAAGAGGATGAGCATTTTGAAGGGCATTTCGGATTCATTGAAATAATTTTTAGTAAACCCTAGTTGTTTTAAAGGGGGGGTGTTCTGGGGTTTCCTGCCTTCCCCATTTCAAATTCAAATGAAATTTAAACATGATGCACACCCTAATGCATGGTCTAACTGGGATGTGACATCATATTTGTTTGTGCATCATGCCATGTTTATGATTGTGTGTTTACTATGTTGTTTGCTTCTTTCCGGTTTGCTTCTCTCGTTAGCTTCGGTTCCGTTCCGGAGTTGTGAGGATTCTTTCGACTTCGTCCGTTTGTCTTCTTCATGGATTCGTTCTTCTTCCTTGCGGGATTTCAGGCAAGATGACCATACCCTCGAAATCACTTCTATCTTTGCTTGCTAGATGCTCGCTCTTTTGCTATGCCTATGCTACGATGCCTACCACTTGCTATATCATGCCACCCACATTGCCATGTCAAACCTCTAACCATCCTTTCCTAGCAAACCGTTGTTTGGCTATGTTACCGCTTTGCTCAGCCCTCTTATAGCGTTGTTAGTTGCGGTGAAGATGAAGTTTATTCCTTGTTGAACATGGAGATGTTGTTCCTTGTTGGAACATGTTTACTTGTTGGGATATCACAATATATCTTATTTAATTAATGCATCTATATACTTGGTAAAGGGTGGAAGGCTCGGCCTTATGCCTGGTGTTTTGTTCCACTCTTGCCGCCCTAGTTTCTATCATATCGGTATTATGTTCCCGGATTTTTGCGTCCCTAACGCGGTCGGGTGATTTATGGGACCCCCTTGACAGTTCGCTTTGAATAAGACTTTTCCAGCAAGGCCCAACATTGGTTTTACCATTTGCCTCACCACCACCTATCTTCTCCCTTGGGAGTCGCTCTCTCGAGGGTCATCTTTATTTAGCCCCCCCCCCCCCCGGACCAGTGCTTTTCTAATTGCTGGCCCGAACCGAGTAGACTGCGGGGCCCCCTCGTGGCAACTCGAGGTTTGGTTTTACTCGTAGGATGTCTCATCCGGTGTTGCCCTGAGAACGAGATATGTGCAGCTCCTATCGGGATTGTCGGCGCATCGGGCGGTCTTGCTGGTCTTGTTTTATTGCTGTGAAATGTCTTGTAGCCGGGATTCCGAGACTGATCGGGCTTCCCGGGGAGAAGGTCTATTCCTTCGTTGATCGCGAGAGCTTATCATGGGCTAAGTTGGGACACCCCTGCAGGGTTTGAACTTTGAAAGCCGTGCCGCGGTTATGTGGCAGATGGGAATTTGTTAATGTCCGGTTGTAGAAAACCGAAGTGGATCTCAATTAAAATACACCAACGGCGTGTGTAACCGTGATGGTCTCTTCTCGTGAGTCCGGGAAGTGAACACGGTGTTGGAGTTATGCTTGACGTAAGTAGTTTCAGGATCACTTCTTGATCATAGTTGTTCGACCGTGCTTTGCCTCCTCTTCTCGCTCTCTTTTGCGTATGTTAGCCACCATATATGCTAGTCGCTTGCTGCAGCTCCACCTCACTACCCTGTCCTACCTTTAAGCTTAAATAGTCTTGATCTCATGGTGTGAGATTGCTGAGTCCCGTGACTCACAGATACTTCAAAACCAGTTTGCGGTGTGCCGATGAAACCGTGCAGGTGATGGAACCGAGCTCAAGGAGGAGCTCGATGAAGATCTTGTTCTTTGTGTTGTTTCGTTTCAGTTGATCAAGAGTGGAGCCCAGTTGGGACGATCGGGATCTGTAGCATTTGGGGTAGTCTTCTTTTATTTTGGTTCCGTAGTCGGACCTTGATTGTATCTGTATGATGTAATGTTTTACTCATGTATTCTGTGAAGTGGCGATTGTAAGCCAACTATGTATCTCTTTTCCCTTATGTATTACATGGGTTGTGTGAAGATTACCTCACTTGCGACATTGCTTTCAATGCGGTTATGCCTCTAAGTCGTGCTTCGACACGTGGGAGATATAGCCGCATCGAGGGCGTGACAGTAGGTTGTTCTAGGATCACTTCTTGATCATAGTTGTTCGACCGTGCTTTGCCTCCTCTTCTCGCTCTCTTTTGCGTATGTTAGCCACCATATATGCTAGTCGCTTGCTGCAGCTCCACCTCACTACCCTGTCCTTCCTTTAAGCTTAAATAGTCTTGATCTCGCGGGTGTGAGATTGCTGAGTCCCCGCGACTCACAGATACTTCCAAACCAGTTTGCGGTGCCGATTTAAACCGTGCAGGTGGCCGACCTGAGCTCAAGGAGGAGCTCGATGAAGATCTTGTTCATTGTGTTGTTTCGTTTCAGTTGATTAGTAGTAGAGCCCAGTTGGGACGATCGGGGATCTGTGTAGCATTTGGGGTAGTCTTCTTTTATTTTGGTTCCGTAGTCGGACCTTGATTGTATCTGTATGATGTAATGTTTTACTCATGTATTGTGTGAAGTGGCGATTGTAAGCCAACTATGTATCTCTTTCCTTATGTATTACATGGGTTGTGTGAAGATTACCTCACTTGCGACATTGCTTTCAATGCGGTTATGCCTCTAAGTCGTGCTTCGACACGTGGGAGATATAGCCGCATCGAGGGCGTTATAAGTTGGTAATCGAGCCTTCCCGACTTAGGAGCCCCTACTTGATTGTTTGTTTGGCGTTGTTGAGTCTAGAACGGAAAATGTTTTGAGTCTTAGGATTATATATATCGAGAGTAGGATTCTTTTACTCCTCGGCCGCCCGTCGCTCTGGTGAGGTATCTGACGAGAGTTTTGACTTTTCTCTCCTCAAATTTCACTAAATTTTTTTTTAGGATCACGCTGGTATCTTGGAATCGTTCGATGGTTTTGTGACGAGAACATTGTTCTTGGTGCCTCGACATTTAGGGGTTGTGGCAGTGTCCGGGAGTTGAGCTCCGAGGTGTTGTCGTCACAATTTTATCGTTGCAGATTCGGAATACTGAGTTTTGCCGACATCAAAATCTCTTTTGTGCAGTTGTTGGTGAGATAACCCGATAGCCCAAATCTTGTGGCGAAAAGGGAGTATTGCCATGACTTGTATAACGAATGTTTTTCAAGGTCGAGGTACACGATTTCGAGGATTTCTTGGTTATGTGTTGACGGATGGATACAGCTGGATCTAGGTATTGTTAGTTTGGGTGATATATTTTGTGTCCCTGTATCCCCAACACCAGATTGCATAACCAGAAAGTTTCGGGAGTTTATAGGTGGGAATTCAAGTAGCTCCTAGAATATCTTTCCGACAGATGCATGATATTGGATTGGGTAAATCTCTATCATATGTATTTGTTCCGGCTTATTCTGCAAGCCAAATCCTTTGTTTTTTTTTGTTCCGTTTTGTGGTATTCAAGTTGCTTCAATGCCAAGTGTTGATTCATACCTTTCCTAAATGGTTTTCTCATATTGCTATGTGAATACTAATCCTTCTTGATCATCGAGATCGTCATGTTAATTCTTTTCTCAACCGGCGTGCTTCTCTTCAAGTGGATCCGATCATTCCAACATTCGCAAGATCAATTCTAAGCTTTTTCTCAACGGTGTTCGTTTCATCCGACCTAAGTTGCCTTTGTTTTCCCGCCCTCCCACCCTTTTTCTTCAAGGACTCAGATTTCTTAATCAAGTATCCATTTTATTGAGTGAAGTTTCTTCATTCTTTTCCTTTAATGTTTTATCCGGTGATTTCTCATGAAGACGCTAAGGAAGCTTCAACCTTATCATTGTTCCATTCTAATTTTCTTCTCCAGTGGATTTAAGTCAAGTTTTCGGTGTTGATCTTATCCCTTTTCCTCTTTTCACAATACTTTCCCATTCGATGCACCTCATAATCTTTCACTTCTTGTTATTCAATTGTTCCGAGTGTTGAAGATATCTCGGAAGATTCTAGTTTCCATTCTCAATTCACTCAAGTTCTTTTGAGGATGCTATCTCATTCATGCCATTTAATTCTACCGGTGCAATATCTATTTCAAACAATTGTTCAACGGTTGTTCTTTTGAGTGGGCCCTAACCCACAGGTTTTTTCCCAGGATCTTACCTAACGTTTCTAATTTTTTTCAAGAGCTATTCCCAAATTCATTGCAAAGTTTGACGAAGAATGAATTATCATCAGTCTAATGTCTTTCTCCAAGATCTTTCAAATTATTTTCATTGTTGGTTCAACCTTTCTAATTTTCATTCCGGAGTGCCTCAACAATTCATGGTGGTGTTTCTCGTCGTCATTCTCGAATTTTGAAGACCGAAGACGAGTTTCTCTTTAGTCTTGCTCCATTCTCTTCAAGATTCATGGTCCTAGCTTCGTGCCATCCTCATATTTGTTTTGATTGTGAGAATTCTTTTCACCCATCGGAGAAATTCAGAAATCTTTTCAGTTTGAGTATCCGAGCCATCATCTCGAATTATTCATTCTCAACATCTCACTCTCCAAATCTTACCGGTCCATCATTCAAGTATTCTCCAATCAGCTCGTCATATATTCGTTCACTTGTGTCTAAATCCCCTCAAATATCTTCATTCGTTTTTCAATTCTTCCCGGTGAATTGTGCCTTTGCTACGTTCATTCTCTATTCTTACGGTGGTTCGTTCAAGATTTCATTTCCTTTATTATCGTATCAATTCATTCGTTCTTTCTGAATCCCACCGGTGGTTCCATCAATACCTTCTCAAGTTTGCGCTATATCTCTATCTGTAATCATTTTTTTTCAATGAGAATAAGTAGTATGCCAAATCCATTGCTTTCCATCAATTTAACCGGTGAAGGATCAGCATAATGTAATTCTTATCCTTGTCCCATCGAGTAAATTCAATTCCTTATTCCGGAGGATCATCAAAATTCTTGGTTTCATTTGTTCATCTTTCTTTCCGGAGTTCCAAGTTTTCTCGGCTATATCATTTTAAAGCTTCATCTTATCACTGCAAGGCTTCACCTTGTGTTGTCAACTTCTCTTTCTTTTATCATCCTTTTATTTACCGGAGTTCTTCATGGAGGCTCTACATGATGGTTCGTCAAGGATTCTTTTCATTCTTCAATTGTTCTCCAAGATTTCTCTCGGAGTTAAGATCCGTCAAGCTACTCTAAAATAAGCATGGTGTTCAACACATGTTTTGTTTTGAGGAGTTCAAGTATTCTTCTTCTTGCATTTCGAAGTGCAATTCGTTCTACCTTATCATTTGAGGTGGTGTTATGTCATTCTCGACAATTTGAGTTCGTGTTTCATGTTTCACATGTTGTCAAGAATGAGGTATTTTAAATCCATCAATCTCTTCATTGGAGTTATCTTTGGATATATTTCACCTAAAGCTTCCCCTAAGGGAATTTGCTATTATGGTGCTTATCAATGATCCAAGTTTTCTCCTATTCTCTGGGGGAAAGAAGATTTCATCTTCTTGTTGATCTTAATCCAATCAATTGTTTCCGTTGGTGGCAGAAGCTCATCTCATAATTTTGAGATGTTTTCATAAGCCCACTACAAGCTTATCCTTATCGTTGTTGTTTTTCAAATAACTCCGTTCAATCCTACTTCGTAAGGATGCTCTTTCAAATTCATTTATGGTGGGAGATGTTGGTTTCATTCTTCGTTCTATTCATTCCAACTTTCTATCTATCATGCATTGTTTCCGGAGGCATTGTGATGTTGCTCTCTTCGACCCATCATCTTCTTTTGTCAAGACCATGTCCTTTTCCTTGCTTACCGATTTAACCGGAGTGTTGTGTCTATCGTTCCTCTTTTAACCGGAGTCTCACCCAGGTGCTTTCTTTTTGCCAAGTTCATGTTCAACTCCTTCCATTTTCAGTCGGAGTGCTGTCCAAATTATATCATTCTTATTTCTTCTCTATCTTGTTTTAACCAGAGTGGTTTCAATATCTATTTTATCACTAAACCTCTTGGTTCTCGTCGTATCCCTTGTTCCTCTTTTCTAACAGAGTGTTTTCAACTTTGTTCATCTTCGTTGTTTTCTTTCTTTCAAGTTTTAAACCTCTCGAGGTTCATTGGTTTCATTCATTTGTCAAAGAAGCAACTTAGTTTTACCTCCTCTCTTCCTCTTCCGTTTTTCTCTCCGGCGCCATCCTAGATCTCAGGACGAGATCCTCTCGTAGTGGTGGAGTGTTGTGACGCCCCAAGACCGGAGCTTCAGTTGCCTTCCAGGGTTTCCGAGTTTTGTCGTGTGATTTGTTTTGTTTGTGCATTCATCATGTCATCTCTTGCATTGCATCATCCCATCATGCCATTTAATTTTAAAAAAACTCATCTAAATAAATTGTATGGATTTTTTCGATCCATTTAAATCGAGGGATATTCACAATGGTGATTTCTCTTTATAACATATTCTCCCAATATTATGGAGCTATATAAATTATTCCATTGTTTTGGAATCACCATAACACACTTGCAAATTCCAATGCCCTTTATACTTCAAGTTTGGTCCCCAAACTTTGCCATCAATTCTTACATCTTTTTTCGAGGCTCCTCCTAAATTCTTAACATTTTTGGACTCCTCCAAAATGTAATCCTAGTCCATACCATTCGAATTAAATTCAAATGGTTATAGATTTAAATCTTTCAATCATGCCTCTTTTATTTTCCTGGATCAAGCTCATTTTTGCGAGCTCGGGAAAATAATCCCCAGGCCCAAACTCTTTCTCTAATCTTTTTATTTTCTTCCCTTTCCTTTCTTTTTTCTCTATTTTAAGAGAAGAAGGGAGAGAGAAGAGAGAGAGCCCAGCCAGGCCTCTGGCCACTTCTTCTCCGCTGGGCCGGCCTCTAGCCCGCGGCCTCCCAAGGCCCACCTAACCCTCTAACCCTAGCCTCGCTCAGCCCGACCTCCATCTCCCTCGTCCTCCCTCCAGCGCCGCTTCGCCCGAGCTCCCTCGCTCGATCCCCTCGTCCTCCCCATCTCTCCCGATCCCCCCTCATCTCCCCTCGATCCCCTGTGCGCCGCCGCCACGCTCAGCCATCGCCAGGGAGAGCCCGCTCCTCCCGATCCCCTCGTTGCCTCCACCGCGCCCGAACCCTCCTCTCGCTCGTCGCCCGCCTGTGGTCCTCCCCCGCCGCCTTGGTCGCTGCGACCAGGAGCGCCGCGCCCGACCACCTCCTGCCGCCGGCGCCAATTCCTGGCCGGATCCGCCGCTGTCTCGGCCTCCTTCGACCGCCTCGTCCCGTCCCCGCGGCCTCCTCCTCGTCGCCTTCGCAC
Source organism: Aegilops longissima (assembly GCA_021605205.1). Lineage (NCBI taxonomy): Eukaryota > Viridiplantae > Streptophyta > Magnoliopsida > Poales > Poaceae > Aegilops > Aegilops longissima. The sequence goes on from CM038677.1 coordinate 305,612,086, forward strand.
CTCCAACCGGCCACCGGAGCCCGCCCGATGCAGCCGGGTTTCGCCTCGCCGGCTGCCCAGGACGTCGCTCCCCTGCCGTCTCCGGCGCCGCAGCATCGGAGCTGCTCCTTCCCAGCGACCCCGAGCCCCAAGTCCCTCCCCGATGCCATCTCGTGCTCGGCCTCCTCCCCGAGCTCGCGCTGTCGCCTCCTCCGCACCAAGCCAGGGAGTGGTGCTCCTGCGCCAGTCCCTCGCCCCTTGCCGCCTCCTCCGTTGGTGGCGACCACCAGGAGCTCCACAAGGAGCCGGAGTCCCCTGCCTCCACAACCACCGAACCAGGATGCCAGGGCCATCTTCGAGTTTTTCACCAAGTACCACGCCGTCAGTGTCCCTCCAAGTTTGATATTGGAACGTGCACGACACCGTGGATTCACCAAGTACCCCAAGTTCGACTACACGAAAAACCAAGTCCGAAGACTACCGTGGCCGTGTATCTCGCCCAGTACCACTACGGTTTCTCAAGACCGCCAAGTTCGACTACACGGTGACGCCGCCAAGTACCCCTTCGTTTCGTCAATACCGCAAGTTCAGAAGATCCCAAGTACCACTACGACTCGTGTACCATGACGAACATGTACGGCTACATGACGACCCGACGACCACCGAACCGGAAACGACAAGTACCCCTACGCCCGAAGACGTCAAGTCCGTTTCGGGATTCACCAAGTTCCTCTACCGTCGAACCGAACATCTACGGCGTGTACCACTACCGTCGCGAACGACTACTTCCCCTCCGAACCGATTCGCGAAAATGCACGCTCAAGGTATAACTGAGACGACCGTCGTGGACCGAGCGAATGTGTGTTGTATGAGATGCTCGTCTTTGCACCGTGCCGTTAGTCCTTGCGATGCCCTCTGTTGCCATGCCACCGTCCGTGGGAACCGGAATCGGGGCACCCCACCATCCTTGCATGACACGCTCACGCCCACTTCTTTTGCTCCGGTATCTCCGTGAGTTATCGGAACCGATATGTTGCGTGGCATCATTTCCGGATTCGTTGTCGTGGCACCCCTTTTCGATCCGCCATGGTGACCAAATGCTTCATAACATGCTCATGTCAACTTTTATTAAAATTGCATAAAACTTGCACATGTCATCCGCATCATGATAACAACAATTTAAATGTTTATAATTGTTGTTTGCATTAATTTGCTTAAATGCCATGCTAAAATGATTTATTTCATAACTAAATAACCGTAGCTCCATTTTAAATAAATTATATATGTAAATGGGGTGGAAAAATGCCTAGTTTAACATGGTCCACTTTATTTTGCTGTTTAACAACAATAAAATATGGTTTAGGGCAGAACAGTACCAAATTCGAAATATGGACATGAGGATTTTCCGGAATTGTTGTTTGTTGTTTCGGCCTCATTTAATCTTGCCTAAATAGTTAGTTTACTTATGCTTCACCCCCTTGCCATGTTTAATAACATTTAATATTGTTGGGTAGCCTAAACAAGAGAGAACTAAATAAGTGTTGTGGTGTTTTGTCAATATGCAACCCGTTGCATATCGAGCTCCACTTAACTTGTAGTGTTGTTTGTGCATATTGCCATGCCATGCCTCATTAAGCCGGACATGCATCATACTTGATTGTGCATCATGCCATGTTTATGTGATGGTTGTTTACCATGTTGTTTGCTTCTTTCGGTTCGCTTCTCTCGTTAGCTTCGGTTTCGTTCGGAGTTGTGAGGATTCGCTCGACCACGTCCGCTTGTCTTCTTCATGGACTCGTTCTTCTTCCTTATGGATTTCAGGCAAGATGACCATACCCTCGAAATCACTTCTATCTTTGCTTGCTAGATGCTCGCTCTTTTGCTATGCCTATGCTACGATGCCTACCACTTGATATATCATGCCACCCACATTGCCATGTCAAACCTCTAACCATCCTTTCCTAGCAAACCGTTGTTTGGCTATGTTACCACTTTGCTCAGCCCTCTTATAGCGTTGTTAGTTGCGGTGAAGATGAAGTTTGTTCCTTGTTGGAACATGGAGATGTTGTTCCTTGTTGGAACATGTTTACTTGTTGGGATATCACAATATATCTTATATTAATAATGCATCTATATACTTGGTAAAGGGTGGAAGGCTCGGCCTTATGCCAGTGTTTTGTTCCACTCTTGCCGCCCTAGTTTCCGTCATACGGTGTTATGTTCCCGGATTTTGCGTCCCTAACGCAGTCGGGTGATTTATGGGACCCCTTGACAGTTCGCTTTGAATAAGACTTTTCAAAGAAGGCCCAACATTGGTTTTACCATTTGCCTCACCTAGCCCTTTTTCCTTGGGTTTCGGAGCCCAAGGGTCATCTTATTTTACCCCCGGCCGGTGCTCGTCGTGAGTGCTGGTCCAAACTATCGACCGCCGGTGTACCAGGGCAACTCTGGGTTCGCCACCGAAGTTTGGACAATCCGGTGTGCCCGAGACCGAGATATGTGCAGCTCCTATCAGATTTGTCGGCACATCCGGGCGGCTTTGCTGGACTTGTTTTATTACTGTCGAGATGTCTTGTAGCCGGGATTCCGAGACTGATCGGGTCTTCCCGGGGAGAAGGAATATCCTTCGTTGATCGCGAGAGCTTATCATGGGCTAAGTTGGGACACCCCTGCAGGGTATTATCTTTCGAAAGCCGTGCCCGCGGTTATGTGGCAGATGGGAATTTGTTAATGTCCGGTTGTAGTAAACCCGAAGTTGATCTTATTTAAAATACACCAACCACGTGTGTAACCATGATGGTCTCTTCTCGGCGGAGTCCGGGAAGTGAACACGGTGTTGGAGTTATGCTTGACGTAGGTTGTTCTAGGATCACTTCTTGATCATAGTTGTTCGACCGTGCTTTGCCTCCTCTTCTCGCTCTCTTTTGCGTATGTTAGCCACCATATATGCTAGTCGCTTGCTGCAGCTCCACCTCACTACCCTGTCCTTCCTTTAAGCTTAAATAGTCTTGATCTCGCGGGTGTGAGATTGCTGAGTCCCCGCGACTCACAGATACTTCCAAACCAGTTTGCAGGTGCCGACGAAACCGTGCGGTGGCCTTTTGAGCTCAAGGAGGAGCTCGATGAAGATCTTGTTCATTGTGTTGTTTCGTTTCAGTTGATCAGTAGTGGAGCCCAGTTGGGACGATCGGGGATCTGTGTAGCATTTGGGGTAGTCTTCTTTTATTTTGGTTCCGTAGTCGGACCTTGATTGTATCTGTATGATGTAATGTTTTACTCATGTATTGTGTGAAGTGGCGATTGTAAGCCAACTATGTATCTCTTTCTCTTATGTATTACATGGGTTGTGTGAAGATTACCTCACTTGCGACATTGCTTTCAATGCGGTTATGCCTCTAAGTCGTCCTTCGTGTCAGGACCCCGATTCCAAGTCACATCGACCTAGCTGGTAACACCTCATATCACTTTGCGGCCTCACGCACGGTATTCCCACGGGTGTCGCCTTACCATGGCCCGGGACCGTTTGCGTCTTTTGGCTCACGTATATGATAGTGTCGCTAGCATCCACATGACAAAGAACCCGGGCCGACATGGCTAGTCGTGAACCCAAAGCGGCACTAACCTATGGGGACAGGCATACATGAAACACTTGAGCATGTCGGTCATCAGCGTATGAACTTGGGCTGTAGCTTTGGGCTAACAGGACTCCGGTATCCCGGCTGTAGCAGGCTAGGCAGGACTCCAAGTATCACCGTGACATTTCCCGAAGGACAGACATAGGAACGAAATGAATCACATGCCGGCCAGTCAAGTGTCCAAGCAGTAGTCTTTGGGCTAGCAGGACTCGTGAACCGGGCTGTAGCGGACTACTATCGCTCGGAAGCACGAGACTACATTTCCCCATATGAGAGGCTGCCAAGGATAAACAACTAGATTGTCGGATCCCACTCATACCAAGCATTTCAATCATACATAATATGCCCGATATGAGTAAATACAACAAGGCATCACAACAAAACTCTACAACTCAAGTACTTTATTTAAGAGGCTCGAGGAGCCATACATAACATAGTCATACAGGTAGGGGTCACATGACCCAACACTCAAGTCATACAATCATACAAGCACATGCGGAAGCAAAGTAGTCTGGGAAGGACTCTAGAAAGAAAGAAAGCTTGTTGGAGCCTTTCTATCTACATGGCCCTTCACAAGTCTTAGATCGCCACCGGGTGGCTAGCTTACTCGTCAAGTCAACATCTACATAGAATCCGTCGGAGGGTGGTATAATCCTCTGAAAAATATTGATTAAGCAAACATGAGTACAAAAGTACTCAGCAAGTCTTACCACGAATCCTATCATACATGCACATTCTCAAGGAAGGTAGTGGAGTTAAATGCAGCAAGCCAGCTTTGACTCTTGGCTAAGCTATCCCTCGTGACACACTTTGTAAAGCATTTTGTCGCATTACCAGTCCACTATCCACCATCACAATACTCCACCGTGGATCCTCTCTCGTCATCCCCGAGAGGGCCATCCACGATACTCACACTTATCTTGAGACTTTTAGTAGTATCCATTCACTTGTCTATGAACTGATATAGGTAACCCGAAGTCCTTCTCCGTGGACACGGCTATTGAATAGATCATATTTAACCCTGCAGGGTATACTTCTTCACACGCTCTCACCACTTATAAATCGTTTACACGACATGTACTGCAACCTTCAAGCGGAAGCCCAGCGTGGGTGTCGGCCACAGCCTACCTAAACACTCAAGTCCCTAGTCCAGGTTATCGCCTATTAGGGTTCCATCCGCAGGAGTCCGCCGAGGTTTCCCATACAGCCCCGAACGATGTGTGCAGGGTTCCCGAGATACCAAGCGGCACTCGGTACACAGACCCACAGTGCCTACCGCAACACAACCCACCCCTAAGGTCAGCGTTGCGTGCGGCCCCTGACATGCTACAAACACGAAACTACTTGCAACTCCCGGACTATGAGCAGGGGTGGTTAAGAAGCCGAGAGGGTCAATTAAGGATCCCAATGTGTGGTAGTAGCTGGTTCATGGATCACAAACACAGATCTCAGTTCTTAAGTTGGCTTCAATGAAACAACCCACCATGTACTCCTACATGGCCTCTCATCGATACCTTTACCAAATCGTGTTCAACACTTACACTCTCGAACCAACACAACCTTTCACTCCAGTTCATCATCCCGATGAGCCGGACGACACAACTCTAAGCATAGCAAGCATAGCATGGTAGGAATCACAAACATGGCTCAACCAACTCCTACACATACTAGTGGGTTTCATCTAATTCTTGTGGCAATGACAGTCATGCAAGGAAGTGGGTTCAACTACCGCAGCACACAACAGTTGAATCGCGTTGTCTTAATGCAGTAAAATGAGAGCAGAAGCGAGAACATGGGTTTGTATCGGAATGTTCAACGAATTGCTTGCCTGATGGAACTGGGGTAGAGAACTGCCCTTCAGGTGGGTAATCGAGGTTATCTTCGGGGGCAGAACCTATCATGAAAACACACCAAAATAAACATACAACCAATATGCAACAACATGATGCATGCTATGACATGGCAAGATGAATGTGTGTTGGCCTAATGCAAGTTGGAGGGACAGGGGATGATCTCATTTGAACCAAAGGTTCAAATGATAGATCATGTGAGTTAGTCCTAATGGTGCAAAATCTTAATCTGGTTATTCAGCATAGTTAACTTGTTTTAACATGCATGAAACCTGTACCAATGGATAGAGTGTATTTTTCTGATGAATTTTCATATATAAATCTTTGCATTTGGAGTTATAGAATAAAAGTTATAAGCATTTGAAATTTGAATTATATTCTGGATTTTATTATATAGAAATAATTCCAGAATTTAAATTAATCGTCAACATGAGGTCAACATGACGTCGGGGTCAACGGGGTCGTCCAGGTCAAACTGACTGTGGGACCCGCATGTCGAGTTAGTTTAGCTAATTAGTTTTAATTAAAACTAATCCTAATTAGATTAGTGGGGGGTCCACTGTCATTGACCAGGAGGGTCAACAGGGCCTGGTGAGGTCAACTCACGGCGTCTAGCCGCGGGCGAGGCAGACGCGGCGGAGCAAGTGCCTTTGCACGTTCGGGCTCCAAATGGAGCGGAGAGCATCTACGGGTAGCTAGAGGTGAGCAGCGGTGTTTGGTGGGGTCGGTTGGGTTAGGGGTGGCGGAGTGGGCGCCCGGCGACGAAGTCGGGCGGCGACGGGGCTCGCCACCGACGGGTTAGGGGTTAGCGGCCTCGGCGAGGCGCGGGAGTCGTGGTTAGACTCGTGGAGGTGTGGTGGGTGCGATGGGCATAGTGGTGTGGTCAATAGGTGACCGGAGGCTCGTCGGCGACGAGTCCCGCGGCGGTGGGTTCAAGCGATCATCGACCGCTCGCTGTGGTGCAAGAAGAAGAGAACGGAGAGGATGGAGAGGTAGCTAGGTTCGTAGTGAACCTGCGGAAAGCTTCGTCGGGGCGGGGTGGACTGATCGTCGGCGGCGACGATGGGGATCTCCGCGCCTTGGACTCGGCGAGGTCGGAGTAGTGGCCTCGGGGGTTTTGGGCGAGGGGACTAGCTGGCTAGGGGTAGCTGGGTCGGCGGAGCGGCGGACATGGCGGTGAGGTGCGTGGACGGCGGGAGCACGGCGGCGACGGTGGCGTGTCGGCGATGGCGTCGGCCAGGTCGAGAGCGAGCGAGAGAGAGACAGGGGAAAGTGCGGTGTCTGGGGGGACGAGGCGTGGGTCGTGGGTCGTCGAGGCGGCGAGGGCGAAGCAGTGGCGGCGGCCAGCTGCGTGGCGCCCTCAAGACGCCTGCCCGGCACCAGCCTGCTGCTGGCGAGCCAAGCAGCTCATTGGCTGCTCTTTGGGCTGGGCAGGCAGGTGGGCAGTCTTGCATGTAAGGGTTTTTCATTTTTTATCTTTTCTATTTATGCAACTCTGTTTAGGGTTTTAAAATACCAAAACACTTTCAAAAATTACCAAAATGCTCCTGGTCACTAGTTGGAATATTCCCAACATGAAACATTTTAGTTTAACAATTTTGAACACTTAAAATATTTTCATAATTTAAAATGCCCATTTCAGAATTTTGTGAATTAAATTTAGAACCCTTGGGTGACCTAGAAGATGTTCCACCTTCTTTGTTATGGATCCTAAACCCAAACAAAGAGGATGGGCATTTTGAAGGGCATTTCGGATTCATTGAATTAAATTTTAGTAAAACCCTAGTTATTTTAAGGGGGGGTGTTCTGGGGTTTCCTGCCTTCCCCATTTCAAATTCAGATGAAATTTAAACATGATGCACACCCTAATGCATGGTCTATCGGGATGTGACAACTCACCCCACTCAAAAGAATCTCGCCCCGAGATTTAGAATCTATTCTTGAAAAAGGTGGGGTACTCAAGTCGAAGGCGATCCTCCCTTTCCCAAGTTGCTTCTTGCTCGGAATGGTTTGACCATTGAACCTTTAGAAACTTGATATTCCGGCGTCGAGTGGTGCGCTCGGTTTGATCGAGGATACTGAATGGGGTACTCTCGATAGGTGAGGTTATCTTGGAGATCAAGCGTTTAGTGGTCCACTCCACGGATAGGATCCGAGAAGCAATGCCTGAGTTGGGAAGCGTGGAAGACATCATGGACCTTGGAAGATGCGGAGGTAGTTCAATTGGTAGGCAACTTCCCTCGTTTGGCAAGAATGCGAAAGGGTCCAATGTAACGAGGAGCCAACTTGCCCTTGATTCCGAATCGATGGGTTCCTTTAAAGGAGAAACCGAAGGTAAGCCTTCGCCAATCTCATAAGCCATGGGCTTATGTTTGCGATCATATTGGCTCTTCGGCGAGATTGGGCTGTTTTCAAATTCTCACGAACAACGCGAACTTGCTCTTACGCTTCTGGATCATATCCGGGCCAAAGAGTTGTCTCTCCCGGTTTCGACCAGTTAAGAGGCGTTCGACATTTTCGTCCATAAAGAACTTGAAAGGGCTTTGCCCGCATGGCTTGATAACTATTGTTGTAAGCGAACTTCGGCGAATGGAAGGCATTTCTCCCAATTCATGCGAAAGAGATGATGAAGCTCAAGCATATCCTCTAAGATTTGATTGACTCGTTCTACTTGACCACTTGATTGGGGATGGAAAGCGGTGCTAAAGGAGAGCGAGTTCCCATAGCGTTTTGGAAGCTTTCCCAAAATCGAGAGGTGAAGAGACTCCCACGGTCGGAGTTAATCTCGATGGAACACCATGAAGAGACACTATTAGGAGATGTACAAATCAGCTAGCTGGCTAGCGGTTATACTCTCACGAACAGGTAGGAAGTGGGCTACTTTGGAAAGGCGATCAACAACGACGAAGATAGCGTTATTCCCTCTCTTGGTCCTGGGAAATCCGGTAATGAAATCCATACCGATTTTATCCCATTTCCATTCAGGAATTTCCAAAGGTTGAAGGGTACCAGCAGGCCGTTGGTGCTCCGCTTTAACTCGACGGCAGACGTCGCAGTTAGCGATGTATTGAGCGATTTCTCTCTTCATCCTAGTCCACCAAAACCTCTGGCGTAGATCTTGATACATTTTAGTACTACCAGGATGAATGGTGAGAGGAGAGTCATGAGCTTCTTTAAGGATCAATTGCCGTAGCTGTTGTTTCTTGGGAACCACTAAGCGGTTTTCGAAGAAGACAACACCTCGTTCATCTACGGAGAAACATTTAGCAGCTCCGCTAGCAATGTTCTCCTTGATCCGAGATATCCCTCTATCATACTGCTGAGCAGCTATGATTCGATCCGTGAGGTCAGGTTTCGCCACCAGGGTGGAAAGAAATCCTCGAGGAACAATGTGAAGATTAAGCTTACGAAATTCCTCGTGGAGAATTGGTTGACCTTGTTGTAACATCAAATTGTTACAGTAGGATTTGCGACTTAGTCGTCAGCCATGACATTGGCTTTGCCTGGGGTGTAAGATATTCCTAAGTCGAAATCTGTAATCAACTCGACCCAACGTCTTTGCACGAGGTTCAAATCCGGTTGGGTGAAGATATATTTAGACTTTGGTGATCTGTGTAGATTTCGCAGCGATTACCCGAAGGTAATGTCGCCAGGTTTTGAGTGCATGAACCATCGCTGCAAGCTCTAGATCGTGTGTGGGATAATTATCCTCATGTGGGCGAAGCGTCGAGATCGTAGGCAATCACATGACGATCTTGCATGAGTATGCAACCTAGTCCTTGTCGCGAGGCGTCGTAATAGATAATAAAGTCCTTAGAAAAATCTGGTGGAATAAATACGGAGCAGATGTCGAGCGTCTTTTCAGTTCGAAAGCTGATCTCAAGATCAGGCGCCCACTCGAACTTCTTATCTTTCTTGAGGAGTTCGGTTAGAGGTTTAGCAACTTTAGAAATTCTCGAAGCGGCGGCAATAGCTCGCTAAACCGAGGAAACTCGAACTTGCTTGACCGATTCAGGTGGGGTCCAATCAAGGGCGGCTTGAACTTCGCTTCGGGATTGACAGCAATACCCTTACCAGAAATTACATGTCCTAGATAGGTCACTACTGGTAACCAGAATTCACATTTAGAGAATTTGGCATAAAGGCGGTGTTCTCGAAGTTTCATCAATACTAGCCTTAGATGTTCGGCATGTTCTTCCTCATTCTTGGAGTAGATGAGTATATCATCGAGGTATACCACGACGAATTTATCCAAGTACTCCATGAAGATTGAGTTCATTAACCGAGAGAAGGTGGCTGGAGCATTGGTTAATCCGAAGGACATGACGGTGTACTCGTATTGGCCATAACGAGTGACAAAGGCCGTTTTGGGTATGTCCCCGTTCCTGATTTTGATTTGATGGTAGCCCAACCTCAAATCCATCTTGGAGAAGACTGAGGATCCAGCGAGCTGATCATACAGTCGTTGATCCCGGGAGCGGATACTTGTTCTTGATAGTGACCAAATTGACGGTCGGTAATCTACAACCATCCGATCCGTACCATCCTTCTTCTTGACGAAGAGGACGGGCAAGCCCATGGAGAGGAACTAGGACGGATGAAACCCTTTTGCAAGGACTCATCGAGTTGTTTCTTAAGTTCAGCTAGTTCTAGGGTGCCATCTTATAAGGTCTTCTAGAGATTGGGGCGGTTCCGGAATAAGATCTATCACGAATTCGACATCCTGTCGGTGGAACACTGGCAGTTCTTCCGAAAGACATCCGGAAATCACGGACTACGGAATATCTTGAGATCCGGAAGAGGGTTGGCATTTAAAGAGTAAAGTCGGCGCTTAGACACTCGGGTTAAAACATCCTTTGTTTTACCCGAAGGATGGGTAAGTTGAGCGGTTCTAGTAGAGCAATCGATCTTGGCATAATGGGCTGACATCCAGTCCATACCCAAGATGATGTTTATGTCCGAGGACTTAAGAGCTATTAGAGATGCAAGAAAGACTAATCATCGACAAGAATCTCATTCCCATGACTTATTCTAGAGGTTTGCCATCTAGATCCGTGGGTTTAATTTCCATGGAGATAGGCATGTCACAGAATGTGGTGTTGTGCAATCGAGCATAGCTCTCGGAAATAAATGAATGAGATGCTCGGTATCAAAAGAACAGTTGCGGATGGCAATTAACAAGAAGCGCACCGAGGGCGGCGTTGGGATCCTCATAGGTTTCTTGGCAGAGACATAGTTGACATGGCCACGGCGGTGGCAACCGGCAGCATAGGGAACCTTTCTGCTGGCTTGCCATGCCAACAGACTTTCCGGCTTGATTGGGGTTGTTTGGGGACACTCTCGAATATAGTGGCCCGTCTCTCCACATTTGAAGCAAGTGATCACATTTGGCCGTGGGGCCACATTAGCAGTTGGACCTCCATATGTCTTGGGTGGAAAATACGGCTGGTTGGGGCGGCGCCTCGAAGGATGGCCTCGGGGTGTACAGGTGGTAGAGCCGTATTAGGAACCCAAACCCGGCGCTTCTGGGAACCAGAGCCGGATGATGATCCAGAATCACGGATGTGCTTGCGTGAAGCCTCGAAGTCAGTCTGCCCAGTCTCGGCGCTGATAGCCTTATTGACTAGCCGAGAAAGAGGTGCATTCATGCAGACGGAGATCTCGGCGTAGCTCGGGGCTAAGTCCCTACGGAACCTCGCCGCTTCTTAGCATCGGTAGAAACTTCTTGGGAGCATAACGTGCTAACCTCCCGAATTCACGGCTGTAGGCATCCACGTTCAGCGGCCTTGGGTGAAACTGCAAATTCCTCACGTTTGCGGTCCATAAGACCTTCGGAATATGGTGCTCGCGAAGGCGGCACTGAATTCATCCCAAGTTGTAACTTGTCCAGCGGACGCATAGCCTCATAGTTTTCCCACGAGAGGCGGGGCCTTCCGGATGGTAGGCGGCAAAGGTAACTTTGTCGACCTCGGACACGATGGCGGAACGCAGCTTGTGATGGATACTGCGGAGCCAATCATCGGCGTCGAGTGGCTCGACGGAACATTTGAACTTTGGAGGATAAAGCTTGACGAAGTCATTGAGTGAAACTCCATCGTTTCTTGGCTGGCGTGCTGTGTTTTGTTCAATCCGCTCCAATAAGCGGTTAGTTTCGCGCTTATTGCGTTCTGCTTCCAGCATCACCTCAGCCAAAGATGGCGGTTGCGGCAGATTCACATTTCTGGCTGCACTGGCCTCTCCCTGCTCTGGAACAGCAGGAGAATTCCGAGTGTTGACCATCCTGGGAGACAAAACAAAAGTTTAAACCAGGATGGCAGAATTTAACAAGGAAGTGCGGAAGGAAATGGACAGTATGGAATGCAAAGATGTTCATCCGTATGACATGGTAATATAACTGCCATATATATATACCAACGGTCATACACACCATTCATAGTTTAGTACAAGCCCGACGGAGTACAACTATAAGGAAAAGCGTTACATCTCATCGGAAGCATTCCAACTCCTATACATTATTTTTCTACACTTCCGGAATGATACACACTAAGTCGTATTCCACGAGTCACGCAGGACGGTGGAAACACAACTGGTACCATACTGGGAATACTACTACTATCTCAGGCAGCTCCATAGTAGTCCTCATAGAAGTCACCACCCAGACCTGGGAGTGGAACATGATCGTCTGGAAACAGACAATCCTGTGGAGCCTGTGGACCATAAGGACTCGGATGTGGCCGTGGACCCACAAAGGGTGGCAGAAGAGGCCCACGAGGAGGAGTGATGCCTCCAACCTCACGCCACTCCATAAAGTCCGGCAAACTCGCCCGCACAGGTACAAATCTCTCATGTCCATACATCCGCTTGCACGGTGCAAACCTAGTCGAGTAGCCAGTGGTCGAGGCGGGCATTATACAACTCCATACGCAAGGCCGGTTCTCACGGTCCTTGTCCTCCAACAACTCGGTAGTGGTGCGGAGGTGAGTCCTCATGGGTTGCATCACCGCATACAGACCACGAGGTAGCCATGCGCCCAGGAAGGATCTTGGCATATAGCGGAAGTCGGTGTTGCTCAGCAAAGCAGTCTGGCTCGAATAATAGTCATCATGGAATAGGCTGCATCTTGTACAGACATTCCAATAGTGATTCGAGCCCATAGGAGCAGTGAAGTGGCTCAATAGCTCGGGGTAGGATGGATAAATCCGGACCGTGCATAGATATTGGCTTTGATTGAAATCCTGAACTGCTCCTCGGCGGTATATTCAGGATACCATCGATAACCAGCCTCAATCATCACCCTAACCAACATGGCGTGTGACCGCACACATCGATGCAGCGAGTCGACGAACCACTTGGTTACGGGAGCGGTGGCCATCTGAAAGCATAGCCATAATGCAAAGGCATTAGAATTTCTAGGGAAAATCGGGCAGCATAACATCTCGTAAATGCTCAAATCAAATTTGAGACATTCAAAATCAGATTTGCAAAACCACTCAACAACATCATATCAAGGTTACGGTTCAAATGGTAGCATACTAAAATTTAGTAACACTGAAGCGAGGATGTAACCAACAATCCTACAAGGTACTACGGATAGTAACACGTGAACCTGATAGAGAAAGAGAGCCTAGTCCTATACCCACGTTGAATGAGAAGAGGATGACTCAAATCAGAGGGCATAAGGTAAAGGAGTAAAAAGAGCCTTACGTTCCCTCCCACAATCAATTCCCTACATATAACTAAAGCATTTCTAGACTCAACTTGACCAGTTTGGCTTAGCGGACCTACAGGCAGCCCTGCTCGATGCCAACGCTGTCGGGACCCGATTCCAAGTCACATCGACCTAGCTGGTAACACCTCATATCACTTTGCGGCCTCACGCACGGTATTCCCACGGTGTCGCCTTACCATGGCCGGGACCGTTTGCGTCTTTTGGCTCACGTATATGATAGTGTCGCTAGCATCCACATGACAAAGAACCGGGCCGACATGGCTAGTCGTGAACCCAAAGCGGCACTAACCTATGGGGACAGGCATACATGAAACACTTGAGCATGTCGGTCATCAGCGTATGAACTTGGGCTGTAGCTTTGGGCTAACAGGACTCCGTATCCCAGGCTGTAGCAGGCTAGGCAGGACTCAAGTATCACCGCGTGACATTTCCCGAAGGGACAGACATATAGAACGAAATGAATCACATGCCGGCCAGTCAAGTGTCCAAGCAGTAGTCTTTGGGCTAGCAGGACTCCGGTGAACCGGGCTGTAGCGGACTACTATCGCTCGAAGCACGAGACTACATTTCCCCATATGAGAGGCTGCCAAGGATAAACAACTAGATTGTCGGATCCCACTCATACCAAGCATTTCAATCATACACATAATATGCCCGATATGAGTAAATACAACAAGGCATCACAACAAAACTCTACAACTCAAGTACTTTATTTAAGAGGCTCCGAGGAGCCATACATAAAATAGTCATACAGGTAGGGGTCACATGACCCAACACTCAAGTCATACAATCATACAAGCACATGCGGAAGCAAAGTAGTCTGGGAACAGACTCTAGAAAGAAAGAAAGCTTGTTGGAGCCTTTCTATCTACATGGCCCTTCACAAGTCTTAGATCGCCACCTGGGTGGCTAGCTTACTCGTCGAAGTCAACATCTACATAGAATCCGTCGGAGGGGGTGGTATAATCCTCTGAAAAATATTGATTAAGCAAACATGAGTACAAAAGTACTCAGCAAGTCTTACCACAGAATCCTATCATACATGCACATTCTCAAGGAAGGTAGTGGAGTTAAATGCAGCAAGCCAGCTTTGACTCTTGGCTAAGCTATCCTCGTGACACACTTTGTAAAGCATTTTGTCGCATACGAGTCCACTATCCACCATCACAATACTCCACCGTGGATCCTCTCTCGTCATCCCCGAGAGGGCCATCCACGATACTCACACTTATCTTGAGGCTTTTAGTAGTATCCATTTACTTGTCTATGAACTGATATAGGTAACCCGAAGTCCTTCTCCGTGGACACGGCTATTGAATAGATCATATTTAACCCTGCGGGGTATACTTCTTCACACGCTCTCACCACTTATAAATCGTTTACGACATGTACTGCAACCTTCAGCGGAAGCCCAGCGTGGGTGTCGGCCACAGCCTACCTAAACACTCAAGTCCCTAGTCAGGTTATCGCCTATTCGGTTCCATCCGCAGGAGTCCGCCGAGGTTTCCCATACAGCCCGAGCGATGTGTGCAGGGTTCCCGAGATACCAAGCGGGCACTCGGTACACGACCCACGGTGCCTACCGCAACACAACCCACCCCTAAGGTCAGCGTTGCGTATGCCCCAAACATGCTACAAACACCGAAACTACTTGCAACTCCCGGACTATGAGCAGGGGTGGTTAAGAAGCGAGAGGGTCAATTAAGGATCCCAATGTGTGGTAGTAGCTGGTTCATGGATCACAAACACAGATCTCAGTTCTTAAGTTCGGCTTCAATGAAACAACCCACCATGTACTCCTACATGGCCTCTCATCGATACCTTTACCAAATCGTGTTCAACACTTACACTCTCGAACCAACACAACCTTTCACTCCAGTTCATCATCCCGATGAGCCGACTGACACAACTCTAAGCATAGCAAGCATAGCATGGTAGGAATCACAAACATGGCTCAATCAACTCCTACACATACTAGTGGGTTTCATCTAATTCTTGTGGCAATGACAGTCATGCAAGGAAGTGGGTTCAACTACCGCAGCACACAACAGTTGAATCGCGTTGTCTTAATGCATAAAATGAGAGCGAAGCGAGAACATGGGTTTGTATCGGAATGTTCAATGAATTGCTTGCTGATGGAACTGGGTAGAGAACTGCCCTTGTGTGGGTAATCGAGGTTATCTTGAGGCAGAACCTATCATGAAAACACACCAAAATAAACATACAACCAATATGCAACAATATGATGCATGCTATGACATGGCAAGATGAATGTGTGTTGGCCTAATGCAAGTTGGAGGGAGGGGATGATCTCATTTGAACCAAAGGTTCAAATGATAGATCATGTGAGTTAGTCCTAATGGTGCAAAATCTTAATCTGGTTATTCAGCATAGTTAACTTGTTTTAACATGCATGAAACCTGTACCAATGGATAGAGTGTATTTTTCTGATGAATTTTCATATATAAATCTTTGCATTTGGAGTTATAGAATAAAAGTTATAAGCATTTGAAATTTGAATTATATTCTGGATTTTATTATATAGAAATAATTCCAGAATTTAAATTAATGCGTCAGCATGAGGTCAGCATGACGTCAGGGGGTCAACGGGGGTCGTCCAGGTCAAACTGACCTGTGGGACCCGCATGTCGGGTTAGTTTAGCTAATTAGTTTTAATTAAAACTAATCCTAATTAGATTAGCTGGAGGGGTCCACCTGTCATTGACCCAGAGGGTCAACAGGGCCCACGGGTGAGGTCAACTCACCGGCGTCTAGCCGCCGGCCGAGGCAGACGCGGCGGAGCAAGTGCCTTTGCACGTTCGGGCTCCAAATGGAGCGCGGAGAGCATCTCTGGTAGCTAGAGGTGAGCCGGTGTTTGGTGGGGTCGGTTGGGTTAGGGGTGGCGGAGTGGGCGCCCGGCGACGAGTCGGCGGCGACGGGCTCGCCACCGACGGGTTAGGGGTTAGCGGCCTCGGCGAGGCGCGGGGAGTGCGTGGTTAGACTCGTGGAGGTGTGGTGAGTGCGATGGGCATAGTAGTGTGGTCAATAGGTGACCGGAGGCTCGTCGGCGACGAGTCCCGCGGTGGTGGGTTCAGGCGATCATCGACCGCTCGCTGTGGTGCAAGAAGAAGAGAACGGAGAGGATGGAGAGGTAGCTAGGTTCGTAGTGAACCTGCGGAAAGCTTCGTCGGGGCCGGGTGGAGTGATGCGTCGGCGGCGACGATGGGGATCTCCGTGACCTTGGACTCGGGCGAGGTCGGAGTAGTGGCCTCGGGGTTTTGGAGCGAGGGACTAGCTGGCTAGGGGTAGCGGGTGCGGCGGAGCGGCGACATGGCGGTGAGGTGCGTGGACGGCGGGAGCACGGCGGCGACGGTGGCGTGTCGGCGATGGCGTCGGCCAGGTCGAGAGCGAGCGAGAGAGAGAGCAGGGGAAAGTGCGGTGTCAGGGGGTTCGGGGACGACGTGGGTCGCCGTGGGTCGGCGAGGCGGCGAGGGCGGCGGCGGCGGCGGCCAGCTGCGTGGCGCGCTGCAAGACGCCGGGCCGGCACCAGCCTGCTGCTGGCCGAGCCAAGCAGCTCATTGGCCGGCTCTTTGGGCTGGGCAGTGGGTGGGCAGTCTTGGCGATGTAAGGGTTTTTCATTTTTTATCTTTTCTATTTATGCAACTCTGTTTAGGGTTTTTAAAATACCAAAACACTTTCAAAAATTACCAAAATGCTCCTGGTCACTAGTTGGAATATTCCCAACATGAAACATTTTAGTTTAACAATTTTGAACACTTAAAATATTTTCATAATTTAAAATGCCCATTTCAGAATTTTGTGAATTAAATTTAGAACCCTTGGGTGACCTAGAAGATGTTCCACCTTCTTTGTTATGGATCCTAAACCCAAACAAAGAGGATGGGCATTTTGAAGGGCATTTGATTCATTGAATTAAATTTTAGTAAAACCCTAGTTATTTTAAGGGGGGGTGTTCTGGGGTTTCCTGCCTTCCCCATTTCAAATTCAGATGAAATTTAAACATGATGCACACCCTAATGCATGGTCTATCTGGGATGTGACACTTCGACACGTGGGAGATATAGCCGCATCGAGGGCGTTATAGCCGGAGAGGTTGCCAATCGAACCTCCGTCAGCCAGGCTCCAAAGCCGGGTCCAGAAGCGGAGGCGAGCACGAGGCGTGCGTCGGATGCTCCTCCGACAGAGGATGCCGACAGATTGTCCACCACCAACTCCGAGGTGGAGAGCGCCATGAATCACAGGCGCCGCCGGACAGTTCTTCATGATGCATCTTTCTCCCAAGAGGCCTTGAATGCCTTCAATTCGGCAGATGTGCACCTCCGTGCCGCTCAAGATGGTCTAGCTAGAGCCACGGAGCAGTATGTAAAGGACATACAGGTGAGGAAATTTGACAGTTATATATGCCAGTAGCCCCCGAGACTTAAAATAGTTAGAATAACTGATTGAAGGATCATTTGTTATGCAAGATCTTACAAAAAAGAATACCCGATTGTCCCAGGAGCTTGAAGAATGCAAGGCCCAACTTGAGGCCGCACTAGCCGCTACAGGGGGAGCCACAGAGACCCCCTCTGGTAATATATGCTTCAAAAGATAAATAGTTTATGAAGTGCGGCGGGTGTGTAAATCTGACAATAATATTGCAGATGGCGCCAGACTAGATCCGGACAAACAACAGTGTCGGTGTATTAGAGTAGGGGTACCCTAGTATCCCGAACTCGTGCACGGGCAGTTGCAGCACCCCGCGGCAAGGCTTGCCTAGTGATCGCCAAGATCCTCCGCGGTTCCTTTGGAGCCATTCAAGAACAAAGTATCCAAGGTTCGGCAAGAGGAGCTTGCCGGGAAGGCCACTCAAGGCACGTAGAAGACAAGACCCCGGCAAGAGGAGCTTGCCAGAAGGCTCGGTGGCGACAAGCTTCCGAAAGTGCGACAAAGGTTCCGCTTGCGCAAGGCGCTTGCCGCGCAGTAACTCTCTTCATCTCCGCCCAGCTCATCCGCCAACGTGTCGCCACGGGCTATTCGTGCACGCAGCGTGTCAAGGGCTGTGCAGCCAGCGGAGAGCAGCGATAAGCGGCGCTGACAGAAGGCCTTCGTGGCGAACGGTGGCGCCCCTGACGGTCCCTGTTGCACTGTTTAGGCGACATGGACGGGCATTTAATGCCTTTGTCCCTTGCCGTCAGAGTTAGGTAGATCGCACTGTACAAAGTAGTTGCACCAACCGCAACTCATTTTCCCATTTTTGCCCACGTCTACGTTGCCACCTGTGGTGACCCCTTGAGCCTATAAAAGGAGGCCCATGTGCAACGTAGAAAGGGTTCGGTTCGGCTCAGCTAGAGTTCGACTCATTCAAGACTACACATACTCAAGATAGGTTTTGTAGCTCCCGGTGCTCCCTAGCAAGAACACAATACAATCAACCAAGCAGCAGTAGGAGTATTATCTCTCCGGAGAGCTCCGAAGCTGGGTAAACTGCTCGTGTGCATCGCCTCGATCTGCTCTTCGTGCAATCTCCGCCCCCCCACCGAACCACAAGGGACTCGGCCCGCCGGTACCATAGGTGTTCGTGGGTACGATCAGCCTCCCCGACATCTTTGGCGCGCCAGGTAGGGGTGCGTCGAGGCTGTGTGAACCTGATCCGGCGTTCGCACGAGCAACTTCTTCATCATCTTCATCAACATGCCACCGAAGAAGAAGGCTTCGGCGGCAGCAAAGCCGTCCACGTCAAACCCACCACCACCGGAGCTGACGAGTGGTGGGGAAGACGCTGGCGGAGGAACGAGCGTCGTCGAGGGAGCCCACGACGCTGCCAAGTCCAAGGACAAGGCGGCGCAGACCCTGGCGTCCGGATACGTACCGTGTCCATCCCAGGAGGCGCGAGACCGACAACGTCATGGTGCTCGCAGCGCCATACGTTCGTTGGGCCAAGACCGAGCTGGTGGATCCAGAGATGCTCAAGAACAGCTCGCGCGCCAACAAGCTGGCGCGAGCAGGGCACGGTCGCCTGGACGGGATGCTGCTCCTTCTAATGTATTTAGGAGTCCGAGCACATCCCGCTCCTCGCACCGTTCGCCATTACCTCCCACCACTCAAGCGGAAGCTTTGGCGCGGGCTCAACTGCTCCTGGATTACCCTCCAACGGCTGACAAGGTCGACGAATGGAGGGCCACCATTCAGAGTCTCATCGGCTTTGCCAACGGCGACGTCCCGCGGCAACCAAGCACATCGCTGCCGCGGCGAGACGACAAGGCACGAGCCGGTGGCGACGAGACCTATGGGGGTGCAACCACCATGCACTCCCCTTCCCGAAGGCCAAGATCGCCGACTTGTCGCATCCACCTCGACAGTGACTCCACCGCGTCGTCGGATCCGCGAGCTCGTCGCGACCAGCGCCAAGTTCTTCAAGAACGACAACAAGAAGATGCTCGAACTCGCATCGAGCACCGAAGAGAAGCGCGGCGTCAGTCCGAACAGCGCGCCCGACACGCTATCGACGTGCAAGCGCCAGGGGAGCCAGGTCACTTACCGTACGCGGTAGGTTTCCCTGCGTTCACCCGTGAGCTGCGGCAAGTCCAGTGGCCCGACAAGAAAAACTTCAAGCCAGACGTGCCAGAGAAGTATGATGGCAGGACGCACCCCTCGGAGTTCCTCAGCATCTACACCATCGCGGTGCAAGCTGCCGGGGGGCGAGACGACAAGATCCTCGCCAACTACTTCCCGCTGGTGCTCAAGCCCAATGTCAGATCTTGGCTCATGCACTTGCCGGACATCTCCATATCTTCTTGGGCAGATTTATGCCATCAGTTTGTCGGCGCCTTCACAGGCGGCCACAAGCCTCATGGCCAAGAGAGTGACCTTCACCTACTAGCCTGAAGGAAGGAGAGTCCTGCGCAAGTTCATCCAGAGATTCAGCCGTGTGCGATACAACATCCCGGATGTCCACCCCCGCCATGGTGATCAGTAGCGTTCATCAAAACTGCGGAACCGCAGGATGAGGGAAGAGATGGCGATGTGCAAAGTCAAGGACGTCGATGAGCTATATGCTCGCCGACAAGTGTCTTGCTGCTGAGGAAGGGAGGAGACTCGGGAGAGAATGCGAAGCAGGATCGACAGTGAGGAGACCGCCCCGGCAAAGAAGAGTCGGCGGCGGAACAACAGAAAGAAGAAGAGCAAAGAGGTACTAGTTGTCGAGAAGTCCGGCAACGGAGGTGGTGCCAAGAAGGCCAAAGTTGGTGGCTCCGGCAAGGAGGTTGCCGCTGGCGCCGACTGCAAGCTTTATGCGCCGCCGACAAGGTGACAGCTCAACAAACAGATCTTGCAAGATTCACCGCACCAAGGGCCACGACCTCCAGAGCTGCAAGAAGGTCGAGCAGCTTGTTGAGCACCAGAAAGCTGAGTACGAGCGGCGCGACAAGGAGAAGGCCCAGGAAGGTGCTGGGGCAGCTAGCAAGAAGCGACCCAGCCGGGGAGGACGCCGCGGCAAGGCCAAGCAGCGGCAAGGGGACAGACCTCCCCGCGGCCGTGACAAAGATGAAGATGAAGACGACGATGACGAAGACATAGATGATGATGAAGCTGATGAGCAGGTGTTTCAGAAAGCCACGGAGGTCCTCTGCGTTGACGGCGGTGCCTCGCTGCATACCTCACACCGCCGGCTCAAGCAATGGATGCGGGAAGTTAATGCGGCGGAACCATCCGTAGAGTCACGCAAGCCTCTGAAGTGGTCCAGGACGCCCATCATTTTTGATATTGAGGACCACCCTGATCGCATAACTGCGGTCGGGTGCTTGCCGATGTTGGTCTCACCAACTATCCGCAACCTCAAAGTCACTAAGATGTTGGTTGACGGCGGGCCGGCTTGAACCTGATCTCCTCTCGCGGTGCTCCGAAGCTTCAGATCCCCGACAATGAGCTCAAGAGGCGGCACTTTCAAGGAATCAACCCAGGAAGGAGCAAGCCGAAAGGGAAGATCACGTTGCCGGTAACATTTGGCAGCGAGCTAAACTTCAGGACTGAGAGGGTCACGTTCGACGTCGCTGATTTTCCATTACCCTACAATGGAATACTTGGCCGTCCAGCACTCGCAAAGTTCATGGCAGCCTCTCATTATGCATACAACTTACTCAAGATGCCAGGCCCGATAAGCGTCATCTCTGTCCCCGGCGACAAGAAGGATGCTCTTATTTGCGCCGACAAGAAATACCGGGAGGCAGCTGCTGCAACAGATAGCAAGCCACTTGCCGCTGAAGCTCCCGGGGGGAAGAAGAAGACCAAGTCCGGCAAGAGCTCTGATGCCCACTCCGGCAAGCGCACCTCTTCGGAGTGCTGCGCTACGGTCGAGGATGCACCATCGAGCTCCACCGCAAGTGTAAGAAGGCGATGGCAGCTCGGAGACCAAGAAGGTGTCCGCTAAGGAGGGCGGCTTTGGTGGTACCTTCACCATCGATTGCCACGCTTGACCCTAAATAGGAAAGCGCTCGTTGCTTTCTCTGCGGCGAACGTCGACGTGTTTGCATGGCAACCGTCGACATCCCCGTGTTCCTGTGAAAGTAATTGAGCACCATCTCGCTGTCCGTCCTCATCGCGCCCGTCAAGCGAAAGTTAGGAAGCAGGCAGTGGAGCGCCAAGAATTCATAGCAGAAGAGATCAAGAAATTGGAAGCAGCAGGCCTTGTCAGAGGGGTGCTCCATCCTACGTGGTTGGCCAATCCTGTAGTTGTATGCAAAGCAAATGGAAAATGGAGACTTTGTATCGACTTCACAGATGTTAATAAAGCTTGTCCCAAAGACCCATTTCCCTTGCCGCGTATCGACCAGATTGTTGACTCCACGGCTGGATGTGATTTGCTCTCGTTTCTTGATGCATACTCAGGATATCATCAGATCTTCATGGCAGAAGAGGATGAAGAGAAAACCGCATTCATCACCCCATGTGGCACATACTGTTTCGTACGGATGCCTTAAAGAATGCCGGTTCAACATTTGCAAGAGTAGTCCATCATGCTTTTGAGCGGCAAATACACAGAAATGTGGAAGCCTATATGGATGACATAGTGGTCAAGAGCAAGGACAGGGCAACTCTGATTCAAGATTTGGATGAAACCTTTGCAAATCTGCGCAAGATCAACCTCAAGCTCAATCCCGAGAAGTGCGTGTTTGGAGTTCCCTCCGGCAAGCTTCTCGGGTTCTTCGTGTCTCAGAGGGGAATTGAAGCCAATCCCGACAAGATCAAGGCCATTGAGCAGATTGAAGCACCAAAGCGCGTCAAGGATGTCGAAGGCTTGCGGTTGCGTGGCTGCTCTCGGCGAGGTTTATCTCTAGGTTCTGCTGAGCGCGCCCGCCATTTTTCAAGATTTTGAAAAGGCAGGTCAATGAAATGGACTCGAAGCGGAGGCTGCGCTGCAGACTTAAAGAGGTACCTGTCCTCCCTCCAATACTTGTCGCACCTAGGCCACAAGAGAAGTTGCTGCTATATTTAGCGGCAACCAATCAAGTGGTTAGTGCTGCGTTAGTAGCGGAGGGAGGCGGATGAGGAGCCGCAACCAAGGCAGATGCATCCAGCGACAAGAAGGGGGCTTCACCGACAAGCTCTGGTCCCGACAAGGACGGATCTGCACAGGATTGCAGAAGATGCGAAAAGGATGGTGCAGCGCCCAGTTTACCGTCGGTTCCCTTCGCGGGGGCTAGGTCGAGGTACTACGGTGTGCGAAGTTGCTTTTGGCCTCCTCATGGCCTCGAGAAAGCTGCGCCATTACTTCCAAGCACATGAGATCACAGTTGTCACTCGCTTTCCGCTGAAAGGATCTTGCAAAATCCGGAAGCAACAGGCAGGATTGTCGGTGGGCCTTTGGAACTGTCAAGCTTTGGCCTCAAGTTTGAAAGCACTTCAACTATCCAAAGCAGAGCATTGGCAGAGTTCATAGCAGAATGGACGCCAACGCAAGATGAAGAAATTCCAGAGACGAGCATCCCCGTCAAGGAGGCAAGTAAAGAGTGGCTGATGTATTTCGATGGTGCCTTCTCGCTGCAAGGCGCCGGTGCCGGCGTGCTGCTTATCGCACCCACCGGAGAGCACCTCAAGTACATAGTCCAAATGCACTTTCCCAAGCAGCAAGCAACAAATAATACTGCAGAGTATGAAGGTTTTCTTGCCGGTCTCAGAATTGCAGTAGACCTTGGGATCAAGAAGCTCATTGTTAAGGGTGACTCGCAGCTTGTCGTCCGCCAAGTAAACAAAGATTACCAGATTCCATTGATGGAAGCATACGTTGATGAAGTGAGAAAGCTAGAAGAGCACTTTGACGGCCTACAAATGGAACATGTTCCAAGAGCTCAGAATGACATAGCTAATGGCCTGTCGAAGTGCGCCGCACTCAAAGTACCTGTGGAACCAGGGATCTTTGTGCTCAAGCTGACTCAGCCGACTGTAACGCCATCAACTGGACAGAGCAAGAAGAGGAAGTTGGTTTCTCGTGACTACTTTCCGGCAGAGCTCCCTGAAGTCGCCGCCAAGAAGGTCCCCAAAATCAACATGAGATATCATTGAGGAGCAGTCTGCTCCGACAAGCCCAAGGGTTTGTTTCGTTGAAGCAAGCGCCCGACAAGTTTTGCTCGGCAAGCTTGCGGGGATCATCAAGCTCGGCTGAGCCGCAGGTTCTTGCCAGAAGCTGATGTTCCAAGCAGCGGCGAGATGTGCCATTAGTTCTTGTTGTCGAGCCGCAAGCTCCAACATGGGCACAGCAGATCGTCCATTTCCTTCAGATAGGAGAACTTCCCGAAGAGCAAGAAGAAGCGGAAAGAGTAGCCCGGCAGTCAAGTATGTACCAGTTTGTCGACAACATCCTGTACAGAAGAAGACTCAACGGTGTGAAATTGAAGTGTATTCATCGGGAAGATGGACAGAAGCTGTTGGCAGAGATACACGGAGGCATATGTGGTCACCACATTGGCACAAGAGCACTTGCCGGCAAACCTTTCCGGCAAGGTTTCTTCTGGCCGACAGCCCTCCAGGATGCAACTGCACAAGTAACCAAGTGTGAAGCGTGCAGTTCCATTCCAGCAGATACACCAGCCAGCTCAAGCTCTCGGACAATCCCTTTATCCTGGCCATTTTCGGTGCGGGGCTCGACATCTCGGCCCTTTCCCGAGCTGTTGGGGCTTTGAGTACTTATGCGTCGCAATCGACAAGTTCACAAAGTGGCGGAAGTGGAAGCATGAGGATGGTGACACAACGATCAGCAGATCAAGTTCTTGGGTCAATTGTTTGCCATTTTGGGATTCCTAACAGGATCATCACCGACAACGGCACACACTACGAGCCGCACCTTCATGCGATCGTCCAAGATCTTGGCGCCAAGGTCTGCTGGCTACATTGCTCATCCGAGAAGCAACGGTCAAGCAGAGAGGGGAAATGCTGAAGTGCTGCGAGGACTCAAGACCAAAACTTTCGACATGCTGCGCAAGTGCGGAAGAAACTGGATTGAGGAGCTGCCGGTGGTTCTTTGGTCGATCAGAACGACGCCAAATCGAGCCACTGGCCAGACACCTTTCGCTCTAGTCTATGGAGCAGAGGCAGTTCTCCCCACGGAACTCGTATACGGGTCACCTCGAGTGCTCGCTTATGATGAGCTTGAGCAAGAGCATCTGTGACAAGATGACGCGCTGCTCCTTGAGGAGGACCGTCTTCAGGCCGTTGTACGAGATGCTCGTTACCAGCAAGCTTTGCGTCGCTACCATAGCCGCAAAGTTAGTGCCAGAAGTTTCGAGGAAGGTGACCTTGTTCTTCGGCGCATTCAATCCGCCAAGAATTCCAACAAGTTGACGCCGAAGTGGGAAGGCCCTTATCGGGTGAGATGAGTCACTAGGCCTGGCGCTGTCCGCCTTGAGACCGAAGATGGCATTCCGGTGAGCAACTCCTGGAATATTGAGCATCTTCGTAAGTTTTACCCATAGCCTGTTCCGGCAACCACCTTTTGTACAAGTCTTGCCCATGTTGCATGTAATCCTTTGTACAAAGCCGGGCGCAGACCCCGTGCATCAGTAAAGCTCATGTGTTGCGCGCAAATTGTCAACTTCATGCTTTCATCATCATTTTGCATGTTTTATCTGACATTTTGTGCAGCATCCACGCCCGGTAAGCAATAACGAGCCACAAGGCTCCATAACTTTATTTTCTCTTCTTTCTTCTCAAAAGAAAGGAAGGTTCCTTCGCCCACAAGTTAGCCGGGGGGGGGAGGAGAAGATAATGGTGTGGGCCGCCAAGCATCGCTCGAGAAAGTTTTCACCTTACCGGGAAGCAAACAACAGAAAAGCTAAGTTGCCAAAGCTTGAGCAATCAGTTTTTAAATTTTTAAGTTATCTTCCTCGAACGATAGTACTTTGTATGGAAAACCTGTGCGCGAAGGAACCAACTCGTGGCTAGTTTGCGCCCTTACTTTGTTTCGAGTCCGCTCAACAATTTAAGTGAGCTGCAACTAGTTGCGACAAGGTTGCTTTGAGGCGGCACCGCCAAAGAAGGTCTTGATGTTCCGCGACTCGGCCAAGACAAAGGTGCCGTGCCGACAAGTTCCCTAAAAGCGTAGGGCACAAACATACAAAGGAAAGAATCAAGTAAAGGAAATAACATTGCAATCATTGCCTAAGATAGAGTTATATTACAAAAATACCTTGTCGCAGACCTAATAGATTGTTCTCCTAAACATGATCTGCAGCGACAAGGGAAAGATAAAACGGGCAGCCTAGTCTACGCGGTCGCCATCGACCCTCTTGACCCCGCTCACCCTTTCCACAATGGGTGCGACAAGGGCCTTGAGCGCTTCGACGTCAGCAGTCGGCGGCAGGGACTTGAGGACGTTGGCGAAGTTGACGCCTGGATTGCGGAAGGCCACCTTCATCAACACCTTCTGGAGGGCTCCTGCGCAGATCTGGCGCGACTCGTCATCCAGCTGCTTTGGGATCTCCTCCCGGAGCCGCTGGAGAGCCGTCACCACACCCTTGAAGAACAGGATTAGCTTGGCGCTGGGTTGAAGGCGCTCGTCGGTGGAGTACCCGAGATCCACCATCCCCAGCTCCATCAGCTCATTATTGATGGCGGCGGCAGTATCTACAAGACCCTCCGTCCAGTGCATCACATTCTCTCTGAGGGTATCCTAGGCGGTCACGGCATTCGCCAGCAGCTCCTCGTTGGCCTTGATCTTCTCCAACAAACCCAATTCCCGCTCCTTGGCGCCGTCCAGCGTCTCCGTCAAGGTGGCCAGCTTCAGCTCAAGATCTGCCTTGGAGTCCTTGGCGGCGTCGAGCTCTTTGATCCTCTCAGCGAGGCGGCCTTGCAACTCGCCAAGAGTGTAGGCATCCTTCTCGCGCTCGCGCTTCAGCCCGGTAACCTCCTCGCCACTCTTCTGGAGGGTGGCCTCCAGTTGCGCCACCCTCGTCTCCAACTCCTTCTTGGCGGCCTCGGCAGCTTCGGCAGCGTCCTTTGCCTCCTTGAGAGCTCCGCCAAATGATTGCTCGCGCGCGGCAAGATCTTCCTCATAGCTGTCGAGGTTGATCTTCCGCTGCGCCAGCTCACCTTCTTGCGCAGAGAGCTTCTCGCCGACAAGCCTTTGCTGCTCCTCGACCTCAGCCTTCTCCAGGATGAAGGCCGTGCGCTCTTCATAGAGTTGCTCCTGCGCTTCTGCTACGTCCCAGAGAGTTTCTTGGTTGGCGTGCCGGAGCTCTTCCTCGCGCTTCTCCATGTTAGCTCCCGCCTTCGCGACAAGTGCTTCCCGGGACTCCAGCTTGGCTTGTCGGGCGCGGTAGAGCGACAACATCTTCTTCAACAACTGCTCCTCCTCAGACTCGCCGCTGCTGCTGCTTGGCGCATCAACCAGCGACAGCCCAGCGGAGGCGAGCAGCTCCTCGTCGATGGTCTCTCCTCGACCGCACCTGAGCTCGGCGCCCATGGAAGCTTGATGAAAGCGCCGTCGCGGCCTTGAGATAGGGCGCCAGGATGGGGCTCTTGAACTGACGCAGCATCGGTGGCGGAGGGATCGGCGGTCGGCGTAGCGCCTGGCGCTCCTGCGGCCTCAGGGTCGTCAGTACGATCACCAGACCCCTCCCCAGCCTTTGCGCCAGCAGCCTTGGCGGCCTCCTCGCCGGCGGACCCATCAGCGCCGGTCTCTTCCTCCATGTTGGCGGCGTCGTCATTGTTGCCGCGCGCGTCCTCCTCGCCGGCAACCTCAGTCTCCATCGACTCTCTGGTAGATGGATCTGACGATCAAGAAAAGAAAGAACAGTCAAGCAAATGTTCGAAAAGAAGAACAGAAGAAAAGGAACCCAAGGGAAATTTTCGGGCAAGGAGGTTACCTGCAATGGGATCTGTGGCCTTGGTCTCCACCACCGGAGGATCGCCGGCACTGCCCCTTGTCGGAGAAACCTCCCTTGCCGGAGAGCGCTCCCTTGCCGGAGAATTCTCCCTTGGCGGCGTGGTTGAAGCAGACAGAATTTCGGGGGTGACTTCCGGGCTCTCCTGATGAGGCTGCTCTGCTCCTACACAAATCAGCAAGTCAAATATCAGTAGAGAAGGAGCACCCATGCACACCTAACCGTAAGAAATAAACCAAATACTTACGCTGGGGGCTGTGCTGGGGGCTGCTCTGAGGAAGGGTTGCCGGATCCGGCAAGGGGGTCTCAGACGCGCCCCCTGTCGCCACGGGGGGATCGTCTTCGATGACAACCACCGGAGTCTTGGCCCTCTTTGACGCTCTCTGAGCCAGCGTCCTGAAAAAGGAAAAAGTTCAGAATGAAGCAAAGCTAAGCGCGGAGAAGTCGAATTCCGCTCCGCCTCCGGTGCGACGAGCTGGGAGAGTAGGCTCCCTCGGACGCTTGGCGGGTGCAGGGGCCGTAGTTCCCGAAGACCCCGCTCCAGTTGCTGTGGCGGCGTGAGGCGCTCCCGCGGCAACCGAGCTTGTCGCGGTGGAGCGCGTCGCGCGGCGAGACGGCTGTTGGCCCGTCTGCCGCCCCGCCACTTCCCCGGTCTTGCGGAGGCGCCTTCTTGGCGGGGCGCGGGCTCCTCCAGCAAGCTACCGAAAGGTGGAGGCGCCCCGCAAGTCTCGTTCGGCTCGGCCGAGGCTCGGCCTGCTCCTCCGCGCCAAACAAGCTCCTCTCGGTCGGCAAGGCTTGCCGCCTCTCTGCCTCGGCCTCCTCCACGGTGAACCAGACCGCCCGGCAGCAGCAGCCTGCCGCCTCCTCCGGCTGGTGGCGATCGCTGCGGCTTCGGCGTCGGTGGTGTCAGCGGGTGAGCCACTTCTGCTTTCGTCGGCGCGGATCGTCACTTCTTCGGGCTGTCGAAGAACTGCTGCACGCGTCGTCGGCGGGCTCTTGCCAAGTTGGAGCGATCCATGGGAATCGCTGGCGGCATCATCGCGCGGATCGGTCGGCGAAGAGTTGTTGCACAAAGGAACCCCCTCGGCAACATGAACCACGGGGTGATCTGTGTCGTGCTTGAACAGCTCAAAGAGCATCGCATCCAGCTCAAGGCGGTGAAATTCCAGTTGAGGCCCGGCGCAGCCTCATGATGTCCGCCGCGTTTGGAACTCCCAAGCATGCCTCCTCCTCTCCTGCAAGGGCGCAATCTGCCGGCGAAGGAAATCCGCGCCAACAGCGCCTACGGTGAGTCCGGCATGCGGCGCGCAAGATCCGGTCACGGCAATCTTCAACTTGGCATCCTCCAGCCAAGTTGCTCCAATCGTTGCAGCGCACTATGGGAGTTTGGCGCAGGGCAGTGAAGGGCTGCAGGTTCTCCTCTATGATCCAACACCAATCGGCTCTCACTCCTCCCACTTGCTGCGGAGCTCTCCTTCAAGATAAGCTTCTTTCTTGCCGATCCTAGAGATCCAAGCGATCCCTCCGGCAAGTGGCTCTCCTCTCTCAACGCGGGGCATGAAGTAGTGTCAGAAAAGGGCTACATTTGGGTG
Organism: Aegilops longissima; assembly: GCA_021605205.1. Classification (NCBI taxonomy): domain Eukaryota; kingdom Viridiplantae; phylum Streptophyta; class Magnoliopsida; order Poales; family Poaceae; genus Aegilops; species Aegilops longissima. The sequence continues at coordinate 305,641,246 of CM038677.1, forward strand.
GACTCCGACAAAGTTCTCGCAGAGGTGTGCGAAAACTGCCATGGTTAGGACATTGTTCGGGGTGAAATCAAGGAGGCGGAGACCATAGGTGTTCATGATGTCGCAAAAGAATTGAGAAAAGGGCGGGCAGAGCCCGCAGTAGAAGAAAAGCACGAAGAAGGGATACTCGACAGAGACCTTCTCGGATGCGGCGGCGGAGATCACCCTCGTGCGCGGGTGCGCTGCGTCTCCGTCGACTGGAAGAGGTGATACCCTCCCTCGGCTCCTTGGCGTAGAGCTGGGGGTCAAAGGTGGCCCGCTCCTTCCATGGCCTTGTGAGCAGCAGCTGCGCCTCGGCCGACTTCACGCCCTTCCCTTGTCGGCTTTGGAGCCATGGCGGAGGTGGTGGAGGAGTCCGGCGTTGGTGGTGCGGTGGCAATGGGCGGGCGTCGCTCTCTTTGGACTTGAGAAGAAGGGGGGCGGCGGTGGTTTTGAGATGTGACAGCAATGGCAAGGTGGGTGTCCTACCCTGTTTCCCTGCTTATAAGGAGGAGAGAGGGCGGACGTTCGCTTTTCAATTAAAAGCCCCCACGATCTCTCCCACGGCGCCACGTTAAGGCGTGCTTGTTAAATGGGGGCGTGGTGGAGTCGGAGCGAGTAACGGCGTGATCTCGCCGCAGCGTGCCCGATGCACTGTTTTGGGCTTGGCCCAACAGAGCTCGGCGCCGTGTGTGGCCGAGCCTGGGGCTCCTATCGGTGTACTAGAGTAGGGGTACCCTAGTATCCCGAACTTCGTGCCGCAGGCGATTGTAGCACCGGCGGCAAGGCTTGCCTAGTGATCGCCAAGATCCTCCGCGGTTCCTTTGGAGCCATTCAAGAACAAAGTATCCAAGGCCACGGCAAGAGGAGCTTCTTGGGAAGGCCACTCAAAGGCACGAAGAAGACAAGACCCGGCAAGAGGAGCTTGCGGGAAGGCTCGATGGCGATAAGCTTCGAGTGCGACAAAGGTTCCCTTGTGGCAAAGGCGCTTGCCGGCGAAGCAACTCTCTTCATCTCCGCTCCAGCTCATCCGTAGCGTTTCGCCATGGGGCTATTCCGAACCGCGTGTCAAGGGGCTGTGCAGCCAGCGGAGAGCAGCGATAAGCGGTCTTGACGAAGGCCTTCGTGGCGAGCGGTGGCGCCCTGACGGTCCTGTTGCCTTGTTTGGCGACATGGGCGTGCATTTAATGCCTTTGTCCCTTGCCGTCAGAGTTAGGTAGATCGCCTTTGTACAAAGTAGTTGCACCAACCGCAACTCATTTTCCCATTTTTGCCCTCGTCTACGTTGCCACCTGTGGTGACCCCTTGAGCCTATAAAAGGAGGCCCATGTGCAACGTAGAAAGGGTTCGGTTCGGCTCAGCTAGAGTTCGACTCATTCGAGACTACACATACTCAAGATAGGTTTTGTAGCTCCCGGTGCTCCCTAGCAAGAACACAATACAATCAACCAAGCAGCAGTAGGAGTATTATCTCTCCGGAGAGCTCCGAAGCTGGGTAAATTGCTCGTGTGCATCGCCTCGATCTGCTCTTCGTGCAATCTCCGCCCCCCCACCGAACCACAAGGGACTCGGCCCGCCGGTCCCATAGGTGTTCGTGGGTACGATCAGCCTCCCCGACAAACAGCTCCTGCGCCAGCTAAAGACCGGCGAGAGCGTGCTTACGAGGGTGCGGTAGGAGAAAAATAACCTCCAAGATGCCAACACCCAACTGGGTGAGGAACTAAAGGATGTTCGTGCCAGGTTGTCCGACTCCGTAAAGGAGAATCGACGCTGCCGTCACGGCATTTTGATAAGTGCTTGAGCGAACTTTGAAAGAGTTGGCGAGGAAGGCGACTAACATAAACATGTATGTAGGTTTGCTCACCGGTCGTCCGAGGAGGAGATGCCCAGTTCTTGGGTGATCTTCTTCCCGAACTCACGTCTACTGCCTGAACGAGTTAATCGAGTGATGAAAGGCGTCGGCCAGGCCTTGTGGCCATCTATCTCCCTGCCCGAAGGCATTGGGGAACTGACAGAGCGGCTTCAAGGAGCACGGCAGCGCTTCCGACTATGGAAGATATCGGCCTGCCGTCAAGGCGCCAGGGAGGCCTGGGCCATGGTAAAGACGCGGTACACGAAGGCTGACCCAAACCACATGGCCGAGGTCAGACCTGTGGTGCCTGATGGGAAGGAGATCCCTGTAAGCTTAGTGTACAGCCAAGTAGAATTGGCCGCCAAGTATTCCAAGCAAGATTGTAAATTAGATAGCCTATTAGATGGCATTGAGGAGGAATACAATGAGTCGAGTTGACTATGTAATTGAATATGACATGAAAAATGTCTTCTCGTCGGATTGTCAATCGTTTGTCATAGCGGACCTTTTCGCTTCGACCTCGGGACCCAACAGTCCGGAGTGTGTCCGAATACCCTCGCGGTTATATAAGAACCGGGGCATGCATGGAGACAAGGCGTAGGGGTCATTATTGCTGTATCAGAGAAGTGCCCAACTAGTTATGTTATATTACATGGATAGTAAGAAACATCTTCCAGGGAGAATAGTTCCATTAAGGGTTCCTTTCGCTGGGAGGCATGCCCTAAAGTGCATGTCAAAACTGCTAAGAAAGCAGAAAATCATCTGGGGGCAGATGGATAAATAGTTAAAAATCATCTTTCAGTTTACCGACCGAATATTCCCTTAAGAACGCTAGCTTTCGGCTTCACCCAGTCTGAGGTACACATCCGGCTGACCCGGTAGTAACAATTGCAGAGGTGCTCCCTTTACCACCTAGCCGAACAATCGGGAACGTAGGGGTAAGCACAAGAGCCAGGCAACCCAACTTGGCCAAAACTTAAGTCAGATCGATGCATATAATGGTGAGTAAAAGGTACATGCGGAAGTTTGACACATGTGTTGGGCATGAAGCCCGTATAAATAAGCTTCTATTAAAGAAGCCCCCAAGTATAATGAGCGGACGACGCGTCAAGTATGTGCGAACAAAGCGAAGCGAGCCTCTAAAGGCTTCAAGAAGAAGGAGGAGGAAGGAGAGAAATAAAAGACAGCAAAAGTAGAAAATGTGGACGGAGGAAGGAGGCGAACTTGGAGTCCGCGCTTAGGCGAGAATCTTTGTAGACGGCTGCGCTCCATGGGTTCGCTCGAGTCGGTTATCCGATGCGTTTCGCAGATGGTAGGCTCCGCCGGTCAGGACCTGGTCGATGATGAAGGGACCTTCCCATTTGGGCTTGAGTTTGTCCTTTTTCTTGTCCGGCAGGCGTAGAACTAGTTCGCCAATGTTGTAAGCTTTGGCCCGTACTTCCCTGCTTTGGTATCTTCGAGCCTGCTGTTGATAAAATGCGGAACGAGCTTTTGCCACGTCGCGCTCCTCCTCCAATGCGTCCAAACTGTCCTGCCGATCGAGCTCGGCTTCTCTTTCTTCATACATGCGCACGCCGAGGTGAGTCATGAATTATGTCGCAGGCAAGACTGCTCTCGCGCCGTACACCATAAAAAATGGTGTGAATCCGTAGTACGATTCGGGCGTGGTCCGCAGCCCCATAGTACGGAGTCGAGCTCCTCAACCCGGTGCATGTTAGATTCCTTGAGGACCGCACTAGTCTGGTTTTAATGCCGCCATGATTAGACCGTTTGCTCGCTCGACTTGACCGCTGGTTTGAGGGTGATAGGCGAGGCGAATCGAGCTTGATGCCCATGTTTTTGCACCATAATTTGACCTCATCGGCCGTGAAGTTGGTGCCGTTATCAGTGATGATACTGTGGGGGACACCGTAACGGTGCACTACCCCTGATATGAAGTCTATCACCGGTCCGGATTCGGCCGTTTTAACAGGCTTGGCCTCTATCCATTTGGGTTCCTCCTTTAAGGGGTCCAACCATGTCAAGCCCCCAGACCGCGAACGGCCAGGTGATGGGTATAGTTTTGAGGGCGGTGGGTGGCATGTGGCTTTGGTTAGCAAAAAGCTGGCAACCGACGAATCGTTGGACTAAATCCTCAAGATCTGCCGGGCGTCGGCCAATAAAATCCTGTCCGGAAGGCCTTGCCTACAAGGGCCCAGGCTGCGGCGTGGTGTCCACCCAGTTCGGCATGAATTTCAGCCAGGAGGTTTTGCCCTTCCTCTTCGGAGATACAACTTTGAAGGACTCCTGTTGTGCTTTTCTTATAGAGCTCTCCCTCATGGACTTTATAGGCTTTAGATCGCCGTACTATGCAGCGAGCCTCGTTTTGGTCTTCAGGGAGTTCCTGCCTAGTTAGGTAGGCTAGGAATGGTTCCGTCCACGGAGCGATAACCGCCATTATTTCGTGGGCGGAGGTTGTTATCTCGGTGGCGAGCCTCCGATTGTGTCGAGTGTTCGCGTCGTGCGGTGCGGTTGGGTCCGGATTGTTATTTCGGACTCCCTTCCCATAGGACGGATGGCTTGAACAGCCGTTCTGGGAAGATGTTGGGCGGACGGCATCGCTTTTGCGCCGATGCGTGCCAATATGTCCGCTGCCTGGTTGTTATCCGGGCTATATGATGAAATTCGAGCCCTTGAACCGTGCTGACATTTTAGGACCGCATTGCGACGCTGCCATTTTCGGATCTTTGGCATCAAAGTCTCCGTTTATTTGAGATATCGCGAGGTTCGAGTCCCCCGCACCTCTAGGCGTTTAATGCCCATGGAGATCGCCATCCGGAGGCCGTGCGTATGGGCCTCGATTCAGCTGCGTTGTTGGAGTCCGTATACATTATCTCAAGGACGATTGACTGTGTCCCGGTTGGGGACGTCAGACGACGCCAGCCCCGAGTGCCGCCAACATTTTGGAGCCGTCAAAGTGCATGATCCAATTGGAGTATGCGCCGACAGGGAGTTCGGCTTCGGTCCATTCGGCCACGAAGTTGGCCAAAACCTGCGACTTAATAGCTCGTCGTGGCATATAGGTTATGTCGAATGGAAGGAGCTCTATGGCCCATTTAGCAATCCGCCCGTCGCGTCGCGTTGTTTATAATGTCGCTAAGAGGTACTTCGGAGGCTACCGTTATCGAACACTCTTGAAAGTAGTGTCGCAGCTTCCGGATGCCATGAACACCGCGTATGCTATCTTTTGATAATGTGGGTACGGGACTTGCATGGAGTTAGGACAAGGACACATAGTAAACCGGTTTTGAAGAGGGAACGGTGTCCGTCTGCTTCTCGCTCGATGACGAGCAGCAGCTGACAACTTGATGTGTTGCGGGATATATAATAGCATTGGTTCGCCCATGTTGGGCGGCCAGACCGGATTTGTTGCCAATATGGCTTTTATTTCTTCGAGTCCCGCCGTGGCATCATCAAATCCACTCAAGTGTTCGTGCGCCGGAGGAGGCGTAAAGGGTAACGCCTTTTCTCCCAAACGGGAAATAAAGCGGCTTAGAGCCACTACGCATCCAGTCAATTTTTGTATTTGTTTGAGGTCTTTTGGAATATCCAATTGTGACAGAGCTCGGATCTTGGCTGGGTTTGCTCTAGTTCCTCTACATATGCTTCCACTGTTTTGCCGATCTGGTTTGCCAGACATGTCTGAATCATGCGCTGATATGTTGCGCCGGCGTTTTTGAGCCCGAAGGGCATTGTGTTGAAGCAGAATGGGCCGTATGGAGTGATGAATGCTGTTGCTGCTTGGTCTAGGTCCGCCATCTTGATTTGGTGGTAGCGGAGTATTCGTCGAGGAAGCACAATGAGTCGTGGTCCTGCAGTAGCATCGATAATTTGATCAATGCGGGAGGGGAAGGATCCTTTGGGAAAGCCTTATTAAGGTCTTTGAAATCAACACATAGGCGCCGGGACTTATCCTTCTTGGTACCATCACCAGGTTTGCTAGCCAGTCCGGATGTTTTATATCTCCGATGAATCGGCTTCCGTAAGTTTGGCTAGCTCCTTCCCATGGCCTGTCTCTTGGGTTCTGGAAAAGCGCCAAGAGCCTGTTTGACCGCTTGAATCCTTTTAGGATATTTAGGCTGTGCTCGCCAACCGACGGGATTCTGGCATGTCTCAAGGGTGCCAGCAAAATGTCCCAGCTTTTCTCGTAGAAATTTCATAGTGCGCGCCTACATCAGGGTTTAATTGTGCCCTAATGGAGGCCGTCTTTGCGTGGTCCGTTGGGTGGACTTGGAATTTGAATATTTCATCCGCTGGTTTAAAAGAGGTGGACTTGGATCTTTTATCAAGTATCACATCGCCCCTGTTCACCGTGGAGCGATCGCAGTGAGTTCCTCGGCCGCTAGGGCTTTGGATAGTGCCTCGAGGGCTAGTGCGGCTGTCTTGTTTTCGGTGCAGTGCTATGTTCGGATCACTAGCGAGAGTGATGATCCCGTTAGGTCCGGCATTTTAAGCTTCATGTACCCATAATGGGGTATAGCTTGAAAATTGTGAATGCCTCTCGCCCTAATAAAGCGTGATATCCGCTAATGAACGGGCCACTTGAAATGTGACCCTCGACCTGTAATTGTCCGCGAAATAACACTACGCCCAAAGGTGATTTTTCTGTGCAGCATGCTTCCGGCTAGGGATTATTCCTCTAAAGATTGTGCTGCTTCGCCCAATGCGGTTCCAGTCTATTTCCATTTTTCGAGGGTTTCCTCATAGATGAGGTTTAGTCCGCTGCCGCCATCCATGAGTACCTTAGTAAGGCAAAAGCCGCCCACTATTGGACCGAGGACCAATGCGGTTGGTGCTCGGGCTGTTCGAATTTGGGTTCGCCACCGCATTAAAGGTAATAGCCGTGTCACCCATGGATTTATTGTTGCTACTTCAGAGACTTCGCAAGGTTATGGAGTGTTCGCTTCAAGATGTTATTTGATGCGAAAGTCTCAAGACTGTTCACACCGCATCGGTGCTGCTGGGCTGGGATTCGAAGCTAGAAGCTCTTCGCCACTTTTGGCCACCGCCGTAGTATCCAACATGTTCAAGGCTATGAGTTGGAGTGGCACCCTCGTGCTAGGAATTTTGTGGTCCGCTTAGCCAACCCTCCAGTACGGTTCCGTACCCTTTAGGGGGTTTTGGTTTTTTGGTATTTAACCCAGGTGCTTGGTAATGATGCACCCTTTTATTTCGGAATAGGGATGTATTCCGGGACGGATTATCCCAAAATTTACTTTCGGTTTTCCAGGCACTCTCCATCGCACAGAACTTTTGTACTATGGTCACCAAGTCAGCAAAGCGTGTAATTTCGCGACGACTTATGGCGTTTAGGATTCCCTTGTCCGTGCAATTATTGCAGAAAAGTGGGATTGCGTCCTCCTCTCGGCAGTCCTTTATCCTGTCCATAACCAGGAGGAATCTGGCCCAATAATGATGTACTGTTTCAGCGGGCTCTTGCCGAATTCGAGATAGATCACTAATGTTTGGGTGGGCGGGTGGAACTAGATCCGGAACCCCATCCAATTTAAGACTCAGGGGCCGAGAAGTTTCCGAACTCGGAAGTTTGGATTTTTGAATGCTATCCAATGAATCCAACCCGCCACCGACATTAAGTTCGTGGCTTGATCGACATTCGCCCCTCTCGGGAATCCGCATGGAGGATCGGGAATCCGGATGTAGCTAGTCCTTAAGATAGAAGAAGAATCGCCGATTGCTCCTCTATCACAGCAACATGATGGGTAGCACGGGAGATTTGATCTCTCTCAGATCGGTTTTAGGTCCGATCCGTCGTAGTCTGTGGCGACTCTGTGGAGGCGATGCGATCCAAGAGCTCATTTACGGAGGAGAGCTCGATCGATCCAACTGTTCGGCAAGTTCGAATTAACGGAAGATTGGTTTTGATGACTCGAGAGGTCATCGTCGCGCTGATGGCTTAACTGGTGGTCATAAGAAAACCACCTAGTCAAGAGTCCACCAATGGCCAAGGCTCATTTGGCGATAGTATCGCCTTTAAAGACGGGATGAGGCATCCTTCCCGACGGCGATTTACACGAGGAACTCTCAATGAAAGCACCAATGTCGGTGTCAAACCGACGGATCTCGGTAGGGGTCCCGAACGTGCGCCTAGGCGGATGGTAACAGGAGACAAGGGACACGATGTTTTACCAGGTTCGCCCCTCGAGGGAGGTAATACCCTACCCTGCTTGATTAATATTGATGATATGGGTAGTACAAGAGTAGATCTACCACGAGATCAAGGAGGCTAAACCTTAGAAGCTAGCCTATGGTATGATTGTTGTTCGTCCTACGGACTAAAACCCTCCAGTTTATATAGACACCGGATAGGGTTAGGGTTACACATATCCGTATTGCCAAGCTTGCCTTCCACGCCAAGGAAAGTCCATCCGGACACGGGACGAAGTCTTCAATCTTGTATCTTCATAGTCCAGGAGTTCGGCCAACGGTGATAGTTCGGCTATCCGGACACCGATGGCACCTCCGATCATCAACAACGATGCGCTCCAGGGCGAGACTTTTCTCCCCGGGCAGATCTTCATATTCAGCGGCTTCGCACTGCGGGCCAATTCGCTTGGCCAAGTGGAGCAGATTGAAAGCTACGCCCCTGGCCACAAGGTCAGATTTGGAAATTTGGACTACACGGCTGACGTCCGTGGAGACTTGATCTTCGACGGGTTCGAGCCACAGCCAAGCGCCAAGATCGCCACGAGGGCATGATCTAGCTCTGCCGCCGAACAGTGTCCTGGAGGACGCACCAGTGTCCGCTCCGACCTTTAGCTCGGAGCCGACTGCGCTGATCGAGGACGGGTGGCTGGACACCGCCTCGGGGGCTGAGATCTCTACGGCGATTGAGCCGTACACCTACCGCGTCCTTTGCGAAGCTCGTAACTCCAAAGTGCCGGACTCCGAGCCTTCCGCACCCCCGCCAATCGAATCCTATTGGGCGCCGATCATGGAATTCGCTGCCGCGGACATCTTTCAACACTCGCCCTTTGGCGACATCCTGAATTCACTAAAGTCTCTCTCTTTATTAGGAGAGCCCTTGCCGGATTATGGTCAGGAAGGTTGGGATGCGGACGACGAAGAAATTCAAAGCCCACCCACCACCCACTTCGTAGCCACTGTCGATGATTTAACCGACATGCTCGACTTTGACTCCGAAGACATCGACGGTATGGACGACGATGTAGGGGAGGAACATGAACCAGCGCCTATAGGGCACTAGAGAACCACTTCATCTCACGATGTATACATGGTGGACACACCTAAAGTAAGCGACGATGAGGAACAACAGGACGCTACGAAGGATCATTCCCTCGAAAAGCAGTCAAAACGGCAACGTAAGCGCCACACAAAGTCCCGCCTCGACAATGACAACAGCCATACAGACCCAGCCATAGAGGAGGGCGAACCGGTGGACGACGAACATGCTATCGAGCAACCGTCCGAACAGGACAATCTGGATAAACAACCCGTCCCCGGCGAAGATGACAGTCCGGACGATCTCATGCTGGACAATTTGCTGGAGCAGAAGAACCTCCACAAAAGGCTCGTCGCCACTGCACGTAGCCTGAAAAAGCAGAAGCGGAAGCTCAAAACAGCGGAAGATGCACTGTAATCAGATGGACCAAAGTACTCAACACATAGACAAATCTGGCGCGATACCGAATGAAGAGCAACCCAAAGCGAAAACTACTGCCTGAATTCGATGAGGAGGCCGTAGAGCCCCCGCAATCAAAAAACAAAGAGGCCACCCGGTCGGATGGACGACCCTATGGCAAACAGAGAGCGGCAAACGGTGCCGCACACAAGCCGGCACGCGATCCGCACAGGCATTCGCCTAAAAAAGATGGCCCAGTTAGATCTATCTACGGGCCAAGAAAGCAAGCTCTAGTAAGCAATGCAACACATCAAGTATCCGAACATCACGACACACCTAAATATAGGGGTGCCACACACCCCCTATGTTTCACCGATGAGGTGCTGGATTATGAATTTCCAGTGGATTCAAGCCCGTAAACATAGAGGCATACGACGGAACAATGCACTCGAGTGCGGATTGAGGATTACATCCTCCACATACACATGGCTAGAGGAGATGGTCTCCACGCCATAAAATACTTACCCCTCAAGCTCAAAGGGCCAGCCCGACATTGGCTTAAAAGCCTTCCCGAAAGGACCATTGGAAGTTGGGAGGAGCTCGAGGATGGTTTTCGGGCAAATTTTCAAGGGACCTATGTCCGACCTCCGGATGCCGACGATTTAAGTCACATAACTCAACAACCCGGAGAGTCAGCCCGAAAATTCTGGAACAGATTCCTTACTAAAAAGAACCAAATAGTCGATTGTCCGGACGCCGAAGCCTTAGCAGCTTTCAAACACAACGTCCGAGACGAATGGCTCGCCAGAAAGCTCGGCCAAGAAAAGCCAAGAACAATGGCCACATTAACAAGCCTCATGAACCGCTTTTGCGCGGGAGAGGATAGCTGGCTGGCAAGATGCAGCACCAGCGACCCAAGTACATCCGAAGTCAGGGATGGAAACGGGAAACCACGATGCAGCAAGGACCAGCGTTCGACCAAGGGAAATAGCCCGAAGAGCACGGTAGTGAACGCCGGATTCAAAAGCTCTCGGCAGAATCATAAAAAGCTGCCCCTTAAGGATAACAGGGATGAGCTATCTAACTTAAACAAAATCTTGGACAAGATATGCCAAATCCACAGTACTCCCGGGAAGCCTACAAACCATACCCACAGAGATTGTTGGGTCTTCAAGCAGTCCGGCAAACTCAATGCCGAACACAAGGGGCTCGACACACCAAGCGAGGACGATGACGAACCTCAAAAGCAGAGCACCGGAAAACAAAAGAATTTCCCACAAGAAATCAAAACAGTAAACTCACTTCGCGTGACAAAAGGGAAACATAGAGCGGCGTCCATAGAGGTACGCGCCATACGGCCTATCCCGGAGGAGTCCCGCCACTGGTTGTTAAAACCAATCACCTCTGACCATCTGGATTACTCTAGAAGTATACGGAATGCAGGTTGGACTGCCTTGATATTAGATCCGATAATTGGCGGACTCCAATTTTCACAAGTCCTAATGGACGGCGACAGTGATCTAAACCTGCTATATCAGGACACAATCCACAAAATGGGGATAGACCCAACTAAATTTCGCCATAGCAACACTTCCTTTCAAGGGGTAATGCCAGGCCCATATGGCCCATTGTACGGGCTCTCTACTGCTAGAAGTTGTGTTCGGCTCACCCGACAACTTCCGCCGCAAAAAGTTAACCTTCCACCTTGCCCCATTTACAAGTAGCCATCAAGCACTATTGGGACGTGAAGCTTTCGCCCGCTTTAAGGCAATACTGCATTATGCATTTCTTACACTTAAAATGCCCGGTCCACGCCTCATCATCTCGTTAAAAGGAAACATTGAGTGTTCCTCGAGTCCGGAAAATCATGCGGTTGCCTTGACAACCACACAATAAACCGGCTTCACCAATAAAAGCACTTAGATAGGTTGTCCAGACCCCGGACACGGCTGGACGACTCCGGCGTAAACATACAAGGGCTTACTAGACACATACCCTCGTATAAGGGGCTCTGCAACAAGAGACCATAAAGCTCAATTTTATTCATTTTCTGAATTGTACTTCGTTTATTTAATATAACGTACATTTTTGCACGACCTTTTTCAACTAAGTTCCTCTCTTTTACAGATGAACATCGTGCTACACCCGTCCAGGATACGGCACAACGGAGACATAGGCACAGACGTGTAGTAGGGACCCGTCGCAAGGATTATTTTCAGATTAAGACCCTGCATAAACCTTTTTCATTGTCTCTTGTTGATACACATCCCCCGGTTTCTTGCTATAACCGAGGAATAGGCTGGCGTTTTGGCATAGGCCACGTCAGAATTTCGCGCGTACTTGGACACCAGGGGCTTATTACCAAAGGCGATTGTTCGACCCGTTTTCATAAAGACCGAATACCTTAGGGAGTGTTCGCGCCCTCGAAGTTAGGCCTTATATGCATCAGCTCAATCATGACTTTGGTCAAATGTTGGGTTTGCCCGGCTCCTGTGTTTTGCTGCCTTACGTTTCACTCTATCAGCTAACGCGGCACCAGGAGAACTACTGCGATTCTGCCCTGGTTCGGCCGGGTGAGCACCTCAGTAGAGAAAGTCGAAAACTGACTGTCATGATATAGCGTGAGACTGGTCAACCACTCGATGACCCGTTGGAATCTTTAGAATTCCTCCGCATTGACGAAGGGCCATTTACCGGCCAGGCACATACGCGCCCCAAATTCGGGTGAGCACAGTGCCCCTAGGGTCTATATAGTAGCCCCACTGTCGAACTCCTAGGGCTAAGTGAAAGTGATAAAGCATTATAGTCCGGTTGCCTAGTTTTCTGCGCTATCACCTCCTTTGTAGGACCAAGACGTTGGATCAAGTGTGAAAAGGCGCTTTCTGCAAACACCCCCGCATTATGCGCGTTGGGGCTGAAGCCAAAGACTGCCATCTTTCAGGTTATATACATATACATTAACGGCCGCACAGGAGATATTTTAATTCTTGAAGGCACAAGTATAAAAAGCTTTTATATTCCATCGAAACATTGTTTCACAATGATACATGTTACTCAAACATAATATCCTTCGAGCACCGCGTCTCTATTAAACGAGCGCCCTGCGGAACTTCCTGAAAATAGTGCTCGGCAGGTACTCGGCTTCCGTCCGAATCTTGGGATGCAACATCGGTGGCCTTCATCTCCGCCCAGTATGTCTTGACACGGGCAAGAGCCATCCGTGCACCCTCTATGCATGATGACCGCCTCATTGCTTTGATATGCGGCACCGCACCAAGGAACTGCTGCACCAAACCAAAATACCTCTTCGGCTCAGGCCTTTTCGGCCACAAATGAGTCACGACATTCTTCATGGCAAGTCCGGACAATCTATTGAGCTCCGCCCATTCGGCCAAACGATCGTCTAATGGATGAGGACGCTCTGGATTACGGAACTGTGACCAAAAAAGCTCTTCCATCTCGTGATCCTTTTGATCTCCGAAGTATTCGGCCGCGTCCGCGGCACTCGCCGCCAAGTCCAGATAAGCATCCTCACTACTCCACAGCCGGTCCAACTGAGCATATTTTGGATCCGTGAACTTCCTCCGCAACAGAAAGGGCTTTCCAGCCGCGATATCTCCGGCCTGACGCAGCTCCTCCCTCATAGCTCTCATCGCAGAGCTGGCATCCTTGGCCTCGGTGGTGGCCTTCTTCAGGTCCTCTTGCTCCGCTCGACCTTCTTTTTCAAGAAGCTCGCAGCGGTCGGTAGCATTCTTCAACTTCACGGCCATCTCGACCATTTCCTTCTTGCTTCAGCAGTGAGCAGCCTGTTCGGCTTTTAGCTCTTCGGCCGCCTTTAAGGCAGCAGCATCACTTTTTCTGGCCTGCTCCTTGGCTCGGGCAAGCTCCGCCCGAAGGTTCTCCATGGCAGCGGCACCATCTGCATAAAGCATACATGTTGTAAGGCACGGGCATCAAGCTCCCTTACCAGGTGTCCGCGGAGAAACCGCATACCTTGTGACTCGTCAAGCCGCTTATTGACAAAGCGCGATGTTGGCATCCGCCACGTCAAGTTGCCGCTTTAGTTCGGAAAATTCATCAGTCCGGCTAGCCACCGGACGTTCCGCCACCTACACAGGAAGGGCGACATATTATAACCTGGGATTATGATCCTCGGCACGCTGTCATTCTTGACAAACGCACGGAGTCTCAGGGGCTACTATCTACACAGGGAGCATCTTATATATGCGGAACCGTCAAAAGGTACATCATTGTACGTACCTCAAAACCTGTCAGTAAACTTCTGGCAGCCTCGTACAACCCGCTTTCCGCGAACGAATTTTTTTCAATCACCGCACTAATCAATGCACGGTGATCCTCTGAGATAGACACTCGCCCGAGCAGACCCTTCAACTCCTCCGACCGTGCACTAGGAGGTGCCGGACTCATCTGATGGCCTTTTTCGAAGGCCGGACACGGAGGGCTCTGAGGGGCCCTATGACCGCCCTCCACCCATGCCGGATTCGGAGAAACCCTCCGTGACGACACCTCAGGATCATCCGCCTCGCTAGGCGGTACGGCAGGGGGAGGCGTTCCGCTCTCCATCATCTCCGCACGAAGATCCCCTGAAGACGAGCTCTGCTGAGAAGGGCTGAGATCCGAACTACAAGGTAAAATTTTGGTAATCTTCAGAAATAAAACAGGGATGTCTCTTATTTAAAAAAAAGAACTCCCCTCTCTACTTATGGCTCGCTGGAGGGTTGATCTCCTTGGGGAAATAATGCGGCCGGGGCATTTTCCGGCGCAGGACCCTCTGGCAAAGATTTCTTCCTGCGCTTTGAGGCCTTGGTCTCCGGATCTTCAGAGGCGGTCCTCTTCTCCCCTTGGATAGAGGGATTCTCGGTCCCTCCTCTCTTGATAACCTCCTTCGTGGAGGTAGTAGCTTCCTTGTTCGCCCCTTCGCCTTCCTCTATAGGCGCAGCCTCCAGCATCCTGGTTAACACGGGATCCGGCGTGGTCTCAGGGAGGGGGGCCGGACACCTGATCAATTTTGCTTTCGCTATCCACTCCTGTTCAAGGGACATCTCTTTTAAGGTCAAGTTTATAATAAATATGCGGATAGCGTGTTCAGGTACGGGACTACTTACTTGAGCATCGGGGCGATTGCAGCTCAGACCTGCGTCCTCGGTCAAGTCCGGACACATTGCCTGTGATCCGAAGAACAGTTTGTACATCTCCATGGGTGTTGCGCCCACAAAATGTTGGAGAGCTCGTGGTCCCTCCGGATTGAACTCCCACAGGCGGAGGGGGCGATGTTTGCAGGGCAGGATGCGACGAATCAGCATGACCTGCGCTACTACGACCAGATTGATCTCTCTCTCTCTCTCTCTCTCTCTCTCTCTCTCTAGGAGGTCTCGAATACGGCCCTGCAACAAGGGCACGTCCTTGGACGGCCCCCAGTCAAGCCCTTTATTGACCCATGACGCCAGCCGCGATGGAGGACCCGAGCGAAAGGTAGGTGGCGCCACCCATTTGGTGCCCCTGGGAGCTGTGATATAAAACCACTCTTGTTGCCATAGACTGAGCTCCTCTTGAAAATAGCCCTCGGGCCGTGGAGCGTCAGCATTCTTGCTTATAACAGCCCCTCCGCACTCTGCCTGTTGCCCCTTGATCATCTTCGGCTCCACCTTAAAGGTCTTGAGCCACAATCCAAAGTGAGGGGTAATGCGGAGGAAGGCTTCGCATATGATGATGAACAATGAGATGTGGAGGACGGACTCCGGATCCAAGTCGTGAAATTCCAGCCCGTAATAAAACATGAGCCCCCTCACGAAGGGGTCCGTCGGGAAACCTAGCCCCCGAAGGAAGTGAGACACGAACACCATGCTTTCACCGGGCTTGGGAGAGGGCATAAGCTGCCCTTGGGCAGGCAGCCTATGTGAGATTTCGCCGGTTAGATACCTGGCATCTCTTAGCTTTAGGACGTCTTCTTCTGTGATGGAGGAAGGCATCCACTGGCCTTGAAGGTCGGAGCCGGACATCATCGAAGGTCCGAAGCGCCTGAATCTGGAGCTTTGGGTGTTGGGACTCGAAGCGAGGGGCGGATTCGATTGAGATTGAGAAAAAAGAGTGGGGGTCCTGGTCTCTTTATAAAGAGGTTGAGTACCAGGAGCCCTCCCCGTGACTGTTCGGGACTCGCCTCGATAGAGGAGGCGTGCCAACAGGCACGACTGGGTTACCCACGCCCGTATTAATGAGAATCCCGGAATAAGGGGACACGATATCTGCTTTGACAAGATGTGCCAAGGAAACCGCCCGCTAAACGCTACCGAGGTGGGACAAGAAAACGATTCAATAAAGGCTTGGTCGTGGTGTGATGTCGCCACTGGAATACGCCGCCAGATTGAACTTGTGTAAATATTATTCTCTACGGTCGTATGTGGAACTTATTTTGCGAGCCGACACTATCCTTGTTTTCAAAATCTTCTATGAAATATTCGGAGGAGGAACCCGCCTTGCAATGCCGAAGACAATATGCGCGCCGGACTCGTCGTCATTGAAGCCTGGTTCAGGGGCTACTGAGGGAGTCCTGGATTAGGGGGTGTCCGGATGGCTGAACTATAGCCTTTGGCCGGACTCCTGGACTATGAAGATACAAGATTAAAGACCTCGTCCCGTGTCCGGATGGGACTTTCCTTGGCGTGGAAGGCAAGCTTGGCGATATGGATATGTAGATCTCCTACCATTGTAACCGACTCTGTGTAACCCTAACCCTCTTCGGTGCCTATATAAACCGGAGGGTTTTAGTCCGTAGGACGAACAACAATCATACCATAGACTAGCTTCTAGGGTTTAGCCTCTCTAATCTCGTGGTAGATCTACTCTTGTACTACCCATATCATCAATATTAATCAAGCATGAGTAGGGTTTTACCTCCATCGAGAGGGCCCGAACCTGGGTAAAAACATCGTGTCCCTTGTCTCATGTTACCATCCGCCTAGACGCACAGTTCGGGACCCCCTACCCGAGATCCGCCGGTTTTGACACCGACACCAGGCAAGCAAACACCCTTTGAGCATTCCGATACAATCCCACTCTCTCGCTCCTGCTCTCTTTTATTGCATTAGGACAACAACGATTCAACTGTTACATGTTGCGGTAGTTGAACCCATTCCCCTGCATGACCTGTCTTTGCCACAGTAAATAGTTGAAACCACTAGCATGAGTAGGAGTTGTTTGAGCCATGATGTGCCTACTCATTCATGACTGCTTGTTATGCCTGCTATGCTTAGAGTTGTGTCAGGTCTGATTCATCTGGGATGGATTGGAATGGTGGTGAACATGTCGTACTGTTGAGAGCTAAGTGTGTGAACACGTTTTGGTAAAGGTAGCGATGAGAGGCCATGTAGGGGTACATGGTGGGTTGTCTCGTTGAAGCTGTCCTCAGGAACTGTGTTCCGTGTTTGTGATCCAAGACAGGTACTACCATAGATTGGGATCCTTAATTGATTCTGTCGACTTATTAATCACCTCGATCTCTGTCTAGCAGTTGCAACTAGTTTCTGGTGTTTGTACGTTGTGTTAGTAGTCCACCAAGTGGCACCCGGTACAGGTTGTCTTGGGACAGACTAGGCACAATGGCTTGGTGTACCAAGTGGCACCCGGATGGTGGGCTTGGGAACCCTGCTCACAATGTTTGGGGCCGTGATGGAAACTTTCTCCGGACTTCCTTTGCGGGTTCAGCCTCTGATAGGCGATAAACCTGGACTAGAGTCTTGAGTGGTTAGTCAGGTCGTGGCCAACACCCTCGCCAGGCTTCCGCTTGAAGGATGTCGAGATACATGATGTGTACATGGCGGTAAGTTGCGAGAGCGTGTCTGAAAAAGTGCACCCCTGCAGGGTTAATATGATTTATTTAATAAATGTGTCCTCGGATACGGACTACTTGGGGAGAAAATTCTTTATTTGACACTACGTTAAAATGTGGTTCTTTATTTCACCCCGAAGAAACTTTTCTTCCCTATTTGACATGTAGTCTAAATTTATTTCCTTACGTGACATCCCCATCAATTTTGTTAAACTGTTCCGTAAAAAAATTGGATGGACCAAAATACCCTTGTGCTATGCGCTAGCCCAAATCGAACAAAAGAAAATATCCTGACCCTGATCTAGCCGTCCCTCTCGTCTTGTATTTTGACGTGTTTTTGTGCTTGACGCTTTGAGAAAGCTAAGTCCAGTTGCATTTTATTTGTGCAAGTTACATGTACATTTGATTGCTCAGTTGCTTCACGTACCATGCATGTATGCATGCTCGCACACACGTATATTGGACGATTACATACGTGCACCAGTCTATGTATTTGATCATGTAGCTCGCTAACCTTGCAGATGTAGAGGTCTGGTGCAGTTCCAGCTGACGTCTCATCGACTCGTACATATGTCTGAACGTCCATGCATCAGTTCTGAATACTCGTATACCGGCGTCCTGGCTGGCGCGATAATACCCAAATACTGGACTAATGCATGCATGCACCAGTATAGTCTGGGCTGGCCGTGGCGTGCTATATATAGTTGAGTTCTACTATGTACATGCACGTATACAAATACCCGCAACTGATCTAGCCAGCAAACTTGGGAGTTACGTACGAAGGTTGTGAGCAAACATGTCGACCAAATATTGTCATGTACAAATTTTTGGTCACCTTATGCACCAGGGGTAAAAAGGTCTTTTCACGCTTGTCATTAATACCGTTAGTGAACAAAATGCACTAGAGTGTCATATTGGGAAAGAAATTTAGAGCAGATGTCAAACAGGGAAGAAAAATTTCTTCAGGGCCAAATTGGGAACAACATTTTAAGGTAGTATCAAATAAGGAATTCTCTCCTACTTGGAACGTTTACATTGTTCATAGACAAGTTAAATGGATACTCTAAAATGTGCAAGATAAGCGTGAGTGCTATGGATATCCTTCTGATAGGGAGACGGTAGCAGATCCATAATGGTGTATTCATTTGGTGAATATGTGGACTCGCATGCGCCACGTCAAAGAAAGTACTCATAGTAGGATAGCCACCAAGTCAAAGATGGCTTGCTGCAGTTAATCTCCACCACCCCTTTGTTGATACTGATGCATATGTAGTGTAGTGACCCGACCTCAGAAGGACAAGTTTCTGTGCTTAAGTGTCATCCCTGGACCGGTCTGCTGACACACACGATACTCGAGGATTTATAACAGAGGTAAATCACATGTATAAAGTAACGTAAATACTATTACCTCAATCCATATAGCGGAAGTAACAACAAGGTTGTGGATTCCCATCAACACCAATGGCAAACTTGAGTGTAGAAATCGTCACCCTAACATATCACTTACTCGTCGTAAGATTCCTGCAACATAAGACGTTGCAGCCACAAAGGGTCAGTACATTGAATGTACTTTCACACTGTAGAGAAATGTTGAATAAGGGCTATCACTACATGCATATTTGGCTGGTGGAGGATCTAAGTTTATTTTTGCATAAAATTATTTTTTTCCTACAACAAAGGAATATAGTTTATTTAACTATAAATTTTGTTGAAAACATTGAGAAGGTTCCTCCAACTCAATCCCAAAATAATAATTATCAACCCAACAAATTAATTTAGTAAAGTGATGAGATCAACATGATAATCCAAATACCAGAGACTCAAGATGTCCATAACCGGGGACACGGCTAATCATGATTAGTTTGTACACTCTGCAGAGGTTTACACACTTTTCCCCACAATACTCGATCTCCTCCGTTGGATTTCACGCACTACATGGTGTTTGAGAAACGGATGACCGAGACACAGTCTTTCAGAAACATTAACTCTTTACTCTGGGTAGACAGTTACACCTACTTTCCCCTACATCTGCTAGCCTACCACTGAAAGAGGTCATGCACCATACTTATCTATGCTAGTGCCCATAATAGGTTGTGGCTGCACACATACGTTTCTAGCATGAATAATCTTATGATCCCTTTGAGCCTGGGTGGCATTCCATACGATGATCACACGGGTTCCTGTGATCTCCTAGGACAATGCTGGTATATCCCCAAGTGTCTGGGCAAGCCACTGGTATATCCCCAGGGTGCCCCAACCAATCCACCCAAATGTGTATGAAAGTGGCCACCTTAAGTTTCCCTAAGATAATATTACTCTTGCAACTTTCATGAATTCTCTCAAACCAATCCATGTCTACAAGCATAGCATAGCAGTATAAGCATAACATAGAAGTAACTCCCAGGCGTTTGATATAAAGGACAATAGGTTCTACCTCATCAACTACTTCCAAAAACCCACATATTAATCAGATCCTACTCATGCAATGTTTGAGGGTGAAACTAATGCATAAAACTGGGTATGAAAGGGATATGATCAAAGTGTGAACTTGCCTCGTACCATTGATGAAGATGATTCGCACTCAAAACTCCTGATAGTTCTACTCATCACACTCCCGTCAATCTAGCGTGAGCAAGCAATTGCATACATAAGCACTCATGCAAAAGAATCGTAGAAAAGATCTCGGAAAACTTCGAAAACAAGAAAAAAACTCTTGCAACAGGAAAAAATCTAACAGTACCAAAATTAAGTGAATTTTGCCTTATCAAAAAGTTTAGGTCAAGAGCTTCGATTTGCAAAAAGAATCAACTCAAACGGAGTTATAAAACTCTAGTTATGATCAAATGAAGTTCAAATACAAATCTGTTTGAATTCAAATTTTAAAACTTTCAAAAACAGGTTTGAGTTGTATTACTGGATAGAGGGGATTATAACGAAGAGGTGGGCGTTGGTTTCATTGAATTTGGAAAAACGAGCGAAAAGTAGCTAACGTTTGAAGATTAGGGATTATCTGTAAATAAAAAATTCACGGATGGGTCCTTGGCAGAAATTAAATAGAAAAAAGAAAAATCTACCGGACGAACGTCCACTACAAAAACCTAATGAACAGATTCGTTCGCTGCGAAGAGATAAACAGCGAGCGTTCGCTATTTAGAGAATAACGGTTTGAAATAGAAAAACTAACAGATCTAATCCTAGCCCTAGGTCTACGATCGGACGGGCGTGGGCGGCCGGTGGCTTACTGCGGCGGCGGCGGCGGTTGTCGGCGGCGAAGAAGATGGCGGCGGCGGCGGCTGTGAGCGGGGAGGCGGTCCCGGGCGTCGGCCGAGACAGCGGAGTAGCTGGGAAGGGCGGCGATGACGACGGTGTTGTCGAGCGTCGACGACGGCGGTGGGGCGCGGGGCAACGACGACAGGTCTCGTCGGAGCTCGAGCTCCAGCGAGGTTTGTGCTAGGCTGCGGGAGGTGATGGTGGCTACGGTTTGAGGGAAAAGAGGCCGGGGCCCCTGAGTATTTAAATAGGGTCTTCGTGGAGGAGGGGCCAGGCTCGGGGTAGAGTCCCAGACGGATTCAGACGGTGGCCGGCGAGACGTGGACGCGCGGGACTCCGGAGGGAGGATGAAGACGACCCTAATAGCGGGATCCACCTGTCGGCGACTAAGGTCGAGCGAGAGAGAGGGGGCCGTGGTGCGGGCGCGTACCGCCTCGTGCGTTGGCTGCACCATGGGCCGAAAGGCCAGTCGGGCCGGCTGGCTAGCGCCAGGATGCGGGAAGAGTTTTCTTTTATTTAAACCGAGAGAAAAATAAAAGAAAGAGAAATAATATAAAATATTATATAGGCATATAGTATAACAACATTTTTAGAGAAATATTTTCTACAGCATGAACATTATTCTAGATTCAAATAAAATCCACAAAATTTTAACTAAAACAAAGAGTGCTACAACTCTAATAAAATCCAATAAAACATTTTAATAAATACCAAAATTACTTCAATTTTATTTCTCTCCAATTTTATGATGTAGGGAATCATTTTACCCTATTTTCCATATATTTTATTTTTGGAGAAAATAATTGGAATAAAACCAACTAACTCCAAATTGAAAATAAATTTCAAAGGGACTTTAAATTTGATTCTTTGAAACTTCCAACTCATATTTCATATGTTTGAAGAAGTCATTTTATCTTCTCTCATGAAAATCATTGAGTTGCTTAAAGTTTCTAAATTTGAAATAGTTCCAAATGGAATTCAAATATTTGCAAAACCCTTTTCATTTATTTAAATGGAAAAATTCATATCATCTTCACTCCAGGTTTTTGTGATGAAAAGTATTTGAATTCATGGAGATCATAAATTCAAAATTTAAAGTTTAGGGAAAGTCATTTTATTTCCTCTCATTTAACTTTCAATAAGTTTCAAATTTCACTCAATTTCACACAATCAATCAAACAATCAATCATAACTATCGATTTAATATAACATTCCAAAATTTAGAATTTTGGGATGTTACAAACCTACCACCCTTAAAATGAATCTCGTCCTCGAGATTCGGAGAGGCTAGAAAGAAATAGG
The DNA here is from genome assembly GCA_021605205.1 of Aegilops longissima. NCBI lineage: Eukaryota > Viridiplantae > Streptophyta > Magnoliopsida > Poales > Poaceae > Aegilops > Aegilops longissima. The sequence goes on from CM038677.1 coordinate 305,663,173, forward strand.
TTAGGTTTGGGGTCTTCTCAAAATCCGTCGATCGTCTCCAGGGTCTCTGGTGCTACCACCCTTAGAAGCATTGATACGGTTCCATCAAAATTCATATACTCCTTCCTTATTGTTGACAGGGTCAGTCTGCTCAGATTTTCAAAAAAAATCCTTATCTGGCTCTTCCGGTAGCGGCATAACATTTTCCTCAATTATTGTGTCCTTTCATCTTGGTAAGGTTATTCCGAGACTAGGTCTTCTTAGCTGACGGGTCTGGCGCCAATACTAATCAACTATCGATATCTCATGGTGGTCATCAATTTATGGTTTCTCCTGCAGGAAATGAGTCTGTGCTTCATTCTCACCATATGCCCTACGATTGGCAACAGCTGCCTTGTACAAGGGAAAAATTGTCATACCATTCTAAGGTGTAAACAAGGTTTTGATCGTCGTCGCTCTACTATGGGGAAGTCACTCAGATTTACCATCCCATATATCAAGGTGAATAATAAGAGTAAGTCGGTATGGTGATCAATCCATCCCGCACCCAAATCATTAACTTGTATATAGTTTAGCGAATCTCGCATTCTAACACTCGGTCATCCTCACAAGCATTGCAGAATTTCTCTTGTCGACGAACTAAGTTCGGATATATCAATTGATTCTTCAAGCCAAACAAACATCTACCATTCCTTCACAACTCTCAGGTTTAGCGTAACTCCTATAAGGTCGCTAGTGGATAAGGTCGTAACTTCTTCCAGGGTTTTTCCATCAGCAAGAGTGTGCTCGCTTCTTGGCTGGTCATGGAGCCCGTGGGTTATGGCCCATCTCATCACTTGTAAACCTTAAACTCATCATCGGGGCAACAGATCATTATTCCAACATCCAGCTTCCTAGCATTCTTAAATCCATCCAATTGTACTATCTCCCTTCCTTCTATTGGTTCCAAACTAAAATGTGATTACTCAAACTCATCAAGGGGTTACAATTTCTCCATATTTCCAACATCAGACCTCCTTTATACTCCAATAGTACTTCATGTCTTCATATTCTTGGGGTATCCCACATATCGAGATAAAACTTATACTTATGAAGTCCACTCCGTGGAACATCATTACCCTTTCTAGGGGTCAAATCTCCTCACAGGGTACTACCACCCATGAAATGCACCAATTCATCCATAGACCGCATTTCTCATATCCTCGAAAATGGTCAAAATCTTCCTTCATAGAGTAACAACTCATAAAATCCAATCAGTACCAATGATGCAAACTTTATTGATTCTCCAATGATTACAATATCTTGCTTTTCCGTTACATGCCTCAACTCATCGCCTCAATATAAAGGAAAATGTTCTTACTACTACTACTATCTTTCACTCTGACTCAACTATTCAACACGCAAATCCTCATTGGGACAATCTCGGGCAAAGTGCCCTGCTTCATTACAGTAGAAACATGTTACTTCCGACAAGTCTTGTGGTTTCCTTATGACTACATAGCCTCCTTGGGTCCTCAGCTTCGTTTTTGGGCAACTGCTGAAGTAGTGCCCTGACTTCTTGCACCTGAAACAGGTGATATAACTCAGGTCCTTCTTGGAATCCAATCTATTTCTCTTCCTGGACTTTTCCGTTCCAATCAGGGCTTCTATTTCTCTGTCGGGAATTCTACTAGATTCCCATTCAAACAATTCTGGGAGATGTGTCCTTCTTCTCCACATGAATAGCATGACTTGGTGCAGTGTTTAATTGGGTCTTCTTCGGGTGTGTCCTCCACCTCTTCCTTCATCACAGGTTCTTCTAAAATTTCCATGAGGGCTCCTTTCATTACTTCTTTCTTCTGCTGGATGGTTCTTTGTACCATGGGGTAAATGTGACACTGAGCAGGGTAGTTGGTAGTGATGCGGAGCAGCCTATGGACATCACCATGTCAAGAGTCTGTTTGGCAAGTGACACGTGTGACATCTACTTCACATACACAAAGGTGAATCATCTCCTTTACACGTGCTCACTTGGCACCTTCGAGGATGGTATACTACTTGAGACTCCACTCGTGTGCATGCATAAGTATTGTCAGAACACTACGGACGACGACGAGCGGCAAGGAACAACTACACCATCCGTGAGGGAAGCCTGGAAGCGACGACGGAAGAAGACGGAGACAGCTTCCAGGATCCGGACATCCGGCCCCTGGAGATGTCCACTACAGCAGAGCCCAGCAGCCGAAGTGCTACATGCCCCGGAGATTCGGCGCGAGCCCTGGACATCCGGCGCCTCGCCAAAGACCGGACATCCGCGCCTCCCCTGGAAATCCGGCATCGACGATAGAACGCACCAGAAGTTTGCCCATCTTCGGGCCGGACATCCGGACATCCGGCAGCTCGCGAATCCGCGGACATCCGGCGCCTGCCTGCGCGCAGCCACGGGCCAGAGGCCCATGTATCCCTTTCCCACTTACCCTTTCGTGGCTTAGACTATAAATAGACCACCCCCTCCTCCATTCTAGGGTTAGCAAAGGATTAGCTCATTTGAGATAGAGCTTTGCTCATCCATACGGATCTACTCCACGTGAGAGACCGCGGCCCCTCCACAGAGAAAATCACCTTGGATTCAAGATCCCTTCTTGGGTGGCCCCCTTCAAGACCTCCTCATGGAGATGAACCTTACCTTGTATATTTCCCTTTGTTGTTCATGTACCTTGTGGATCTTGTGTGTTTGATTGTCTAGTGGATGTGTGATTGGACTTGTTCTTGAGTGTTTCCCTTGTGATTTCTCTCTGTTCTTCCCCGTGTTCTTTGTGTTCTTCGCGGGATCCGCTCCTTTCGTGAAAGATCGGCCGCATTGGGTTCCACCCTACATCATCTTGGTATCATGAGTCAGGTTGATCACGATTTCGGAGCCTCCCCGTTGTGTTTTCTAGCCTAGTTTTGTTGATTTTGTCCTAAATTCGAAAATTCCCCACAAAAATAGCCCCCCATTTTTTTGTGACTTGTTGGTTTGATGATGTTTTATTGAATTTGATCCGTGTATTTGCTTTGTTACTTGTGGATCTAACTTTCCCAATTTTCCCCGCTTTCCATCCACGAATTCTCTGCAATTTTGCCCCCGAAATCATCAATTTCCGCCCCAAATCAAGTTTCGAAGTCCAAATCCCGATCTGGAATCGTCGGGGCGGACATCCGGGCCTCAGGCCGGACCTCCGGGCCATCTGGCTGGACATCCGGGCCCCAAGACGGACATCCGGCTCCTTGAGCGCAAAATCACGCAAGTTTCTGGACATCAGGTCCCCGATATCCGGCCCTGACCCCGCATGTCCGACCCCTGGAGCATCAGCCTCCCGTGTTTCACCGTTTTGACCGTAACTTTCACATCCGGAGTCCAATTTTCGCGTTCTTTAGTCCGTTGAGTAGCTATTGACATCCTCTATCCATCTAGATAGGTTACATCACCATTTGACTCCACCAAATATTTGGCACTTTGGCATCTTTGCCTAGGGCTTCTACCATAACTTCCGCATAAACACCACCGACTTCCGCAACCTAACACATTTTGTCCCCCATTCCATTAGTGGTTGTTTGAGTTGTGATTAGAGTCTCCTAAGGTGTTTTGCCTACCTCGGAACGGTTGCTTCTTCATCAACCACCACCATAACTTCTGCATAGGCTTGCCCACCATACACTTCCGCCACCCCAACTTAACCCAAGTTCGTTTGTGTTGTGAGTTGTGTCTCCTAAGGTGTTTCGGCTACTTAGGGACCGTGCTTCCAACTCCGACACTGTGTATAGTCCACCAGCTTACCCTCCACTTCCGCATTGCGTCTCAAAACCCATCATTGCATTTTCACAATCCCATTGAGCTTCCGCAAAACCTCCACCACATTCCCGCTACCACCATTTTGCCATTTGACGTTTGAGATTATAAGTTCGCGGTTTTTCCATTTCCTAAGGTGTTTCGGCTACTTAGGGACGAGTGTCCATCATCTTGGTATCTCCATCAAGAACACGCCACTCACCATCTCCACGAGGTCATCATCGACTTTTAGCACTTCACCATCATCCGTCCGTGGCTTACAAACGAGAAACCTTCGGCGGTAACATCCATATCATCTTGCTATCGTGGTATCCCTCCATTGTATTTTCCATTGACATTGGATTGATAACACCAAGCCCATTTTGCGTCACTTGCCTATCGATACTAGCCATTTGAGTATTGCCGGCAACATTACTTGTGCACATTAGTGATCTACACCTTCCATTTCATACATACCATATCATATTGGTACCATCATGTCATCTCGTGTGTCACAAGATTGTTCCCGTATATACACAATTTCTATCTTGGTTTGTGCATTTCGGAAAGTGGCCATACAAAAAAAAAGAATAAGCTTTTAAGCAAAGAAAAAGAGTGAACAAAGAGGTTGTAAGCAAGTGCCATAGCATCATACCACATTGCATAAGATTTTCATATCCGATCATCTTGGATCATCTAGAGAGAAACACCGGGAACCATACATACATAGCATACTTGGGATAGAAGTTGATACACTTTGCATATCATAGGTTGTGCACAAGTGTCATATCTTCCTATTGAGCAATCGTGCTAGCGTCTCTCTTGAGTTGTGTAACACGAGCGCTTTCCGTGGATTCCACATTTTGAGCTCATTCCTTGGTTGCACGACCCCATTTATCTATCCATGTGTGTGTTTCCGTGTGCCACATGTTGCTATTGGTCTACCTTTTTCACTTGCGAATTTCTGAATCTCTTTCAACATTATTGACTCTTGCTAACATTTTGCATTAAATTTTTGTGCCACTATCCTCACCGAGCTACTCCATAAGCTTTGTAGGTTTGAGTGAACAAGTCCGGTACCAATTCCACTATTCTTTCATCTCACATTGAGTGAAATGGGATACATCCTCAACTTTGGGAAAAGGTATCTTGGTATTGTTTATCTCATTTCCTACTCACCTCTACTCGAGTCTTGTGATGGATAGGCAAGGAATTGCACCTTCGGTCTACAACAACAACGACGAGTTCGATGCCACGAAAAACTCCACCAACGCCAAGATGCAAGCTCAAATCGAGGAGATCAAAGCCCTCATCAAGTCCTACAAGCGATCTTCCTCATCTTCGAGAAGATGCTCAAGTACACATGCTTCCGAGCTACCATCGCCGGCAAGATCAAATTGGCATCGACACCACCACCGACAAGAACGTGAAGGTCAAGAGATCAACACCAACAACCGCTCAACGACTTCACCGTCTCCCTTGGCATCTTTGCCAAGAGACTTCAGGGCATCTTCACCTTTGGACATACATCATCTTCGCCCACAAGCACCTCAAGAGAAGCTCCCCAAGCTCAAGTCCGCGACTTCCACGAGCTACTACGACCTCGACACCGACCACGAGATTCCTTTCTATGGAACTCAAGAACCCGAGGAGTATCTCGAGTGGGAGCACCTAATGGACGACTACCTCAAGCTACATCAAGTTCCTCCCGAAGATCAAGTGAAGTGCGCCACAACGAACTTCCACGACTACGCGTCCACATGGTGTCTTAACACACATTCGGAGAGCTACGACATGAGTTGGCCCAAGACGAAGAGAGCTTTGCGGCGTGAGTTCGTGCCTCCAACCTACACGGAACAACTTCTACGCCAATTGGAGAACACCACCCAAGGATCAAAGTCCATCAACGAGTACTTCAAGGAGATGAAGAAAGCCTTGCGACGAGCCGGCGTGGACGATCCCATGTCAATGAAGTTCCACTTCATGATGGGATTAAACAACGACATCTCCAAGACTATCTTCCTTGAGAACTACAAGTCCCTCGACGACAACTACATTGGTGCTCTCAAGGCGGAAAAATAACTCATGAAGGCCAAGGCTTCTCCACCCCAAGCACACTTCTCGACGACCAAGCTCAAAGACGACGAGCATGAGGCTAGTACCACCAAGATGTCCAGGCCCGATGAGCTCCAAGACGATTCTCCCAAGTTCGACTTCACCGCCATCCCTCTTTGTGGCATTGATGATGCCGAGTCTACTTCGACTCTTTTTCAAGATGGTGAGGCGACGACTACGACTACGGAGACCTTCAAGGACCAAGCTTTGGAGGCGAGCAACTTTGTGACGAGTAAGGATGATGCTTCCATCTTAGGAGGCGAGAGTGATGATGTGCGATTTTCGGCCTTCATCCATGGCGACGATGACGAGATGATCGAGCATGGGATTTTTCCTTCGGTCATGGAGGAGAGTGATGATGTGCCATCTTCGGCCTTCATCCATGGCGACGGCGATGAGATGGTTGAGCATGGGATTTTCCCTTCGACCACGGCGATGTATGATGACTTGAGTGACTTTAGCCACCATATTGAGAGTGAGAGTGACTTCACCACTAGCCCCATGTAATGATGAGTTGCCACAATTCCCATGTGAGGAGCGCCACAACCTCCACCACTTAAGTGAGATGAGTGACTCCACCATATGTGAGTTTGAGTGCACCTATTTTGAGGGAGTGAGTGAACCACCACATAGAGAGAGAGTAATAGTTGATAGGGCATGTGAGGCCATTTTGATTTCTAACGACTTTACCTCTACCTCTATTGTGTCTTCTCATTTGGTGCTAGGTCCCATATATGATGACGCGCCGATACATGATGACTTCTTCCTTCCTTTGGACAAGACTAAGGCCATGGTGGAATATGATGCACCCCCCCACATGGTTCCATCAAGACGAAGATGACCACCATTTGGTCTTTGCCACCTCACCTACACCACATGAGTGGAATGACAACGGTAACATAGGTGAAGGTGATGCTCTAGTCCCACTAGTGGACATTATTGACATTGATTGCTTGCATGATGTTGATCAACCTATTACCATCCTTCATGCTAGTATGATTTCCCCATGCGATGATTTACCCATTTATGATGAGTATGATAATTTCCATGTGGAGTCTCTTAATTGTGATGCCATGTTACATAGGATTTCTTGTGACAATTCTTTAGGTCACATCATGTTTGACACTCCACTTGACTTGTCGTATGCTATGCATGAGATCCACCATATGTCATATTTGCAATCTCATCGCAGTGACTATGCATATGCCATTAAAATTAGCCCAATTTGCACTTATGGCATAGATGACAAGCCCATGGTTATTGGCATTGGTTTCTCTTCTGACGACATTGATATGCTCCCTTTGCATCATTTATCTCATATGCCATGCCATGACCACCTAGCTCCGGATATGCATTGTTTTGGGTGTTGCCCATATTCTTCATATCATGTTTCTGATATTGCTCATGAGGAGACCCCCATAGTTTCCTCATACATTTTAGGAGATTTTGATTCATCCTATCCATTGCACGATCCCAATACTTGTGTGCACAATATGCTTCCCATGAATAATCACGCTATTAATGTGCCATATACTTCTATGCTAAATTTGCATCCCCATCGTGTCATACACAATAAATATTCTTTCATGATGGATGACATGTTCTTATACCATGCATCAAATTTCTTTGAGCGATGCTTATCTTGTGCTAACTCACATGTGCACATACACATCATGATGGATGATGTGTACATTTACCACGCGCACAATTTCTTTGGTTTGTGTTTCTTTTGTGTAGGTACCCATGAATATTTGTCAAACTCGCAATCCCACGAGTTGACAAAACGAGCTCTAGAGAGCAATGATGACTTGGGATCCCATGGATTGTCTTTTCCACCGCTCTCTTCGCGCAAAAACTTCGCGCATTTCTTCTACATGGCCCTCAGTTGGCTATGGGTTATTGCCCATTACATATTATATGCCCATCTTGCCATGTTCACTTTGCATGATATGCTCATTCCTATGCCTTTGCCATGCATTTGTGACCCATGCTTTGCATTACAAATGATGATTGATTCTAGTACTTGTATGTGTATTTGCAAGCTTGGTGGAGATATTGCTTGTTATTGCCATGTTTGCTTTGTGCCCCATGCCTATGATTATACTATGATCTTGCTTTGTGTTCATGTTTGTGATATGTCATGTGCATTGCATATGCCTATTATTTGCTCACATGAAATGATTGCCATGATTTCCTCTAGTATGTTGCATCTTCGCACTACTAGCTTGCATGACATGATTGATATGCTTGCTTATGTTGCATCACCAATGATTCATACTTGCTCATTTCATGCGGTTGATGACAACCATCTACATGCTTTGCACATGATTGTTATTTATTTTTGTCATATATCTCCATATGTTGCCTCTCTCATGCTAGATGATTTGACATGTATTGAGTGCAACAGTGATTTTCATCCTTCTAATGAGATTGCCCCCATAGCATTCTCACATATATTTGGAGATTTTGACATATTTCTTGTGAAGCATGTTTGTCTTACCTCTTTGCATCATATACCTAGTGCCATGAATATAACCATTGTTGCATCATATTATTCATGGACTTGTGCTTCTAATGGTTATGTGCAAGAGAAGAGAACCATCATGATGGATGATGTGTTTATCTACCATGCGCATACATTCTTTCTTTTGTTGTGTGCATCTGTAGGATACTTGGACTTTCTGTCGACTTCCGCTTCATGTGAGTTGACCATTCGAGCTCTTGAGAGCGAGCCTCATACATTCGACCACGACTCGCTTCTACACCACCTTTCCTACCACTTCGGCATTGTGAAGAATGCACAAGGACACACCTTCAAGGTGACATCTTTCTTGAGCATGGATATTGGGGATCATACTACTTGTGTTGGTTTCACCATGAGACTTATTGTTCATATTGGACCACTTGATTGCACACATGTTAGAGATCTTGCTTCGACCTATCATTTTCACCATCCCATGCATCATGATATATATGCCTTGTGTGTTGCATCCAATTCTTGGATTACTTGCTCCTCTCACATGTTTGGTTGCAACAATGTCATCACTTCACATATGCCATCTCCCATTGATTGCTACATGCTTGCCTTGATTACCTCACACATGATGAACAATTGATCTTTCCATTGTGTTGAGTGCCACACGATATTCACTACACCCCACGCACATTATGCTTCGATTGTCTTGCACTTGACCCATGTGTTTAGACACTTCATTTTATTTGGTGTTGTGAATGCTTCTTATGCCTACCATAGACCTTCCAGTGATCGTTTTGCCCATGCTTGCTATGACTTTGAGGTAGATGCTTATTCTCTTGTTACACATATTTGCATCACTACCTCACATTTACATGCTTGTACCCATGATATCTTTGCTTGTGCTCGATTGATATGCTTACATGCCATGTCACAATCCTTTGTCACAACATATGCTTTGCATGATGACGGCACTTGTTCGGTGACTCACCTCTTAAATGCTTGGTTTTGCACTAACGCTAAACACATTTGTTTTTCCAAGTGTTTGTTGTCCTTACTCCTTTTGAAGGTATCACAAGACGGTGCGACATTGGAGAGTGCCCATTTCGAGCTTCAAGAAGACAAGTACTTGGTGAACGTCCACTTATACACGGCGAAGCCATCTCTTTCCCATGGTGATTTGGTTTTCGATCTGAGGTCGGATCTTTCCCAAAGGAGGGGAGATGATGCGGAGCATCCTATGGACATCACCATGTAAAGAGTCCGTTCGGCAAGTGACACGTGCGACATCTACTTCACATACACAAAGGTGAATCATCTCCTTTACACGTGCTCACTTGACACCTTCAAGGATGGTATACTACTTGACACTCCACTTGTGTGCATGCATAGGTGTTGTCGGAACACTACGGACGACGAGGAGGAGTGCAAGCGCCAAGGAACAACTACACCATCCGTGAGGGAACCCTGGAGGCGACGACGGAAGAAGATGGGATAGCTCCCAAGACCCGGACATCTGGCCCTGGCCCGGACATCCGCCCCTGGAGATGTCCACTATAGAAGAGCCCAGTAGCTGAAGTGCTACAGGCCCCGGACATCCGGCGCCAGCCCCGGACATCCGGCGCCTCGCCAAAGCCCGGACATCCGGCGCCTCCCTTGGAAATCCGGCATCGACGACAGAACGCACCAGAAGTTTGCCCATCTTCGGGCCGGACATCCGGCCAGTGCCCCGGACATCCGGTGACTTGCGAAGCCCCGGACATCCGACCCCAGCCTGGACATACGGCGCCTGCCTGTGCGCAGCCACGGGCCAGAGGCCCATGTATCCCTTTCCCACTTACCCTTTCGTGGCTTAGACTATAAATCGACCACCCCCTCCTCCATTCTAGGGTTAGCAAAGGATTAGCTCATTTGAGATAGAGCTTTGCTCATCCATACGGATCTACTCCAGGAGAGAGACCGCGTCCCCTCCACGAAGAAGATCACCTTGGATTCAAGACCCCCTCTTGGGTGGCCCCCTTTAAGACCTCCTCATGGAGATGAACCATACCTTGTATCTTTCCCTTTGTTGTTCGTGTACCTTGTGGATCTTGTGTGTTTGATGGTCTAGTGCATGTGTGATTGGACTTGTTCTTGAGTGTTTCCCCTTGTGATTTCTCTTCGTTCTTCTCCGTGTTTTTCGTGTTCTTCGCGGGATCCGCTCCTTTCGTGAAAGATCGGCCGTATAGTGTTTCACCCTACATCAGTTAGTCCCTTCACACAAGTAATCTGCCTAGTTGGGCATTCTTCAGCTTGGTGATTTCTTCACAATGAGGGCATTCCCCCTTTAGTTCTTTATGGGTGTGTCCTATTTCTCCATAGAGCTTGCATGCACAAGGTTTCTTCATATCACTTCCATAAGGCTTCAGTTTCTGGGACACAAACTGAGACTTTGGCAAAGTCAACTTAAATTCTTTCCAAGTGGTTACTCCTTGCCATCCATTGATGGTTTGGTACATCCTCCACCAAGTAGAAGCACCTCTTTCAAAGCACTGAAGAGCATGCTGGGTCATATCCTTTCCGACTATAGGGTTATTCTTCTTGTGATTCTCCATGTTCTGAATCCATCGGTCCGTCTCCGATTGACTTATCGGTCCAGGAAACATGAGTTCATCTCCATTCATCCTCTATTGGGTCCATGGGTTTTGGGGTGAGATGAGAGAGATAGAGAGGGATACACACAATACAAACAATAGTTTTGAAAAGACAGATTTTAATTTGTGGCTGTCGGAAAACATCAAACAAATGACAGCTCACAATCGTCGCATCTAACGTAGGTATATAACAGGGGATTGATCTTCTAAAGGTCAATAAATCTTCAAAGTCACCAAACTCTTCAAGTCTTGCTCATGTCTCAGATGGCTACTTCCGATCGTGTTTTTTCCTTCTCAAGTTCTTTTGCCAGATCTTCTCTATTGACGTGAAGTCTCTCGTGACGTCCTTCAATATTTCTGGAGATGCGTTCCAAACTTCTGGGTTTCAACCACCTTGGCGTGAACCATGGTCCTACTGTCCTTCAGTTCCTGACGAATCTCCGGTATCTCGAGGTTTTGCTCCTCCAGCTTGGCTACTTTCAGCTTCTGGGTCCTGAGTTCTTCACAAAATACTTCTTTGTCAAATACGACTACTTGCAGGTCCATCTTAACTTCTTCTCGAGATCCTGGTGATACACCAGCTAAGGTTAAAACTTCATATTTTACTGATAGGTGCTCCATTATCACTTTTGTCATCTAATCCGTCCGACGAAATGCATGCTTAACTTAGCACGGTGACAATAGCATAAGCGGGTGATAACATCATGGATAGCATGTGCTTATGCCCATGTCATTGCCATGAGCTAAACATTTCCATAGTTGATATCTCCTGCCTTCAGGGTTTTCTTGACAAAAACTTTGAGTTCTAACGCTCCATGTTCTGGTCTTTCTCCGACACACTTTGATCTCGGGTATTGACAGCTTCAATTAGCTGACAAGTTCCATAAGGGTAGCCTTTCTAGGTCATACCAATCTGGAAATTCTTCAGAGCGTTCAAATTCTCCTAGTCTTCGGAGTCTTCCACCGTCGTAGTTTCCATTACTATAATGCTCGGTAAAATCCTCTTCATTCCGAAGTGGTCTTAGTTGTCCGGTGTCTTGTACTTCTTGGAGTGGTCTCATCAGTCGAATCTTCATGTGGTCAAAAGGGGAACGGGGTATAGTCTAACTAAAAGGGAATATTTGCATAAGCTCAGAAGAGAGGTAAAAGATCTTTTTGAAAATAGAGTTGTAGAGAAAATCTTTCCTATGGGCTTGCCAGTTTCTAGGGGTCACGTCCTACAGTCAACATGTGCTCTGATACCATCTTGTAGTGACCCGTCCTCAGACGGTCAAGTCTCTGTGCTTAAGTGTCATCCCTAGATCGGTAGGCTGACACACACAGTACTCTAGGATTTATAACATTGGTAAATCACATGTATAAAGTAACGTAAATACTATTACCTCAATCCATATAGCGGAAGTAACAATAAGGTTGTGGATTCCCATCAACACCAATGGCAAAGTTGAGTGTAGAAATCGTAACCCTAATGTATCACTTACTTGTCGTAAGATTACTGCAACATGCGCTGCAGCTACAAAGGGTCAGTACATTGAATGTACTGGCAATTTCACACTGTAGAGCAATGCTGAATAATGGCTATCACTACATGCATATTTGGCTGGTGGAGGCTCTAAGTTTATTTTTGCATAAAGCTAATTTTTTCCTACAATAAAGGAATATATTTTATATAAAAATAAAGTTTGTTGAAAACATTGAGAATGTTCCTCCAACTCAATCCCAAAATAATAATTATCAACCCAACAAATTAATTTAGTAAAGTGATGAGATCAACATAATAATCCAAATACCAGAGACTCAAGATGTACATAACCGGGGACACGGCTAATCATGATTAGTTTGTACACTCTGTAGTGGTTTGCGCACTTTTCCCCACAAGACTCGATCTCCTCCGCTAGATTTCTCGCACTACACGGTGTTTGAGAAACGGATGACCGAGACACCATCTTTCAGAAACATTAACTCCTTACTCTCGGTAGACCGTTACACCTACTTTCCCCTACATCTGCTAGCCTACCACTGAAAGAGGTCATGCAACATACTCAACTATGCTAGAGCCCATAATAGCTTGTGGCTGCACACGAAAGTTTCTAGCATGAATAATCTTATGATCCCTTTGTGCCGGGGTGGCATTCCATAGGATGATAACACGGGTTCCCCGGGATATCCTAGGACAACTCTAGTATATCCCCAGGTGTCCGGGAAAGCCAATGGTATATCCCTAGGGTGCCCCAACCAATCCACCCAGATGTGTATTAAAGTGGCCAACTTATGTTTCCCTTAGATAATATTACTCCCGCAACTTTCATGAATTCTCTCAAACCAATCCACGTCTACAAGCATAGCATAGCAGTATAAGCATAACAAAGAAGTAACTCCTAGGGGTTTGATATAAAGGACAATAGGTTCTACTTCATCAACTACTTCCCAAAACCCACATATTAATCAGATCCTACTCATGCAATGTTTGATGGTGAAATTAATGCATAAAAACGGCTTATGAAAGGGATATGATCAAAGTGTGAACTTGCCTCATACTGTTGTGAACTTGCCTCATACTGTTGATGAAGATGATTCGCACTCATTACCCCTGATAGTTCTACTCTAGTTATGATCAAACGAAGTTCAAATACAAATATGTTTGAATTCAAATTTTAAAACTTTCAAAAACAGGTTTCAGTTGGATTACTGGATAGAGGGGATCATAACAAAGAGGTGGGCATTGGTTTCGTTGGATTTGGACAAACGAACGAAGAGTAGCAAACGTTTGAAGATCAGGGACTAATCTGTAAATAAAAGATTCACGGAAGGGTCCCTAGACGAAATTAAACAGAAAAAAGAAAAATCTATCGGACGAACGTCCGCTATGAAAACCTAACGAACGGATTCGTTCGCTGCGAAGAGATAAACAGTGAGCATTCGCTATTTAGAGAATAACGGTTCGAAATAAAAAAACTAACAGATCTAATCCTAGCCCTAGGTCTACGATCGGACGTGCGTGGGCGGCCGGTGGCTTACCGCGGCGCCGGCGGTGGCGGCTGTGAGCGGGGAGGCGGTTCCGGGCGTCGGCGGAGACGGCGGAGTAGCTGGGGAGGGGCGGTGATGACGACGGTGGTGTCGACGACGGCGGTGTGGCGCGGGGCAACAGCGGCAGATCTCGTCGGAGCTAGAGCTCCGGCGATGTTTGTGCAAGGCTGCGGGAGGTGATGGTGGCTACGGTTCTAGGGAAAAGAGGCCGGGGCCCCCGAGTATTTATACAGGGTCTTCGTGGAGGAGGGGCCAGGCTCGGGATAGAGTCCCGGACGGATTCAGACAGTGGCCGGCGAGACGTGGACGCGCGGGACTCCGGCGCGAGGATGTAGACGACCCTGACAAGTGGGATCCACCTGTTGGCGGCTGAGGCCGAGCGACAGAGAGAGGGCCGCGGTGCAGGCGCGTACCGCCTTGTGCGTTGGCTAGGCCATGGGCCGAAAGGCCTGTTGGGCTGGCTGGCTAGCGCCAGGACGTGGGAAGTGTTTTTTATTTAAACCGAGAGAAAAAGAAAAGAAAGAGAAAGAATATAAAATATTATATAGGCGTATAGTATATCAAAATTTTCAGAGAAATATTTTCTACAACATGAACTTTATTCTAGCTTCAAATAAAATCCAGAAAATTTTAATTAAAACAAACAGTGCTACAGCTCTAATGAAATCCAATAAAAAACATTTTAAAAAATACCAAAATTATTTCAATTTTATTTCTCTCTAATTCTATGATGTAGGGAATCATGTTACCCTATTTTCCATATATTTTATGTTTGGAGAAAAATAATTTAAATAAAACCAACTAACTCCAAATTTAAAATAAATTTCAAAGGACTTTAAATTTGATTCTTTGAAACTTCCAACTCATATTCCATATGTTTGAAGAAGTCATTTTATCTTCTCTCATGAAAATCATTGAGTTGCTTAAAGTTTCTAAATTTGAAATAGTTCCAGATGGAATTCAAATATTTTGAAAACCCTTTTCATTTATTTAAATGGAAGAAGTCATATCATCTTCACTCCAGGGTTTTGTGATGAAAAGTATTTGAATTCACGGAGATCATAAATTCAAAATTGGAAGTTTTGGGAAAGTCATTTTATTCCCTCTCATTTAACTTTCAATAAGTTTCAAATTTCACTCAACTTCACACAATCAATCAAGCAATCAATCATAACTATCCATTTAATATAACATTCCAAAATTTCAAATTTTGGGATGTTACAAACCTACCACCCTTATTTAAATGGAAGAAGTCATATCATCTTCACTCCAGGGTCCTCGAGATTCGGAGAGGCTAGAAAGAAATAGGTTAGGTTTGGGGGTCTTCTCAAAATCCATCGATCGTCTCCAGGGTCTCGGGTGCTACCACCCTTAGAAGCATTGATACGGTTCCATCAAAATTCATATACTCCTTCCTTATTGTTGACAGGGTCGGTCTTCTCAGATTCTCGAAGAAATTCCTTCTCTGGCTCTTCCGGTAGTGGCATAACCTTTTCCTCAATTCTTCTGTCCTTTCATCTTGGTAAGGTTATTCCGAGACTGGGTCTTCTTAGCTGACGGGTCAGGCACCAATACTAATCAACTATCGATATCTCATGGTGGTCAACAATTTATGGTTTCTCCTGCAGGAAATGGGTCTGGGCTTCATTCTCACCGTATGGCCTATGATTGGCAACTGCTGCCTTGTACAAGGGAAAAAATTGTCATACCATTCTAAGGTTTAAACAAGGTTTTGATCATCGTCGCTCTACTATGGGTAAGTCACTCAGATTTACCATCCCATATATCAAGGCGAATAATAAGAGTAAGTCGGTATGGTGATCAATCCATCCCTCACTCAAATCATTACCTTGTATATAGTTTAGCGAGTCTCGCATTCTAACACTCGGTCATCCTCACAAGCATTGCAGAATTTCTCTTGTCGACCAACTAAGTTCGGATATATCCATTGATTCCACAAGCCAAACAAACATCTATCATTCCTTCACAACTCGTAGGTTTAGCATAACTCCTATAAGATCATCAGTGGATAAGGTAGTTGTAAGTGCATCTAGTGCCACCCCTAGTTGGTTTTGGAATATTGACGACAAACCTGGTTGAGGGACTAATGTGTTTGTGAGAATTGCAGGATAACACAGGTAGTAGTCCCTCATTGATTCGGTTTACCTACCGGAGATGACCCCTAAAGATATTCACACTGAAGACTATGAAGCGCGAAGACTTAGTTGTTTTGTTGTTTCCTTTTCTTCTGTGTTGAGTCATAGGAACCACCATACTGTTAAGTGGGGTCCCAGTGAACAAAGTCAGAGTGACTGAAGTGATGCTCAACCAAAATCCTATGTCTTCGAGCGAAGACAATGACAGCAAATCTTATCCAGAGCTAGATGAGTCAGCTTTACTTGTAGCCCAAGTCAAGCTGTCGCATGTGTTTGGAATCTGATCGTTGGAACAGTATCAGTTCCTTAGTGACCCAGGGTCATTTCGGAAAAATCAGGTCGGGTTTCTGTCAGTGTACTAGAGTAGGGGTACCCTAGTACCCCGAACTCATGCACAGACAGTCGCAGCGCCCCAAGGCCGGGTCGGCCTGATGGCCGCCAAGACCCTCAGTAGCTCCCTTCGAGCCATTCAAGAGCATAGCAACAAAGACCCCGGCAAGAGGAGCTTGCCGGGAAGGCCACTCAGGGTGCGAAAGAAACAAGGCCCCGGCAGGAGGAGCTTGCCGGGAAGGCTTGGCGGGCGCCGAACCCCCAAGCGCGACAAGGTTCCCACCGCGGCAAGGCGCTTGGCGGGGCGGGCGACCTCTCTTCATCTCCGCTCCAGCTCACCCGCCAACGTGTCACCACGGGGCTCTCCCAAGGACGCGTGTCGGGGGGCTGTGCGGCCAGCGGAGAGTAGCGACAAGCAGCACCGACAAGCTACCATCGTGGCGTAACGGAGGCGCACTTAACGGTCCTGTTGTAATCGTTTCAGGCGACCAAGACGGGCATTGATGACTCTTGTCCCTTGCCGTCGAGTTAGGTATAGGTTATTGTACTTTGTATATAGCGTGTACCAACCTAGGTTATAACCATTGTAACCTTGTCTACTTGCCATATGTGGTAACCCCTTATGCCTATAAAAGGAGGCCCGAGGGCAACGAGAGGCGCTCGTTCAGCTCGATAGAAGACCGCACTCACGCTAGGTCTTGTAGCCCGTGATTGCTCCCTAGCAGAACACAAGATATTCCACAAAGCAGCAGTAGGAGTATTATCTCTCCGGAGAGCTCCGAAGCTGGGTAAAATCCGCTCGTGTGCATCGCCGATCTGCTCTTTGTGCAACCTCCGCCTCCAAACCACAAGGGACCAGGGTCCCGTGAGGTTCTCGTGGGCACGCACCGCTCACCTCGACATCTTTGGCGCGCCAGGTAGGGGGCGTCGAGGCTGTGCGAACCTGATCCGGTGGTCGCCTGAGCAACTTCATCGACATCTTCGTTGACATGGCGCCGAAGAAGAAGCCGCCGGCAGCAGCTGAGCCATCCGCGTCGAACCCACCACCACCGGAGCCGTCAGGCGGTGGGGGAAACGCTGGCGGAGGGACCGGCGTCGCTGAGAGAGCCCACGATGCCGCCAGGTCCAAGGACAACGCGGCGCGGGCGTCGGCGTCCGAATCTGCACCGCGTCCATCGCAGGAGGCGCGGGACAAACAGCGCCACGATACTCGTGGCGCCATACGCTCATTGGATCAAGGCCAAGCTGGAGGATCCCGAGGCCCTCGAGACCCGCATGTGCCCCAATATGCCGGTACGAGTGGGGTACGGTCGCTGGGGCGGGATGCTGCTCCTCCTAACTTGGTTAGGAGTCCGAGCACATCCCGTTCTTCGCTCCGTACACCATTGCCGCCAACCACACCAGCGGAAGCCTTGGCAAGAGCTCAATTGCTCCTAGATTACCCTCCAACGGCCGATAAGGTCAATGAATGGAGGGCCACAATTCAAAGTCTCATCGGTTTCGCCAACGGCGACGTCCCGCGGCAACCAAGTGCTTCGCAGCCGCGACGGGGCGACAAGGCGCGAGCCGATGGCGACGAGACTTGCGGGTGCACCCACCGACACTCCCTTCCCGAAGGCCAAGATCGCCGACTCGCGGATCCACCTCGACAGCGACTCCACGGCGTCGCCGGATCCACGAGCTCGCCGCGACCAACGCCAAGTTCTTCGAGCGGCAGAAGAGGACGCCGAACCCGATCGAAGCGCCAAGAGAAGCGCCATTAATCGACCAACGCGCGGGCCCACCGTCGATATGCATGCGCCCGGGGAACCAGCGACTTGTCAGACGCGTAGGTTGCCCCTGCTCACTCGTGAGCTGCGGCAAGTCCGGTGGCCCGACAAGAAGAACTTCAAACCAGATGTGTCGGAGAAGCACGACGGCAGGACACATCCATCGGAGTTCCTCAAGATCTACACCATCGCGGTGCAAGCTGCGGGGACGAGACGACAAGATCCTCGCCAACTACTTCCCCTTGGTGCTCAAGCCAAACGTCAGATCTTGGCTCATGCACTTGCCGGACGGCTCTATTTCTTCTTGGGCAGATTTGTGCCACCAGTTTGTTGGCGCCTTCACAGGCGGCCAAAAGCCTCATTGCCAGGAAAGTGATCTCCACCTGCTTGCCTGTATGAGGGGGAGTCCCTATAAATTCATCCAGAGATTCAATGAGTGCACTACAACATCCGGACATCCACCCTGCAAAGTGATTAGTGCATTCCATCGTAATGTACGAAATCGCAGGATGAGAGAGGAGATGGCGATGTGCAAAGTGAAAGACGCCGCGAGCTCTCATACTGGCCGACAAGTGTGCACACGCTGAAGAAGGAAGAAGGCTCGGGAGAGAGTGTGGGAGCAGAGTCCGATAGTGAGGGACTGCCTGCAAGGAATAGCCGCGGCGGAACAATAGGAGGAAGAAAAGCCAAGAAGTACTAGTTGTCGAGCAGTCCGCAAGGATGGTGCCGCCAACAAAGCTAAGGCCGGTGGCTCCGGCAAGGAGGTTGCCGCCGACGCCGACCGCCAAGCTGTGGCGGTTACCGACAAGCCCGACGGCTCCAACAAGCAAGATCTTGCAAAATCCACCGCACTAAGGGCCACGATCTCCAAAGCTGCAAGAAAGTCGAGCAGCTTGTTGAGCTACAGAAAGCTGAATACGAGCGGCGAGACAAAGAGAAGGCCCAAGAAGGTGCAGGTGCTGCAAGTAAAAAGAGACCCGGTCGGGGAGGACGCCGCGGCAAGGCCAAACAACGGCAAGGAGATAGGCCTCCCCGTGGCCGCGACCAGGAAGAAGATGAAGATGAAGATGACGAGGATCATGAAGACGATGAAGCTGATGAGCATGAGTTTCAAAAGGCAACAGAGGTTCTTTGCGTCGACGGTGGTGCGTCTTTGCATACCTCGCACCGCCAACTCAAGCAATGGATGCGTGAGGTCAATGCAGCAGAACCATCCATAGAGTCACGCAAACCTACGAGGTGGTCCAGACGCCCATCATCTTTGACATTGAGGATCACCCGATCGCATCATCGCGGTCGGGTGCTTGCCGATGTTGGTCTCACCAACCATCCGCAACCTCAAGGTCACAAAGATGCTGGTTGACGGCGGGGCCGGCCTGAATTTGATCTCCTCTGCAGTGCTCCAGAAGCTTCAAATCCCTTACAGCGAGCTCGAAGAAATTGGTACTTTCCAAGGAATCAACCCAGGAAGGAGCAAGCCCAAGGGGAAGATCATGTTGCCGGTGACATTCGGCAGCGAACTCAACTTCAGAACAGAGAGGGTCACATTCGACGTCGCCGATTTCCCATTGCCCTACAATGGCATACTCGGTCGTCCGCGCCGCCAAGTTCATGGCCGCTCTCATTATGCTTACAACCTACTCAAGATGCCCGGCCCGATAAGCGTCATTTCTGTCCATGGCGACAAGAAGGATGCACTTATCTGCGCCGACAAGATTTACCGGGATGCAGCAGCAGCGCCAATTAGCAAACCACTTACTGCTGAAACTCCCAGGGGGAGGAAGACCACCAGGTCCGGCAAGAGCTCTGTTGCCCACTCCGGCAAGCGCACCTCTTCGGAGTGCTGCGCTACCGTCGAGGACGCACCATCGAGCTCCACCGGCAAGTGCAACAAGACAATGGCATCTCCGCCAAAGACCAAGAAGGTGTCCGCTAAGGAGGACGGCACTGGTGGTACCTACACCATCAGTGCCACGCTTGATCCTAAATAGGAAGGCGAGCTCGTTGCTTTCCTGCGGGCGAATGTCGATGTGTTTGCATGGCAACCATCTGATATCCCCGGTGTTCCCAGGAAAGTAATTGAGCACCACCTAGCTGTCTGTCCTCACGCTTGTGCCCGTCAAGCAAAAAGTTAGGAAACAGCAAAGGAGCTCCAAGAATTTATAGCGAAGAGATCAAGAAATTGGAAGCAGCAGCGCTTGTCGAGGAGTCCTCCACCCACGTGGTTGGCCAATCCGTAGTGGTACGCAAGGCTAATGGGAAATGGAGACTTTGTATTGACTTCACAGACGTTAATAAAGCTTGTCCCAAGGACCCATTTCCCTTGCCGCGTATCGACCAGATTGTTGACTCCACAGCTGGGTGCGATCTGCTTTCGTTTCTTGATGCATATTCAGGGTATCATCAGATCTTCATGGCACAAGAGGATGAAGAGAAAACCGCATTCATCACACCATGTGGCACGTACTGCTTTATATGGATGCCTTTCGGTTTGAAGAATGCTGGTTCAACCTTTGCAAGGGTAGTCCATGATGCTTTTGGACCACCTGCTTGCCCAGAAGGAGGGGGAGTCCCTGCGCAAATTCATCCAGAGATTCAGTCGAGTGCACTACAACATCCCAGACGTCCACCCTGCTGCAGTGATTAGTGCATTCCATCAGAATGTACGAAATCGCAGGATGAGAGAGGAGATGGCGATGTGCAAAGTGAAAGACGTCACGAGCTCTCACGCCCCGGCCGACAAGTGTGCACGCGCTGAAGAAGGAAGAAGGCTCCCAGGAGAGAGTGTGGGAGCAGAGTCTGATAGTGAGGGGACTGCCCCGGCAAGGAATAGCCGGCGGCGGAACAATAGGAGGAAGAAAAGCCGAGAAGTACTAGTTGTCGAGCAGTCCGCAAGGATGGTGCCGCCAACAAAGCCAAGGCGGTGGCTCTCGGCAAGGAGGTTTCCGCGATGCCGACCGCCAAGCTGTGGCGGCCGCCGACAAGCCTGACGGCTCCAACAAGCAGTACTGCAAAATCCACCGCACTAAGGGCCACGATCTCCAAAGCTGCAAGAAAGTCGAGCAGCTTGTTGAGCTACAGAAAGCTGAATACGAGCGGCGAGACAAAGAGAAGGCCCAAGAAGGTGCAGGTGCTGCAAGTAAAAAGAGACCCGGTCGGGGAGGACGCCGCGGCAAGGCCAAACAACGGCAAGGAGATAGGCCTCCCCGTGGCCGCGACCAGGAAGAAGATGAAGATGAAGATGACGAGGATCATGAAGACGATGAAGCTGATGAGCATGAGTTTCAAAAGGCAACAGAGGTTCTTTGCGTCGACGGTGGTGCGTCTTTGCATACCTCGCACCGCCAACTCAAGCAATGGATGCGTGAGGTCAATGCAGCAGAACCATCCATAGAGTCACGCAAACCTCTGAGGTGGTCCAGCACGCCCATCATCTTTGACATTGAGGATCACCCCGGATCGCATCACTGCGGTCGGGTGCTTGCCGATGTTGGTCTCACCAACCATCCGCAACCTCAAGGTCACAAAGATGCTGGTTGACGGCGGGGCCGGCCTGAATTTGATCTCCTCTGCAGTGCTCCAGAAGCTTCAAATCCCTTACAGCGAGCTCGAAGAAATTGGTACTTTCCAAGGAATCAACCCAGGAAGGAGCAAGCCCAAGGGGAAGATCACGTTGCCGGTGACATTCGGCAGCGAACTCAACTTCGAATGTAGAGGGTCACATTCGACGTCGCCGATTTCCCATTGCCCTACAATGGCATACTCGGTCGTCCGGCGCTCGCCAAGTTCATGGCCGCCTCTCATTATGCTTACAACCTACTCAAGATGCCCGGCCCGATAAGCGTCATTTCTGTCCATGGCGACAAGAAGGATGCACTTATCTCGCGCCAACAAGATTTACCGGGATGCAGCAGCAGCGCCAATTAGCAAACCACTTATCGCTGAAACTCCTGTGGGGAGGAAGACCACCAGGTCCGCAAGAGCTCGTTGCCCACTCCGGCAAGCGCACCTCTTGAGTGCTGCGCTACCGCCGAGGACGCACCATCGAGCTCCACCGCAAGTGCAACAAGACAATGGCAGCTCCGCCAAAGACCAAGAAGGTGTCCGCTAAGGAGGACGGCACTGGTGGTACCTACACCATCAGTGCCACGCTTGATCCTAAATAGGAAGGCGAGCTCGTTGCTTTCCTGCGGGCGAATGTCGATGTGTTTGCATGGCAACCATCCGATATCCCGGTGTTCCTGGAAAGTAATTGAGCACCACCTAGCTGTCTGTCCTCACGCGCGGCCCGTCAAGCAAAAAGTTAGGAAACAGGCAGTGGAGCTCCAAGAATTTATAGCAGAAGAGATCAAGAAATTGGAAGCAGCAGCGCTTGTCAGAGGAGTCCTCCACCCCACGTGGTTGGCCAATCCGGTAGTGGTACGCAAGGCTAATGGGAAATGGAGACTTTGTATTGACTTCACAGACGTTAATAAAGCTTGTCCCAAGGACCCATTTCCTTGCCGCAGATCGACCAGATTGTTGACTCCACAACTGGGTGCGATCTGCTTCGTTTCTTGATGCATATTCAGGTATCATCAGATCTTCATGGCGAAGAGGATGAAGAGAAACCGCATTCATCACACCATGTGGCACGATCGCTTTATATGGATGCCTTTCGGTTTGAAGAATGCTGGTTCAACCTTTGCAAGGGTAGTCCATGATGCTTTTGGACCACCGCTTGCCCGTAAGGAGGGGGAGTCCTCGCAAATTCATCCAGAGATTGATCGAGTGCACTACAACATCTGACGCCCACCCTGCTGCAAAGTGATTAGTGCATTCCATCGTAATGTACGAAATCGCAGGATGAGAGAGGAGATGGCGATGTGCAAAGTGAAAGACGCCACGAGCTCTACGCCCTGGCCGACAAGTGTGCACGCTGAAGAAGGAAGAAGGCTCCTGGAGAGAGTGTGGGAGCAGAGTGCGATAGTGAGGGACTGCCCGGCAAGGAATAGCCGGCGGCGGAACAATAGGAGGAAGAAAAGCCGAGAAGTACTAGTTGTCGAGCAGTCCGGCAAGGATGGTGCCGCCAACAAAGCCAAGGCCGATGGCTCCGCAAGGAGGTTTCGGCTGATGCCGACCGCCAAGCTGTGGCGGTTACCGACAAGCCCGACGGCTCCAACAAGCAGTACTGCAAAATCCACCGCACTAAGGGCCACGATCTCCAAAGCTGCAAGAAAGTCGAGCAGCTTGTTGAGCTACAGAAAGCTGAATACGAGCGGCGAGACAAAGAGAAGGCCCAAGAAGGTGCAGGTGCTGCAAGTAAAAAGAGACCCGGTCGGGGAGGACGCCGCGGCAAGGCCAAACAGCGGCAAGGAGATAGGCCTCCCCGTGTGTTGGGGATACAACTACTGAGTGTGAACCGCCCTGGAAGGGCCGGTTTACCCTCGTCCATGATCCAGGCCCACGGAGGAGGCCCGGAGCCCAGAGGCGAATTAAGGTCCATTTATGTGAACCGCCTTACTGTTGTAACTTGTCAGAAGACAAGAGAGAAGAGACCGAAGGGACACTTGTATGAGCCGGATCGGGACTCAGAGACAGGCCAAGGCCAACCCGTATATAAGGGGACGACCGGTGGTGGATTAAGGATGATAATTTGAGGCTTAGCGAAGCTATTGCTCCCAAGTCGCCAAACTACATCAATCCCATCACAACTAGACGTAGGCCTTTCCTTCATCGAAGGGGCTGAACTAGTATAACTCCCGTGTCTTTGTGTCCGCTTTAACCCCTCTAAGTTAACCCGTACGATGGCCCTGCGACTAAGTCCTTTCACGAGGACATCTGCCGTGACAATCCCACGACAGTTGGCGCCCACCATGGGGCTATCGCACGATGGTTTGATGATCTTAGAGGGCAAGTTCGAAGGACTCGAAGGCTATGCTGTGGGCCGGATGACTAAGAGTCGCCGCGCAAACTCTACATTGACGATGCGGATGGGGCCCCGGCCGCTCGATCGAGTACGGGTACCGGTCCCTTTGGTGGCATACACGTGTTCATTGGCAAGATCGGCGAGCCAGGGCCTCGGCGGACATCTGCACCGACCTCGCCGAGACGGCTCAGCGGACGAAGAAGAGTCCTGCCCGCTAAACCGGCCGTCAAGCGTGCAGCGTGGGAGTCGCCCACGGAGACTATGAGGGCGGATCAGCATCCGCGGCGAAACCGTTGTCTACTCTGGCGACGAGTCATCCGCCGGAGAAACCGAGTCTTTGTACCAGCTGCAAGATGGCCAGATCGGGGCTGTTCCGACGGGAGAGTATTCGGACTCTTTTGATCTACCCAGCGGGTTGGAATTTTCATGGCGGTACATAGTTTACACTTCACTCTTCGATCCTGGCGCCCATCGCCGGCGGTTCAAGAGCGTGGTGGCAGCCGAAGGAGGCCTGTCGCCCGCCGCTCAAGTTTTATCGAGTTATTTGACGATTGGCTGCGCCATGGCGGAGGCTAACCCGGCGGATCAGGACCTGCACAACGCAGAGATTGCAAGGGTGAAGGAACAGATCGCTAAAGCTAAAACGGATCGGCAGCCGCAGACGTGAGGATGGCGGCGAACGGGCCGCTGGATGCGCGAGCTTATAGGCTCATCTTTGGATCGAGTGCATCGCATGAAGTCATGAAAAGGAAGTACAGATCCCGCTTGCCTTCAGTTTTCCAGGGGAGAGCTCTTCAATACCCTGTAAGCGGGGACGAGAACCGCCACGGTAGTAAACCGCCGGAAGCACAGGATGGCCGCGCCGTTCAGCCTCGTGTGATAGATCAACCTCGCCATCATACCGGCGCGCCCCAGACTGTGCAGACGCCACCGGGTCACTACTCCAACCCGATGGATAACCTTGTCGCGGCTGCGGCACGATTGGAGGCGATTCCGATCGAGGGCGATTCACCACAGCGTAGAAACTCGCCGGTCAAGGAGTTCTCAGACGGCCCCGCTCAGCAGGAAGCATATTCATACAGTCGGGATCGGATCCACTCCACCCCCCGCCCAAGCCGGAGTTATAGCCGGCGTGCAGATGAACCGGCCGTGTCAAGCAACGCGCAGCACGGTCCGCCTCGAGGCAACAACCCGGCTGGTGGCTTCAAGACGCCAAGTGGTGGTGGACGGGCCAGGCACGCAGGAGGCCGAGTTAGCAGCACAACATGAGGACCATCAGCTCGCGCCGGTTCGTCCGACCATCTTCGAACCGGGGGTCACGTCCGGATCATTGGGGGTGCCTTGCCTCGTCCCCGCTTTACGCAATGTGCGTTTGCCCAAGGACTTCAAAGGCCACGCAAGGTGCCCAATTACACCGCCGATTTGGCTCGAGCGTGGATAGAAAGCTATGAGATGGCCATGGAGATGCTGGATGTGGACGAAGCTGTGTGTGCGTAAGTATTTCACCATGATGTTGGAAGGTACGGCCCGTACTTGGTTGAAAAATTTGCCACCCAACTCGTTAGTTCATGGACCCGATTCACGGACCGGTTCATTCAGAATTTCAAAGATACCGTAAGCAGCCTATGTCTGTGGTGGATTTAGCGGCTTGTGTCCAGCAGAGGGAGAATCTACAACACATTGTGCGCCCGCTTCAGAGGTCTTACATTCATCGGACCGGATCAACCCCGATTTCGCTATCTTAACCCTAGAAGCCAACCGCGGTTCGAACCGTTGAAGTTGAAGCTGGGTCGCATGAAGCGTTTTTGCAATGACATGGGCACGCTCATGGGAGTTTTGGTAAAGTATGCTGATTCTGATAGTACCAAGGATCCCGAGTGTGAAGGTGACGAAGTAGGGAAGGGAAAGCAGAATGGCAATTCCAGAGGCCAGCAGCATCATCCGGCAGGCAATGGGGGAAACAAGCGTAAGGCTAACGGTAACATGGGTTTCATGGCCAACACCAACGCACAGGACAAGGGTCAGCGGCGCAAAGGTAGGCAATCAAACCGGGGTGGTGCACAAGGTCACAATCCGGAGCGTTTGAATTACTTGTTGAATCAACCTTGTCCGAAGCATGGGACGAAGGAGGCACCGGCGAATCACCTCTGGAAGGATTGTTATATTATGCACGAGTTCAAAAATTCTAATGCTTTCCGGTATGATCAAGGGCCCGGCGGCGGTTCAGGGTCCGCCCCGGGTTACGGTGAAGGAAATTCCGGCCCTGGGTTCGGTGGTAATCCGGGCGGGCAAGGCAATCAAAACAATCAAAACAATCAGAACAATCAGAACCAAGGGGGTTACAATCAACAACAGCAGCAGTCGGGTTACCAAAGTAATCCAAAGCAGTTAAACAAAGGGCGATATCATGTCTTTACCACTAGCTTGGACAGACGGGACCGCAAACTTCAGCAGAAGGGCAGTCGGTGTTGTTGAACCGGCCGCACCGCATTACCTGCGCTGGTCAGAGCAACCTATTGTATGGAGCAGAGAGGATCATCATCCCCGAGTTTACAATCCGGGTCAGCTGGCCCTAGTAGTGGCACCTCAGGTGGGAGGCTACAAGTTCACCAAAGTGCTTATGGACGGAGGAAGCAGCATCAACATCACAGATTACGAGACCTTCCGACGTATGGGGTTGACGGATAGACATCTCGGGCCGCCCAAGACACAGATTTCACGGCGTGGTTCCCGGCAAGTCGGCGTACCGGTCGGTAAGATAGCTCGAGGTGGCTTTTGGAGATGAACATGACTCAGATCGGAAACATTGACGCTTGAGGTGGTGAAAATCCGAGCCCTTACCACGCCTCTTTGGGCGGCGGCTTATGCTAAGTTTATGGCACGGCCTTGTTATGTTTATTTGCAGCTGAAAATGCTGGGTCACAAAGGGACGATAACGGTTCACGGAGCCGCCGGATCGCTTTGGAATGCGAGGAAGGTGACGGCTTATGCGGAGTCGGTTTGTGCCACCGAGGAGTTAAAGTATTATAAAGATAATGTTGATCCGCCGATATGACCCCGCTGAAAAGCCAACTACAGAGCACGATCCGGATTTGAAGTTTAAATCGGCGGCCGAGACTAAACTTGTTGATTTTGTGCCCGCGATTCATCCAAGCAGTTCACCATCGGTGCTAACTTGGATCCTAAATAGGAAAGCGACTCATCGAAGTTCATCCGTGAGAATCGGGACATTTTGCATGGAAGCCTTCCGACATGCCTGTGTACCGAGGAACTCGCTGAGCACACTCTTAATGTTGATCCCAAGTACAGCGGTAAAGCAGTTTCTACGCGGTTTAATGAGGAAAGGCGCAAGGCCATTGGAGAGGAGGTTGCCGGGCTCTTAGCGCAGGATTTATCATTGAAGTTTTCCATCTAGAGTGGCTTGCTAATCCGTGTTGGTCCTTAAGAAGAACGGCACTTGGCGCAAAGCGTGGATTATACAGATCTTAACAAGGCTTGTCCAGCAGATCCTTTCGCCTCCCTCGTATTGATCAGATTATTGATGCTACGGCGGGTTGTGAACGCTTGAGCTTTTGGATGCATATTCGGATATCATCAGATTAAGATGGCGGTTAAGGACCAGGAGAAACGGCGCTTATCACCCCTTTTGGAGCCTTACGCTATGTGTCTATGCCTTTGGGCTCAAAGCGCCCAAGCAACTTATCAACGCTATGCATGAATTGCTTGCATAAACAGATCGGCCGTAATGTGCATGCTTATGTGGATGATATTGTGGTCAAGTCAAGGAGAAGGAAACACTGATTGAGGATTTGAGAGAAACCTTTGACAACTTGCGGGTGTACAAGATGATGCTTAACCCGCCAAGTGTGTTTTCGGTGTTCCGAGGCAGTGTTATTGGGTTTCCTTGTGTCCAACAGGGGATTGAAGCTAATCCGAGAAGATTACAGCTATCACCTCCTGGCTAAGCCAAAGTGTATCAATGATGTCCAATGTTTGGCGGGCCGGATTGCTGCGCTTAAGCCGGTTTATCGGCCGCCTAGAGAGAAGGCCATTCCCTTGTACCAGATGTCAAGAAGACGGATCGGTTAAATTCGAGTTCACCACCGATGAAGCTTTGAGGACTTAAAGCGGCGGTTGGCCAACCCGCTTGTTCTTGCCGCTCCCATTGACAAGGAGCCGCCTCGTTATATGTTGCTGCTAATGCGGAGCAGTCAGCGAGCCATTGTGGTGGAATGGAAGGAGGCAGGAAGGAGTATCCGTTCAACGGCGGTCTATTACATCAGCGAGGTCCTTATTGAGTCTAAACAAAGATATCCGCATTGGCGAGAAGCTGGTATATGGAGTTTTTATGGCAAGCGAAGTTGAAGCAATATTTCCAAGGGCACCCCATCACGATGGTCGATTCAGCTCCTTTGGGCGATATCATACGTAACCGGAAGCGATCGTCGGATTGCTAAGTGGGCTATAGAGCTTGGGCCGCACGGTTTAAGGTATGTGCCTCGGACGGCAGAAAGTCTCGTGCACTTGTGGTTTTCATTAATGATTGGACGGAGTTGCAAGCACCTGAAGAAAAGCCGATCATACCTATTGGACCATCCACTTTGATGGGTCCAGCAATTGAGGGCTCGGGGCTGAGTCGATTAACTTCCCCACGAGGTGACAAGTTCATTACGCTCTTCGCTTAATGTTCCCTGTACTAACAATGTAGCTGAGTATGAAGCTTTGCTCCATGGTCTACGGATGGCTAAGGAGATGAATCTAAGCCGGTCAAGTGCTTTGGTGACTCGGACTTGGTGGCCCAACAAGTATCGTGCACTTGGGATTCCAAAGATCCACTCATGGCTGCATACCGTCGGGAGGTGGATATGGTTGCAGGACACTTTAAAGGATATCGTGGACCATGTGGATCACCGAAGAACGAGGCGGCGGATGCTCTAAGCGGCTGGGTTCTCAACGTAAACCGTCCCGCCTAATGTTTTTCTTGACGATCGCACAATCCGCCGCTTAAACTTCCTGATGAGGTCGATTTGGCTATTCCTGATCCGGAGGCTCACTTGGTGGCAGCCTTGCATGCCATTCTGGATTGGACGCTCCCTTATTTGGCGTACATGAACCGGGGCGAGCTACCAGAAGATGAGACGCTGGCCCGACAGATAGTTCGGCAGTCTAAGTCTATGACCATACATAAGGGCGAGTTGCATCGGTGCAGCGTGTCCGGGGCGTTTCAGCGTTGTGTGTCCCCTGGGGAAGGCCGCGAGATATTTCATGAGATCCATGAAGGGGATTGTGGTCATCACGCCGGTTCAAAATCCTTGGTGGCCAAAGCGTTCCGCCACGGTTTCTATTGGTTGACTGCCCATGCTGATGCGGAAGATCTGGTCAGACAATGTGATGGTTGCCAAAAGTTCTCCAGACGTGCTCATGTGCCAGCCCAAGAATTGAGGATGATTCCAATTACTTGGCCGTTTGCGACTTGGGGGCTGGATATGGTTGGACCTTTCAAAAGGTCCAAGGACAAGAAGACCCACCTGTTGGTGGCGGTTGATAAATTTACCAAGTGGGTCGAGGCAGAGCCTGTTAGCAAGTGTGATGCGACCACAGCGGTTCAGTTCATCAAAAAGGTGATTTTCCGGTTTGGATTTCCACACAGTATCATCACGGACAATGGCACCAATTTGTCCAAGGGAGCTATGAAGGAATTTTGTGAACGAGAGCACATCCGCTTGATGTTTCTTTTCAGGGCCCACCCGCAGTCCAATGGTCAAGCGGAAAGAGCTAATCAGGAGATCTTGAGAGGTATGAAACCCCGGCTTATGGTCCCTTTAGTGAGGACGCCGGGTTGTTGGGTCGAGGAGCTGCCGTCTGTGATATGGAGTATTAATACTACACCAAACAGATCCACTGGATACACGCCGTTCTTTATGGTCTATGGAGCGGAGGCGGTCCTTCCGTGTGATATACGTCATGACTCGCCCCGCGTGGCGGCTTATGTTGAGGCCGATAGTGAGGCAGCACGGCAGGATGATTTGGATCGACTGGATGAAGAGCGAGATACGGCGGCTGCTCGTTCGGCGATTTACCAGCAGGATCTTCGTCGGTATCACAATCATGGGTTAGAACAAGAACCTTTCAGAGGGAGACTTAGTGCTTCGCTCATTCAAGACCGCACAGATATGCACAAGCTATCCCCACCTTGGGAAGGGCCCTTTGTGGTCGAGAAGAATCTGTATAACGGGTCATACTATCGATTGATGTTCGAGAGCGAAAAGACTCACGCACGCCGAAGAGGAGACCAACGAGCCATGGAACATAGCTCATCTTCGCCTTATTATACGAGCCATCGGCTCCACTTATGTACATATTAAGACAACGTATATATTATGAATAAAAGCAATAAACCGGATCCTCGCCAAAGCGGGTATCCGCTACAGATAAAGTCCGGTTTGGGTACATGGAGATGTTGTCGTGAAGCGGCTGCGGTTTAACCTTTGGCCTTGCTTTTGAAGTTTTTGTCACTTGGGGCTTGGTCGTGTCGAACCAATGCAACACCTCTTGACGGCGAAAGCCACCAGATCACTTGGGGACATGGTCACGTCTGAACCAGTCACACCTCTTGGTCGGCCTAAGGCCATAGAATCACTTGGGGGCTTGGTCGAACCCGAACCATTGGCATGCCACTTGATCGGCATCACGCCACGATTTCAGTTGGGGGCCTGGCTGAATTGAACCATCGCTACACCTTATGGGGAGCTTGGTCCTGTCCGACCATGGTAACACCATCTGATCAGGCTCAGTAAAGCCTATTCTTGCAAACGGTTTTTTTTGTCATTGCCTTTGCTTCCATGTGGTTTTCATACCAATTATTTGATTTTCGTTTGCTTTCTTAAACCGACAAACCTCTTTAAACCGGATTCAAGTTGTCGGAATTCGGTCCATTTTTAATCCGGCGATTTTGTTCCGGTTTGATTTTTTCTGTTAACATCCCGTTATGGAGTAACAGGGGGCTTGTCATGCCCGACACGGTTTACACGGTAAACCGGCATTCTAAGCACAGGAGTTATTTTTCTCCTTTACCGGTAATGGTTTATAAACCTCCGCCTCAAGATTGGCTAAGCCAACTGCATGCCCGACGCTGGCAGGTATTTTTGTATCGTCAAGTCTGGTCATATACATCCATATTTTTATATAAATATATGAGCGACACAAGCCGATATGGCGGTTTAAAGAATTTGTGATTGCAGGCGAAATAAGCTTACGGTTCATCAATCCACGGTATCAGCACCACCATGCATAGGTTACAGACTGAGGTTGTAAAGGCATTGTTCAAAACAAAGTGCTGACTATCCTATTACAAAGCCTTTTAAGGCCCGGTGTTTCATGTGGTGTTATGCCTTGAAGTTTGGGCGCCACCCGCTTGACGGATTACGCTTCTTCGCCGGGTTGACGTGAGGTAGAGGGGCGCTGGCGCCGGTTCAACTTCTTCTTCTTCCTCACCCAAAGCCGGAAGTCATTGGTAGACCAGTCAATCCGGTTAAGGTCCGAAGACAGCTTCTTCACTTATCAGCTCAGCGGATCAACGCGGGGCATAAGTGTGCTTACGGATTGGAGGAACAAGGCTCTGCACTTCAGGAATGACAAACTCCACCCGCTTGTTGTTTGCGTCATAAAAAGAGCGGTGAACCGCCAGGTTGGCTTCGGCTGCCAGTTGACTCGCCAACGGACGCATTTCCTTTGTT
This sequence comes from Aegilops longissima, assembly GCA_021605205.1. Lineage (NCBI taxonomy): Eukaryota > Viridiplantae > Streptophyta > Magnoliopsida > Poales > Poaceae > Aegilops > Aegilops longissima. The sequence goes on from CM038677.1 coordinate 305,695,086, forward strand.
ATCCGTTTCAGGGCGTCGTTATCAAAGGCTTCACCGTTCTCTTGAGCACTGGGGAAACCTTTGGCTATGTCAGCCGGATCAAGATCTGCTATCCACGCCTTGGCGCGAGTCAGAGCCAGTAGGGTGCCAGCCCGAGCCGCGGATCGCTTCAACTCTTCAAGCTGCCCCGGAACCATGGACAGCCGGTCCAGTGTCTCTCTGATCAGGGACGGCGCCGTGTTGTCGTATGATGTAGCACATATGACTCATTTGGCGCCGTATACAGCTGTTCAATCAGCGATAAGCGGCCTTGAGCTTCTTCCGCACATCGAGCCCATATGCGCAATACGCTTGCCTCGCACCGGTTTGCATAACTCAGGTAAACCGCGGAAATATCAAAATTGAGATAATCGGTGCAAATTTTCTTACCAAAGACGGCAGAGGTCATGGCATGCACTTGGCGCTTGAGTCCGTAAGCTCTTGATCACCGGTTTAAGGGCTGCTTCACTTCTTCGCCTGTTTTTCAAACCGCCTTCTCGGTGTCCCAGTTGGCCCGTTCAGATTTATACCACTCCTTCAGCTGTCTGATAGTGGCCAAGGCCGCTTTCAATTCGCCCTTGGCCTTAGTGGTTTCGCTTGTTGAGTTTCCAGATTGGCTCGCAGGTCCTTGAGTTGCACGGTTTCTTTGGTATATTTCATTCGGTAACAAAGGGAGCACGTTAGTTGTTTCATTATAAAGTCCCAAGCTCAATATAAATATTCACCTTGGCACTTGGGGGCTAATGGCTAGTTGATCTCAGTTTGCTATGAGGATACAGAAATTAAGTCCCGGTTTAACTATGCTAAGTTGAACCGACCCTTGGGGGCTACTATACAGCCAAAGTACAGGAAAGACATAATTCATTACCTCATAGCGGTCCTTCATACGGTTTACCAGACCAGCTTCAAAGTCACGGCTGGTATAGAGCCGGTTCAGAAACCCGGAGTGAAGTTCTTGGGCAGAGAAGTTGTCGTAAGCTGACAGATCAGTTTTTCCCTTATCTTTACTCATGGCGGCAGACTCGTCCTTGGCGCTGTGTTTTGCTAAAGCGACCGGTTGGCCAGGAGTGGTGAAGCCAGTGCCCGTCACAATAACATCATCATTGTTGACTGGGCTGGCCGGATTGGCGGTCTTCTTTGGGCTTGGTGCCTTCATACTCTGGCTCGGCGGTTCAGCAGTTACGACCCGCTCTGTGGCCAGACTCGGTGGAGCAGGATGCGAGGTTTCCACTTGGGCCTCCGGTTCAGTTTCTGGCGGATCAGCAATGTCGTCTCGGTACAACTCGCCAGAGCTATTTTTGGTGACTTCGGGATTTTCATGGGTTTGCTCTGGGGTCTTTTCCGGATCAACATCAGTAGTAGGATCAAGGGTTTTCGCTTTCTTACTCAAGCGAGCCTTGGTGCTGCAATATTCAGAATTGGATTAAGACAAATCGACCAAGGCAATTGTAAATCGAATTGACGGACAACAGTTACATACCCTGCGGCAACTTTCAGCGGAGGCAGTTGCGTGGTTGATGAACCGCCAGAAGAGTTGGAAGAGGCCTGATAATTCGGGTCAGACGGATTGAGAGGACATCGGAAGAAACCTTTAAGGATAACGCCAGAGAACAAGTCACCTCGGGACGACGCTCCGGTTGGTGTGTCAGTAAACCGGATGAGGTAATCCGTTGGCCACTATGCGGGTCGTCTGGCGCTCTTCAGCCTGCTGTGTCTTCAAGGAAAGATTTGGATTCAAGTAACCACAGGAATGATATTTTTCACTTTCCGGACGGCGCGATTTAATTCTTTTAACCGCGCAAGATCGGATTCGAAGAAAGAATGATTACCTCAACGGGTCGGCATGATCGGCTTCAAAGATCATCCCGGAGGTGAAATTGTCGAAGAAAAGGAATACAAAGGGACAAATCATAAGCAAGAAGAAACACAAAGCGGAAAGCCGGTTTACGGCGGCTCCCCCGTAAGAATATCAAGTTTTACCTCAGCTTCTGATTCTTCATCCTCCGGCGGATCAGAGGACTCGGTGGTTTTCTTCTTGCCTGCCTTCTTGGTGGCCTTGGACTTTACACGCGGCGCCCGAACCGGCTTAGTACGTTTCCAGAAGGAGTTGTCAGCCTGAGAAGTAACAAGGATTAATGCATATCAACAAAGTATTAAGGACCCAAAAAGCGGTGAGTAGAGCTTTACCGCCGGCGGTTTGTTGGCAACACGTAATGGAGCCAACCGGTTAGGCTGCAGACGGAGATCGGTTCATCAAGCATCTTCTTTACAATCTCTGTGACCTCAAGTTCAGTTATGGGCAGCTCGTGACGCCTTTGAGGGTCTTTTAGGCTGCGGTGTACTCATGCATCAATCCGGGCGGCGGCTTAGTGGCAAGACGCCCAACAAACCCAACACCGCACAAGGTCCACGCCAGTTAAGCCATTGGCCATTAGAGCCCGGAGCTTGATTATTTGAGGCGAAGTTCTTCCGTTCATGGCGGTTAAGCGTAAAAGGCAGCGGATCTGGTTGTCGAGCGGTGAGGACGATAACCCGGCAAGGGGTTCTCGTTGGCAGGAGCAGATGTTCGGCGGTAGAACCAGGTTTGGTTCCAATCCTTTGGATGGCTGTGGTGTTTGGCGTGAGGAAAATCCACTTCCTTCCTCTTCGGATTGAAACGCTGCCCAGCTACGTGTTGGGACCATCGAAAATTCTGTACGACGGTTCAAGTGGAAAAATCCGGAACAGCTCCACGATGGTTCTTCCCAAGATAGACTTCACGAAGACTTGAAAGTTGCATATGTTTGACATAGAGTTCGGGCCGATATCCTGCGGATGGAGTTTAAAACTTGCAAGGACGTCCCGGAAAAATTTTGAACCGGGCGGGCAGAATCCCCGGTCTAAGTGCTGCATAAACACAAATACTTCTCCCTCTTGCGGCTCGGGCGGAAACTCGCCATCCGAAACACGCCAGTGGAGGACATTTTTTGGGGCCAAACCGCCAGTGGTGACATAGCCGTTGAGTTGCGTTTCAGTGATTTTGGACCGGACCCAATTGCAAGCTGAGAATTGAGGAGCCATTCCGGAAGACTAAGCTGCGAAAGAAAGGGAGAAACGGTTCACCATTAAACGGTTCAGGCATATTATACATTGTTAAACCGGCGATTCAGCAGCCGGCTTCCCATTCCGGTTTAACTGAGGACTAATGGAGTGACGGATTAGCTATCAAAAGTTAAAGCGCCAAATAAGGCAGAGCTGAAAAATCTACTAAGTGTGGACAGAAACAGTTTTCACATGCGAATGGAAGTAATCGAGATCTACGAAGTTCTGTAAGAAAACCTTTACGACCTATGCAAACCTCATAAAGAGCAGGAGGGTTGGGTATTCTAAACTCGAGGATCTGAGAAAAAGGAAGATTCGTGAAGGGTTAAATGGACGGCGGGCAGTCACTGCACAGGATATCTGATGCGGCTGAATCGTATGGCCATGGCGGAGCAGGTGTGAAGAAACGGATATGAACTGCGGGATGAACAGGATCTCTGAGATGGGATCTAGGGCTTGAAAAGGACCTTACGATGAGCAAAGCCGTGGAGGAGCGCGAAAAACTCGATCTGATCAGGTTGATGCAGCGCCCGGCGTTGACGCATCGTTGGAAGGTCGGAGGCGACGGCGGAGCTTCGAGGGCTGGAGCGCCGCGAGGAAGGAGAAGAGCGGAAGAAGAAGAAGAGAAAGGCGACCGGTCTATTTATAAGGAACCGGAGCAATCAACGGCGCGAGAATCGAGGAGTCAAAAGCGGCGGACGGTGCAGCGGCCGCCCGATTTCGGGATAGAATTAAATGAAGGAATCTTACTGTTTGGATTTCTTTATTAAAGATAGCGTCAAGGCGCCTTGACACGCGGATCGGAAGATGACATCACGGCGGTTCAAGCGGATGGCGGTTTACAAAATATGAAAGGAGATCAAGAGTTTCACGAAGGTGTTGAAGATTAACATGAACGGTGCAAGTCAAACTGGGCCTAATGTTGGGGATACAACTATCGAGTGTGAACCATACGAAGGGCCGGTTTACCTAAATCCATGATCCAGCCCACGGAGGAGGCCCGAACCCAGAGGCGAATTAAGGTCCATTTATGTGAACCGCCTTACTGTTGTAACTTGTGCTGTAACACAAGAGAGAAGAGACCGAGCCAGACACTTGTATGAGCCGGATCGGGACTCTGTAGACCGGCCGGGCATCAACCCGTGTATATAAGGGGACGACCCGGCGGTGGATTAAGGACAGACAATTCGAGGCTTAGGCGAAGCTATTGCTCCCAAGTCGCCGAAACTACATCAATCCCATCACAACTAGACGTAGGCCTTTCCTTCATCGAAGGGGCTGAACTAGTATAACTCCCGTGTCTTTGTGTCCGCTTTAACCCCTCTAAGTTAACCCGTACGATGGCCCTGCGACTAAGTCCTTTCACGAGGACATCTACCGTGACAATCCCACGACACCGTGGCCGCGACCAGGAAGAAGATGAAGATGAAGATGACGAGGATCATGAAGACGATGAAGCTGATGAGCATGAGTTTCAAAAGGCAACAGAGGTTCTTTGCGTCGACGGTGGTGCGTCTTTGCATACCTCGCACCGCCAACTCAAGCAATGGATGCGTGAGGTCAATGCAGCAGAACCATCCATAGAGTCACGCAAACCTCGAGGTGGTCCAAGACGCCCATCATCTTTGACATTGAGGATCACCTGATCGCATCATCGTGGTCGGGTGCTTGCCGATGTTGGTCTCACCAACCATCCGCAACCTCAAGGTCACAAAGATGTTGGTTGACGGCGGGGCCGGCCTGAATTTGATCTCCTCTGCAGTGCTCCAGAAGCTTCAAATCCCTGACAGCGAGCTCGAAGAAACTGGTACTTTCCAAGGAATCAACCCAGGAAGGAGCAAGCCCAAGGGGAAGATCACGTTGCCGGTGACATTCGGCAGCGAACTCAACTTCAGAACAGAGAGGGTCACATTCGACGTCGCCGATTTCCCATTGCCCTACAATGGCATACTCGGTCGTCCGGCGCTCGCCAAGTTCATGGCGGCCTCTCATTATGCTTACAACCTACTCAAGATGCCCGGCCCGATAAGCGTCATTTCTGTCCATGGCGACAAGAAGGATGCACTTATCTGCGCCGACAAGATTTACCAGGATGCAGCAGCAGCGCCAAATAGCAAACCACTTACTGTTGAAACTCCCAGGGGGAGGAAGACCACCAGGTCCGGCAAGAGCTCTGTTGCCCACTCCGGCAAGCGCACCTCTTCGGAGTGCTGCGCTACCGTCGAGGACGCACCATCGAGCTCCACCGGCAAGTGCAACAAGACAATGGCAGCTCCGCCAAAGACCAAGAAGGTGCCCGCTAAGGAGGACGGCACGGTGGTACCTACACCATCGATGCCACGCTTGATCCTAAATAGGAAGGCGAGCTCGTTGCTTTCCTGCAGGCGAATGTCGATGTGTTTGCATGGAAACCATCGATATCCCGGTGTTCCTGTGAAAGTAATTGAGCACCACCTAGCTGTCTGTCCTCACGCACGCCCGTCAAGCAAAAAGTTAGGAAACAGCGTGGGCGCCAAGAATTCATAGCGAAGAGATCAAGAAATTGGAAGCAGCGGGGCTTGTCGGAGAGTCCTCCACCCCGTGGTTGGCCAATCCGGTAGTGGTACGCAAGGCTAATGGGAAATGGAGACTTTGTATTGACTTCACAGGCGTTAATAAAGCTTGTCCCAGGACCCATTTCCCTTGCAGCGATCGACCAGATTGTTGACTCCACACTGGGTGCGATCTGCTTTCGTTTCTTGATGCATATTCAGGTATCATCAGATCTTCATGGCGAAGAGGATGAAGAAAACCGCATTCATCACACCATGTGGCACGATCGCTTTATATGGATGCCTTTCGGTTTGAAGAATGCTGGTTCAACCTTTGCAAGGGTAGTCCATGATGCTTTTGGACCACAGATACGTAAATGTAGAAGCCTACATGGATGACATAGTGGTCAAGAGCGAGACAAGGCAACCTTGGTTCGAGATCTAGATGAGGCGTTTACAAACCTGCGCAAGATCAACCTCAAGCTCAACCCGAGAAGTGCGTGTTTGGAGTCCCTTCCGGCAAGCTTCTTGGGTTCTTTGTATCTCAGCGAGGAATTGAAGCCAATCCCGACAAGATCAAGGCCATCGAGCATATCGAAGCACCAAAACGCGTCAAGGATGTCAGGAAGCTTGCCGGTTGCGTGGCTGCTCTCAGCAGGTTCATCTCTAAGTCTGCTGAGCGCGCCATGCCGTTTTTCAAGATTTTGAAAAAGGCAGGTCCAATGAAATGGACTCCCGAAGCGGAGGCTGCGCTGCAGGACTTGAAGAGATACCTGTCCTACACTCCGATACTTGTCGCACCTAAACCACAAGAGAAGTTGCTGCTGTATATAGCAGCGACCAATCAAGTGGCTAGTGCTGCGTTAGTAGCGGAGAGGGAGGCAGATGATGAGCCGGCAACCGAGGCAGGTGCGTCCAGCGACGAGCGGGGGGCTTCGCCGTCAAGCTCTGGTCCCGGCAAGGACGGATCAGCGCATGGGTGCGACAAGATACGGAAGAAGATGGTGCAGCGCCCAGTGTACTTTGTTAATTCCCTTCTGCAGGGGGCTAGATCGAGGTACTCTGGTGTGCAGAAGCTGCTTTTCGGCCTCCTCATGGCCTCGAGGAAGCTGCGCCATTACTTCCAAGCACATGAGATAACAGTTGTCACTCGCTTTCCACTGAAGAGGATTTTGCAGAATCCAGAAGCAACAGGCAGGATTGTTGAGTGGGCGCTGGAACTATCAAGCTTTGGTCTCAAGTTCGAGAGCACTCCAACTATCCAGAGCAGGGCATTGGCAGAATTCATAGCAGAATGGACGCCAACGCAGGATGAAGAGATTCCGGAGACAAGCATCCCCGTCAAGGAGGCAAATAAAGAGTGGCTGTTGTACTTTGATGGTGCTTTCGCTGCAAGGCGCCGGTCTTTGGCGTGCTGCTCATCGCACCCACCGGAGAGCACCTCAAGTGCATAGTCCAGATGCACTTTCCCAAGGAACAAGCAACAAACAATACTGCAGAATATGAAGGCTTGCTTGCGGTCTCGTGGATTGCAGTGGACCTTGGGATTAAGAAGCTCATTGTCGGGAGACTCACAACTTGTCGTCCGCCAAGTGAACAAAGACTACGAGTCCATTGATGGAAGCGTACGTCGATGAAGTGAGGAAGCTGGAAGAGCACTTTGAAGGCCTGCAAATGGAACACGTTCCAAGAGCGCAGAATGATATAGCTGATGGCCTCTCCAAATGTGCCGCACTTAAGTTACCTGTGGAACCAGGAATTTTTGTGCTCAAGCTGACTCAGCCAACCGTGGCACCATCAATAGGACAGAGCAAGAAGAGAAAATTGGTTTCCGGCGACTACTTCCCGGCAGAGCTCTCTGAAGCCGCCGCCAAGAAGGTCCCTAAAACCAACATAAATATCACTGAGGAGCAGTCTGCTCCGACAAACCATGCAGTTTGTATCGTTGAAGCAAACGCTCCCGACAAGCTTAGCTCCGGCAAGTTTGACGGGGAACATCGAGCTCCGGCGGACCCGCAGGTCCTTGCCGTAGAAGCTGATGGTCCCGCAGTGACAGATGAGCCTTTAGTCCTCGTTGCCGAGCCACAGGCTCCAACTTGGGCACAGCAGATCGTCCATTTCCTTCAGACGGGAGAACTTCCCGAAGAGCAAGGAGAAGCGGAAAAAGTAGCCCGGCAGTCAAGTATGTACCAGTTTGTTGACAACATCCTGTACAGAAGAAGACTCAACGGAGTGAAATTGAAGTGTATTTGCCGGGAAGATGGACAGAAGCTGTTGGCAGAGATACACGGAGGCATATGTGGTCACCACATTGGCGCAAGAGCGCTTGCCGGCAAAGCTTTCCAGCAAGGTTTCTTCTGGCCATAAGCCCTCCAGGATGCAACTGCACAAGTAACCAAGTGTGAAGCGTGCCAGTTCCATTCAAAACAGATACACCAGCCAGCTCAAGCTCTCCAGACGATACCTTTATCCTGGCCCTTCTCGGTCTGGGGGCTCGACATCCTCGGCCCCTTCGCCCGAGCTGTCGGGGGCTTTGAGTACTTGTATGTCGCAATCGACAAGTTCACAAAGTGGCTGGAAATGGAACCAGTGAGGAAGGTGACAGCACAGTCAGCCGTCAAGTTCTTCAGGTCAATTGTTTGCCGTTTTGGGATCCCTAACCGGATCATCACCGACAACGGCACACAGTTCACGAGTCGCACCTTCATGCAGTACGCCCAAGATCTTGGCGCCAAGATCTGCTTTGCTTCCGTTGCTCATCCGAGAAGCAACGGTCAAGCAGAGAGAGCAAACGCTGAAGTGCTGCGAGGACTCAAGACCAGAACTTTCGACAGGCTGCACAAGTGCGGAAGGAACTGGATCGAGGAGCTGCGGTGGTTCTTTGGTCAATCAGACGACGCCAAATCGAGCCATCGGCGGACACCTTTGCTCTAGTCTACGGAGCAGAGGCAGTTCTCCCCACGGAACTTCAGATCGGGTCACCTCGAGTGCTCGCTTATGATGAGCTTGAGCAAGAGCAGCTGCGACAAGATGACGCGCTGCTCCTCGAGGAAGATCGTCTTGAGGCTCTTGTCTGAGCTGCTCGTTACCAACAAGCTTTGCGTCGCTACCATAGCCGCATAAAGTTAATGCCGAAGCTTCGAGGAAGGCGACCTTGTTCTTGGTAGCGTTCAATCCGCCAAGAATTCCAACAAGTTGGCCTTGAAGTGGGAAGGCCCTTATCGGGTAAAAGCGAGTCACTAGGCCCGGCGCTGTCCGCCTTGAGACCGAAGGCGGCTTTCGGTGAGCAATTCCTGGAACATAGAGCATCTTCGTAAGTTTTACCCATGAGGCGGTTGCGGAATCCGTTCCGGCAACCACCCTTTTGTACAAGTCTTGCCACTGTTGCATGTAATCCTTTGTACAAAGCGAGCGCGAGACCCGATGCATCGATAAAGCCTATGGTTGCGCACATTTTTGTTAGCACATGCTTTCATAATCATATATACATGTGTTTACTAACAACCTTGTGCAGCACCCACACCCGGTAAGTGATAATGAGCCATTAGGCTTCACAACTTCCTTTTTCTCTTCTTTCTTCTCAAACAAGAAGAAGGTTCATCCACCCACAAGTTAACCGGGGGGAGGAGAGGAGGAGATAATAATGTGGGCCGACAAGCGTCGCTCGAGGAACCATCGCCTTGCCAGAAAATGGACCACAGAAAAGCTAAGTTGCTAAGTTTAAGCGACCAGTTTTAAATTTTTGAGTTATCTTCCTCGAACGATAAGTACTTTGTATGGAAAACCTGTGCGGAGGAACCAAATCGTGACTAGTCGGCGCCCTTACTTTGTTTGAGTCCGCTCAACAACTTAAGTGAGCTGCGGCTAGTCCATGACGAGGTTGCTTCTCGGTAGCGACCCGCTTGACAGGCTGCTGAAGTTCCGCACTCGGCGCTCGCGCGGCAAGGGTGCCGCACCGCAAGTTTCCCGGAAAGCGTAGGGCAGTAACATACAAGGGAAGAAATCGAGCAAAGGAAATAACGTTGCATTCGATTGCCTAAGATAGTGTATATTACATAATGACTTGTCGCAGATCTAATAGATTTTTCGCCCAAACATGATCTACAGCGACAAGAAAAAGATAGACTTGGCGGCCTAATCCACGCGGTCGCCCTCGAGCCTCTTAACTCCGCTCACCCTGTCCACAATGGGTGCGACAAGGGTTTTGAGCGCTTCAACATCGGCGGATGAAGGCAGGGACTTGAGGGCCTTGGAGAAGTCGACGCCTGGGTTGCGGAAGGCCACCTTCATCAACACCTTCTGGAGAGCCTCGGCACAGACTTGGCGTGATTCCTCCGCCAGTTGCTTCGGAACCTCATCCCGGAGCCGCCGGATGCCCGCCAACACGCCTTTGAAGAATAGATTGAGCTTGACGCTGGGTTGGAGGTTCTCGTCGGTGGAATATCCAAGATCTGTCATCCCCAACGCTATCAGCTCATTATGGATGTCGGCGGCGGTGTCCACGAGACCTTCCGTCCAAAGCATTATGTTGTCGAAGATTATTCAGGCGGTCACACATTCGACAACAACTCCTCGCTGGCCTTGATTTTCTCCGATGAGGCCCGTTTCCCGCTCCCTGGCGCCGTTCAACGTCTCCGACAAGGTGGTCAATTCCAGCTCCAGATCCGCCTTGACGACCTTGGCGGCATCGATTTCCTTGATCCTTTCAGCCAAGCGGCCCCGCAGCTCGCCGAGGTGTAAGCGTCCTTCTCACGCTTTCGCGCTTCAGCCCGGCGACCTCCTCGGCACTCTTCGGAGAGTGGACTCTAGCTGAGCCACCCTCGTCTCCAGATCTCTCTTGGCGGCCTCGGCGGCGGCGGCGGCATCTTTGCCTCTTGGGTAGCCCGCTAATCGTTTGCTTTCATGTGTGAGATCTTCCTCAAAGCTGTCGAGGTTGATCTTCCACTGCGCCAGCTCACCTTCTCGAGCGGAGAGCTTCTCGCCGGCGAGCCTCTGCTGCTCCTCAACCTCGCCCTTCTCCAAGATGAAGGTCGTGCGCTCCTCAGCAAGCTGCTCCCGAGCCTCTGCTATGTCCCGCAGAGTCTCTTTGTTGGCGCGTTGGAGCTCTTTCGCACGTTTCTCCAAGTCAGCTCCCGCCCTCGCGACAAGCGCCTCCCTGGACTCCAGTTTGGCTTGTCGGGCGCGGTAGAGCGACAGCAGCCTCCTGAGCAGCTGCTCCTCCTCAGGTTCACCACTGCTGCTGCTCGGGGCATCAACCAATGACAGCCCGGCGGAGGCAAGCAGCTCCGCATCGAAGGTCTCCCCCTCGGTCGGCGCCCTGGAGCTCGATGCCCACGGGAGCTTGATAAAGACACCCTCACCGGCTTTTAGGTAGGCGCCGGGCTGGGGCTCCTCGGAGTCTGGCGCGGCATCGGTGGCGGGGGGATCGGCGGTCGGTGCAGCGCCTGGCGCTCCTGCGGCCTCCGGGCCGTCGGTCGTCGCGGGCTCCTCCCAGCCCCTGCACAGTGGCCTCGGCAGCCTCCTCGCCCGGCGGGCTTGTCGGCCTGAGCTTCCTCCTCCTCCACATTGGCGGCGTCGACCTTGCGCCCGGGCGCCTTCTCGCCGGCGGCCTCGGTTTCCATCGGGTATCCAGCAGATAGATCGATGGTCGAAATGGGAAGCACAAATCAAGCAGATGTTGAAGAGAAAGCGAAAAGCGTAACCCAAGGAAGCTATCAAACAAGAAGATTACCGGCGGTGGGGCTGTGGCGCGGTCTCCACCATCGGGGGGTCGTCGGCGCCAGCCCTTGTCGGAGAAGCTCCCCTTGGCGGAGAAGCCTCCCTTGTCGGAGAGTGCTCCCTTGGCGGAGAATTCTCCCTTGGTGGCGTAGTTGAAGCAAGCGGAACCTCGGGGGTGACCTCCCGGGCCTCCTGATGAGGCTGAACCTCAGGGATAGCCTCCGGCGCTCCATGATGTGGCTGCTCTGCTCCTGCGAAATCCAACAAACCAGATATCAGTAAACAGAAAAGCACCCAAGTGCGCCAGACCACGTGAAGCTTACCAGGTACTTACGCTGGGGGCTGTGCTGGGGGCTGCTCTGCTGAAGGGTTGCCGGATCCGGCAAGGGAGTTTCGAACGTGCCCCCTGTTACTACAGGGGAGTCATCTGAGACGACAACAACCGGCGTCTTGGCCCTCTTCGACGCTCTCTGAACCAAGGTCCTGAAAAAGAAAGGTCGGAGTGGCACCAGTCAGATGAAAGATAAAGCAGTAAATTGGGAGATTACGAATAGCAGCGATGAGATCTTACTCTTCCTCTTCTTCTTCGGAGCTGAGGGCGGAGAGATCAAATTCTGCTCCGGCACGACGGATTTGGGGAAGACTCCCTCGGCGCTTGGCGGGTGCAGGGGCCGCGGCTCGAAGGCCATGCGCCCGTCGCCATGGCGGAAGCAGGCGCCCAGCACAGCAGTGCTTGCCAGTGGTGGAAGCCGTCGCGGGCAGGCGGCTGTTGGACTGGATGCTCCCCCGACACTTCTCCGGTCTTCCGGAGACGTCTCCTTGGCGGGACAGCGAGCTCCTCCTGAGGCAAGCTACTTGACGGCGGAGGAGAAGAGCCCCCGGCAGGCTCACTCGGGTTGTTGTCGAGCTCGGGCTGCTCCTCCCCACCGATGAACTCTTCTTGGTCGGCAAGGCTTGCCGCCTCGGCCATCTCTGCCTCCTCGGCGGTGAACCCAAAGCGCGCGGCGGCAGCAGCCTCTGCAGCCTCCTCCAACCTTGTGGCGTCTGCGCCATTTCTGAGCAGTGGTGTCGCGGGTGAGCCGCCTCTTCTCGTCGGGCGGACGGAACTTCAGACAAGTCGTCGAAGAACTGCTGCACTATGTCGTCGGCGGGTTCCTGCCAAGTTGGAACGATCCCAAGGGAATCGCTGGCGGCATTATCGCGCGGATGCGATCAAGCGCCAGTTGTTGCACAAGGCACAACTCCCTCGGCAACATGCACCATCCGGGGTTGTCCGGATCGGGCTTGAACAGCTCCGCGGCATGCCGTCAAGCTCCAGGGTGGTGAACTTCCAATTTAGACCTGGACGCAGCCTCATGATATCCGCCGCGTTCTGGAATTACCAAGCAGGCCTCCCTTTCTCCTGCAAGGGTGCGATCTGGCGGCGAAGGAAGTCGCGCCAACCGCCCCCACGGTGAGCCACTGCTTGCGGGCGCAAAATCCTAGTCGTGGCAATCTTCAACTTGTAGTCCTCCGGCCAAGTTGCTCCAATCGTTACCCACGAACTATGGGGGTCTTGGCGAGGCGGTAAAGGCTGGAGCTCCTCCTCCAAGATCCAGCACCGGTCGGCCCTCCACTCCTCCCACTTGCTGCGCAACTCTCCGTCAAGATCGCTTCCTTCTTGCCGATCCTAGAGGTCCATGCAATTCCTCCGGCAAGTGGCTCTCCTCTCTCACGCGGGGTGAGAAGTAATGGAGGAAGAGTCACGGCGTTTGGGTGGACCCGACAAAGTTCTCGCAAAGATCTTGAAAACAGCCAAGGTGAGAAGCGGCGTTGGGGGTGAAGTCAAGAAGGCGGAGGCCATAGGTGTTCATGACATCACAGAAAAATTCAGAAAAGGCAGGCGAGCCCGCACTGTAAGAAAATCCTGAAGAAGGGTACCCGAAGGAGACCTTAGCAGATGTGGCGGCGGAGATGACCCTCATGCGCGGATCGCCGGGTCACCGTCGACCGAAGAGGTAGTACCCATCCACCAGCTCCTTCTGTTGAGCAGGGGTCGAAGAGGGCCCGCTCTTTCCATGGCCCTGTGAGCAGCTGCGCCTCGTGAATTCACGCCCTTCCCTTATCGGCCTTGAGACCATCGAGAGTCGCGGTGAAGGAAGCCGCGGCGTGGGTGGCACGGTGGCGGTGGAGGGGCGGGCGTCGCTCTCTGTGGGCTCGAAGGAAGGGGAAGCGGCGGGGTTTTCGATGTGACAGCGAGGGCAAGTGGGCGTCCTACGGTTTCCCGCTTATAAAGGGAGAGGGCAGGCGTTCGATTTTTCCCATTAAAGAAGCCCCCGATCTCCCCACGATGCCCGTCCTACGTGTCGTTAAGTGGGAGGCGTGGTGGGTCAAAGCGAAATGGCGTAATCAAGACCACAGCAGCGCCGTGCCTGTTTTGGGCCTGGCCCCAGAGCTTAGTGCCGTGTGTGGCCCAGCCGGGGCTCCTGACCGGTGTACTAGGTAGGGTACCCTAGTACCCCGAACTTCGTCTGCCGGACAGTCGCAGCGCCCAAGGTCGGGCCGGCCTGATTGCCGCTAAGACCCTCGATAGCTCCGTTCGAGCCATTCAAAACAAAGCAACAAAGACCGGCAAGAGGAGCTTGCGGGAAGGTACTCGAGCTGAAAGAAACAAGGCCTCGGCAAGAGGAGCTTGCCGGGAAGGCTTGGCGGGCCCGAACCCCCAAAGCGCGACAAGGTTCCCACAGCGGCAAAGGCGCTTGCGAAATGGCGACCTCTCTTCATCTCGCTCCAGCTCACCCGCCAGCGTGTCACCAGGGCTCTCCCAGGGCAGCGTGTCGGGGGCTGTCGGCCAGCGGAAAATGGCGACAAGCAGCGACAAGCTACCATCGTGGCGAGCAGGCGCGCCGCGGTCCCTGTTGCACTGTTTGGGCGACCGAGACGGGCATTGATGACTCTTGTCCCCTGCCGTCAGAGTTAGGTATAGGTTACTGTACACTATACATAGCGGTGTACCAACCTAGGTTATTACCATTGTAACCTTGTCTACTTGCCATATGTGGTAACCCCTTATGCCTATAAAAGGAGGCCCGAGGGCAACGTAGAGGGCGTTCGGTTCAGCTCGATAGAAGACCGCACTCACGCTAGGTCTTGTAGCCCGCATTGCTCCCTAGCAGGAACACAAGATATTCCACAAAGCAGCAGTAGGAGTATTATCTCTCCGGAGAGCTCCGAAGCTGGGTAAAAATCCGCTCGTGTGCATCGCCTCGATCTGCTCTTTGTGCAACCTCCGCCCCCCTCCGAACCACAAGGGACCAAGGTCGTGTAGGTGCTCGTGGGGCACGACCGGCTCACCCCTGACAGTTTCCTAGTGTCTATAAATAGCCCACCCACTACACCATAAAATTGGTGGCTGCTCAGAGTTAGTGCACGACTTATGTTGTTTGAGAGCAACCCACCTCCGAAGCTTTTTAGAGAGAGAAATCCTTGCGAGGACAAATCCTAAACTCCCAGAGCCAAAGAGTGTTAGGCATCACTGAAGTCTTTCTGTCCGCGTGATCTGAAGACTTGTTACACTTGAGGACTGTGAATCCTCCAGCAGGTTAGGCGTCGCGTTCTGAGCATCCAAGAGTCATTGTGGATCGCCGGTGAACGAAGTTTGTGAAGGTTTGGAAGTCTACCTTGAAGACTTACCAGAGTGATTGGGCGAGGACTGGGTGTCCTTAACTCAAGGGGAATAAGGTGAAGACACGGTCTTCTGAGTTAAATCTCAGCCTCCCTAACCAGACGTATAGTTGTCACAGCAACTGGATCTGGTCCAACAAATCCTTGTCCTCACCAAGCGACTGGTTCTATCTATTCCCTCTCTTTATTTACAGTTTGTCTTTGTGAACTCATTGGCTGCCTGGGTTACCTGTTTGACTTCACTGTGTGACTTCTATTGTTGTTTGGCTTCATACTATCTTCCATCCTGATCATTACTATCTAGTTGCTATTAGTCTTCGTGCTTTCACTTCATTGAATACTTGACTATGGCTTGCATAGTGTAGTCTACCTTCCGTTGCTTGTTGATAGGTTCATTTCTATCGTTTGTCTTCGAAACTCACATGTTTTGAAGACTTTCATAAAAATTGCCTATTCATCCCCCCTCTAGTCGATAACTAGCACTTTCAATTGGTATCAGAGCAAGGTACTCCTTGTTCTGTGTGATTCGGTTTAACCACCTGGAGTTTTAGCTATGTCGACTACAAGGATGACCAAAGTCTCCGCTGCGTGCCCCGTCTTCGATGGAACTGAATATCCCTACTGGAAGAATAAGATGCGCATGCATCTTTAAGCCATTGATGTCGACCTCTGGTATGTCATCAAGAATGGTGTTCCCAAGACTGGTGTGTCACCCCTGCTGATGTCAAGAAGTTCATTCAACTGGATTCTACTGCCAAGAACATCATCTGTGGTCATCTGACCAAAGGACAGTATGGCCGTGTGAGTGCTCTGGAAACGTCGAAGCTAGTCTCGGACTGGCTCTCCAAGGTCAACAAAAGCGTCTCAACCCAGAGAGATCAAAGGATCAGTGTTCTTCGCAACCTCTTCAACCACTTCAAGAGAAACGACAAATGAGAATTTCCAGCTCACGTTTGATCGCCTCATTGACATCACAAATGAGCTTCATGCTCTCGGCGCCACTAAGATCACCAAGCATGAAATCGTCAAGACACTCTTGGGATCACTTGACAGCTTGTTCGACACCCTTGCCCTAATGATACAAGAACGCCCTGACTTCAAGACACTCGATCCGCCTGACATACTAGAGAGGCTCAACACACATGAGTTCCAGCTATCTGAGAAAAGAGATATCTATGGTCCCAACTATGGCCGAACTCACGCTTTGAAGGCAAAAGTTGTTTCCTCATCGAAGAAGAATCATTGCAGTTACGGTGATCCACGAAGACATTGTAAAGGAGCTTGCTATGCTTGTGAAGAAGTTCCAGAAGTTCACTAAGAAAAAGGGCTTCAGAAAGTCTTCACGATCCAGCTCAAGAAATGATGAAGCTTCCACTCATGATTACAAGAAGAGAACATGTCACAAGTGCAAGAAACCTGGACACTACATCTCTGAGTGTCCACAGTGGGACAATGAGAACAAGAAGAAAAAGAAGAGCAAGGAATATGATTCTGATGACAACAACAACAAGAAGAAATCTTCAAAGTCTTCTTCCAAGTCTTCGTCCAAGTCTTCATCACACAAGAAGAGCTCATCTGGCAAGGCTCGCGCTTTTGTTGGCAAGGAGATGGATTCATAGGAGGAGTCTCCTTCTGAGGAGGTGGAGCTGGAGTCTGAGGAGGAGTCCGACTATGGTGTTGCAAGTCTGGCTCTAGCTACAGCCTACGTTGCCAAGTCCATCTTCAACACTGAAGACAATGGCCCCGTCACCAACGCTGATGCTAATGACAAGGATGACTCTGCTCCCACCTACTGCTTCATGGCACGTGGTGCCAAGGTAAAATCACGCGATGCCTACTTACAAACATCGAGTGAAAATGACTCTGATTGTGAATCCAAACCCACCTACAAAACAATTGCTAAAATTCAACTAAACAACAGAAAGCTATGGAACATACTCAAAAACTCTTAGACAAAAGCGATGACCTGTTGGACGCGGAAATGACCCGATCTCAGTCCTTAATTGAAGACATAAAAAATCTTCATGTTAAGTACCAGGAACTTGAAAGTCGTCATGAAACGCTCTCAACGACTCATGAAAAGCTTTCCTATGATTATCTTCAAAGGAAGCAAGAACTTGAGATGTTGAGAGCGGCTGATGAAGATCTTCAAAAGGAGAATGAGTCACTTCGCTCTCAAAAGATCAGTCCCGCTCAGGAAGGATTTGAACCACCATGTCTAAAATGCCTTGAGCGTGATAACGCTACTTCTGTTGCTGAATGTTCTACTGCTGCTACTGTTGCAATATCTTCAACTGTTGATGTGGTAACTAACCCCTCCACTGAGGATACCACTACTATTGCTGATGAAAATGCTAGGTTGAAGACATTGCTTGAAACAGGGATGTACAGAAGTCTTAAAGGGCATTAGACACTATGCGATGTCCTCAAAAAGCAGATTCTGAACCGAAACCCTTGGAAAGAGGGTGTTGGGTTCGAGAGGAAAATGAATGTTGATGGTTCCTACTGGAAGCCTGAGCAGTACCCCAAAACCACATGGGTTGCTGCAAAGGGACCTTCAATGGATCCATCCACTTTATCTGGCTTCACTTGTGCTAACCCAATTTTCATTGATGAATCCTTTGATGCAAACTATAAACTGTTTAAGAATCAGAATGGTGAAGTGTTTGCCAGGTATATTGGTACTAACTACAGGAATGGGCCACCTATGAAGAAGATCTGGGTTCCCAAAAGTTGTCTTGAGAATCTTCCTGTGAATGTCATCATGACATCGCCTGGGAAGAAGACAAATCCCAGACCAAAAGCTTCATATGGTCCAAAGGCTTCATACAGATACAGGACTCACCTGAGTCACCCTAACACCAATGTTTTGCAGGGAAATCATACTCAAACTTATGAATATGAGTATGTTTCATCAAACCGATATGTTCATAAAACTAATAACTTCTCTGCTTATTCATATGAGTATCATTCATCTCCTGCAAGGCTATTTGCTAGGGCTCCAAAGCCTAAGTTCTCAGATGCTGCACATAGACTCATTGCTTCTAAGCCACCCCTGAAGATGTGGGTGGTTAAGAAGAATTAACTTTCTTTTGCAGGGAAAGGTCTCCAGCCGGAAATCAAAGGCGTCTGATGCTAATGCTGGGGACCTAAAACATCTTGTAGGGCGCAAGATAAAATGCCGAAATGGTCTTACTATGTATTTTGTTCCTGAATTGCTTGCCAGTCATCCTGTCAGTCCTAACATTGATCTGAGCTTTGATAATCCTCTTGTGTGTCAAATGTTTATGCTTCACAATACTCTTGGGGAAGCCTATCCCCCTAAATGTACTGTAGGGTATGACACCTCATGCTTCAGAATGGATTATGGACAGCGGATGCACTAATCATATGACTGGTGATCGAAGTCTTCTCATGGACTCAACTTTACGTCCATCTGACAAAAGTCACATCACATTTGCTTGACCTTTGGTAAAAGCAAGGTATTGGGTCTAGGTAGAGTTGCAATCTCAAAGGATCAGCACATGGATAAAGTGATGCTTGTTGAATCCCTTGGTTTCAACTTAATGTCTATCTCAATGCTTTGCGATCTGAACATGATTGTGATATTTGGAAAATATTGTTGTCTTGTACTAATGGAATCTGACAAGTCTCTAGTCTTTGAAGGGTATCGGAAAGATGATTTGTACATGGTAGATTTCTCAGAAGGACCACACCTTGCCGTATGTCTTCTAGCAAAAGCTTCAGAGTGCTGGCTCTGGCATCAGAGGCTAGGGCATGCTGGCATGAGGAACTTTCATACGCTTGAAAAGAAGAAACACGTCATAGGCATCGAGGGCGTCAAGTTCAAGAAGGATCACTTATGTGGTGCTTGCGAAGTTGGAAAGATGACAAGGGCCAAGCATCCCTTGAAGACAATCATGACGACATCTCAACCCTTCGAGCTGCTACACATGGACTTGTTTGGCCCTACTCACTACTTTACTCTCACTACTACTGCTTGTCTCTATGGTTTCGTAATTGTTGATGATTATTCAAGATATACTTGGGTGCACATAATTCTCTACAAGACTGAAGTGCAGGACGTATTTAGACGCTTCGCCAACCGTGCCATGAACAACAATGGCATCAAGATCAAGCATATCATAAGTGACAACGACACAGAGTTCAAGAACACCGGCCTCAACCTTTACTTGGATACATTGGGAATCACTCATGAGTTCTCAGCTCCGTACACACCTAGCAAAATGGCATCGTGCAGCGCAAGAACAGAACACTCATTGAGATGGCTCGGACGATGCTCGATGAATACAAGACTCCAAGAAAATTCTGGCCTGAAGCCATTGATACTGCATGTCACGTCATCAACCGTGTTTATCTTCACAAGCTTCTAAAGAAGACATCCTATGAACTCCTAACTGGTAAGAAGCCAAATGTCAGTTACTTCAGAGTATTTGGTGCTAGGTGCTGGATCAAGGATCCACATCAGACTTCAAAATTTGCACCGAAAGCACATGAAGGATTTATGCTTGGTTACGGAAAGGATTCGCACTCCTACAAAGTCTTCAACCTCTTTCACTATAAAGTGGTTGAAACTGTGGATGTGCGATTCGATGAGACTAACGGCTCGCAAAGAGAGCACCTGCCAAACCTGATAGATGAAGTTCCACCTAGTGAATCCATCAAGCTTATGGGAACTGGAGAAATCATACCGTCTGAAGCACAACCTGAAGAGGAACTTATTATTTCTGCACCTAATCAACTTGAAGACAATGCTCAGCCTGAAGACAATCCTCCTAATGATGACAATGATCAGCAAGAGCCAAATCTTCGTCCAGTTCATCCTCGTGTTGCAAATGAAGTACAAATTGAGAAGATAATTGATAGCATCAACGCGCCTGGTCCACTCACTCGTTCGAGAGCAACACAGCTAGCAAAATTCTGTGGGCACTTTGCATTGGTATCAATATCAGAACCCAAGAAAGTTGCTGAAGCCTTGATGTTACTTGAATGGATTCAAGCTATGCAAGAAGAGATTCAACGGTTCAAGCTGAACAATGTCTGGGAACTTGTCAAGCGTCCTGACCCTCGCAAGCACAACATAATAGGCACCAAATGGATATATCGCAACAAGCAAGATGAGTATGGTCAAGTCGTCAGAAACAAGGCTCGTCTCGTTGCTCAAGGATACACTCAAGTTGAAGGGATTGACTTTGAAGAAACATTTGCTCTTGTGGCTAGGCTTGAAGCCATTCGCATATTGCTAGCATACACAAATCATCACAACATCCTTCTGTATCAAATGGATATGAAGAGTGCCTTTCTCAATGGCAAGATTGAAGAAGAAGTGTATGTTGCACAACATCCTGGCTTTGAAGATCCAAAACATCCTGATATGGTATAGAAGCTTAACAAGGCACTGTATGGCCTCAAACAAGCCCCTCGCGCTTGGTATGACACACTCAAAGACTTCCTGAAGAGCAAAGGCTTCAAACCTGGTTCCCTGGATCCCACACTCTTCACGAAGACATATGATGGTGAACGGTTTATGTGCCAAATATATGTGGATGACATTATCTTCGGCTGCACCAACCAGAAATATAGTGATGAGTTCGGACACATGATGCAAGAGCAATATCAGATGTCCATGATGGGTGAGATGAAGTTCTTCCTTGGTCTTCAAATTCGTCAGCAACGCAATGGCATCTTCATATCTCAAGAGAAATATCTCAAAGATTGCCTGAAGAAGTTTGGAATGCAAGACTGCATAGGTTACACTATGCCAATGCCAACCAAGAGCCATCTGAGTCCTGACGCCAATGGTAAAGAGTTCGATCAAAAGGTATACCGCTCCATGATTGGTTTTTTACTTTATTTATGTGCATCTAGGCCAGATATCATGCTTAGTGTTTGCATGTGTACTCGATTCCAAGCGACACCAGAGGAATCGCATCACTTAGCTGTGAAGCAAATTCTTTGATATTTGGCTTACACCCCAACATTAGGATTATGGTATCCAAAGGGCTCAGAATTTGATCTAGTTGGATTCTCGGATGCTGATTACGTTCGTGACAAGGTGGATCGCAAGTCTACATCAGGCACATGTCACTTTCTAGGGCGATAAACATGCATTGGTCTTCAAAGAAGCGAACTGTGTATCACTCTCCACCGCTGAATCTAAATACATTGCTCTTTGGATCTTCTTTGCGCTCAGCTTCTATGGATGAAGCAAACACTCAAGGACTATGGCATCCATCTGAAGCAAGTACCACTCTACTGCGACAATGAAAGCGCCATCAAGATTGCCAACAACCCAGTTCAGCACTCCAAGACAAAGCACATTGAAATTCGTCATCACTTTCTCAAAGATCATGTTATGAAGGAAGATATTGATATCATTCATGTCAACACTGAAGAGCAATTGGCAGATATCTTCACAAAGCCCTTCGATGAGAAAAGGTTTTGCAAGTTGCGTTGTGAGCTAAATATCTTGGAATCCTCGAATGTCCTGTGATCAGGGGCACATCCTAACACTTATGCATGTTGATGACTTAGATGTGCAACACACAAAGTAATGTATATATTCAATCAATGAATACTTACACTCTGAGTGTGAATACATTAATGCGGAATTTGACTTCGGAGTGCCACGATAATTGTGCGCCGTGTCTGGGTCTAATACTTCCTATACGGTGGGTAACGCCACCACCAAACTTTTGTTTGGAATGTTTTCTCTTGGCGTTACATTTGCTGAGTCTCCGCATTTGATTTATCTTCATCATTGATTTGTCTTCATGTTTATCTTCACAATGTTGATTTGGTCTTATTCTGATATATACATATATTAGTGTTCTGTCCTCTACAACATTCACTTATAGCTATGTCTTCTCTATTGAATCTTTTAAACTAAGTGAATGTGATGGGACCCTACCCTCTCTATGCTTCTACCTCAAACTCTATCTATCCAAATCATATGCATTATGTTGAAACTGTTGAATGTCTTATCTACGTCCTTGTCAGCAGAAGATACAGAGACAAACATTAAATCTGTTTTAAATGCTCAATCCTTATTGCCTGAAACCCGGAGAAGCCAGAACGACCACCCGACAGTCCAGGCATGCGTGGGAACATGGAACAACTTCCAATGTGTCGCATGTTCGCCACGTGTCCCTCAGATGTGAACCGCCAGGGGCACCTGCGTAATTGCGCTATGCCATCCCTCTCCCTATAAATGCACATCCCATCGCGGTCAAAATCTTTCTTCCACCTCTCCATCTTAGACAAAACCGAGCGCCACCGCTAGCTCTTGACGACACTGGCGACGAAGCGCTTAGCTGCCGTGACCTCACCGACGTCGTCTTCACGCTGGCCGCGGACATCATCTTCTCCGCCGCCTCCGTAGGTGTCCTTCGTCGCCAAGTTAGGGCACGGAAGATCGAACTGCTCGGCCTCCTCTTCTGCTACGTCTAGCAGTTCATTGTGTGGTAAATTAGAACTCTCTTTTTACTATCCTTTTCATCGGATAGATTCATCCTTCCTACCAAAAGTGGTTTCTGCCTCCACAAATTTGGATCTATCCTGTTCTGCATCTCATATTATGCCTAGTATATTCACTTATGATTCACACATAGTTAGATTCCTCACTTGTACCTATTCTTGGATTCGTACAAATCTGGAACCAACTCTCAACATATAAGTGAATGTCTTCGCGCTATGAGGTCAATGTCTTCTAAACTGATTTATCTTCAAAATCTTCTGAGAATGCATATGACCTCTTCCCCTTCCCTCGCATCTCTAACGTTGTCACAGGTACATGTCCATGGGACAATCCCTTGCTTCTCATAGTCTGCATTCATTTGCAGAATTCTTACAGCATCATATCAACTCTCCCGAAGCTAGCTCTTGTCTGACCAGCAGACGGAAGACTTTGACAGCTTTGAAGCCATTCAGTTTGAACTACATGGCCACAGATATGTCAGCAAGGAAGGGAGGCAGACAGCACCGTGGGGGAACATCAAGAGATTTGCCACCTGACCTCTATGAGCTATACAAGACAGATCCAGAGGAGGATTACAATCAAACACGAATCCAATGGATCCGAAGATATTGGGCAGTGCAATGGTCCAAGTACAGGTTTGTGACCCAGGAATATGCATAAAAGAATGCCATCAAGCTACCCTGGCGAGACATCTTGTACAAAAATCTTCCACCCAGGTCCAGAACTGAAGCCATTGAACAAGGCTTCTATCCTTGCATGGTCCGAGAACCACAGCCTGCTGATGTCGACCATCTTCTCTGCTATGGTGTCGTGACGACAATCTGTTCAAGCGCAACTATCAATTTGCCAAGAACTCGGCAAAAGAGAACATGAAGTCGCGAGGATTAGACTTCAACCCAGGTCCTTCTGCTCCTCGTGCCGATGGCACACGCGATGCTGAACCCAATATTGTTGGGCCCTTCTACAACCTTGAAGGTCTCATCACTCACATTATGGTTCAAGGGGTTGCCGTGGATCACTCTGCCGAAGACGCTGATTCTGACGAAGCGCCTGCACCACTGAAGCCTAAGAAGCTTAAGAAACCCAAGGCTTCGAAGCCGTCCACCGCACCAAGAGCTTCGCGAGCGAAGCCTCTAGCCACTGCTCCTCCTGCACCAAGTGTGCATTCTGAAGATCTCTGACGCATCTCCAAGTCTAAGAAGAAGAAGAAGCCCGTACATACTACTGGTCAAGCACTGACCCCTGCTGTTGTTCGAAGGGATGAGAATGAAGCCATTGATCTGTCGAGTGACGACGATCTTGGCGATGATGCTCTTGAGATGCTAATAAAGAGCAAGCAAGAGGCGGGAATCTTCAATGATCTTCCCCTCTTCGATGTGGACATTCTGAACAAGTTCATTGACGAGTGGTTTGATAGCCCATACCTCAGTTTTGATGATCTTCAGCTCCCCATTGGCCTCAGCGTCTCCTTCCATGGAGCCATTACTCCTGAGCTGGCTCTAGCTCAGAAAATTGTTGAACCGAAGCACAATATTGACTATGAAAAGGCATAGTTCAAGAAGCATGTGGCCAAGCTTAGTGTGACTGATGTTTAGAATTTCAAGCAAATGATGCATGAGCTCAAGGAGGTGTTTCACAAGAAACATGATGAAGCTAAAGGTTCTCGAGAGCGCATGAAGTTCCTGTCTGCCAAATGTGTTCAAGCCTACAATGAAGCTGAGAAGCGTAAGGCACTTGGGCGTCCTGGCATCAACCCCAAGATGGCTGCCAAGAAGAAGAAGCCTACTGTGGCCCCAACTGAAGCATCCAGGCGGGAAGAACCTCGCATTGTCTTCCCCGCCAGTATGACAGGCGTGAAGCCAAAGGTCCCCACAGTGGCTTCAGATCTCAAGAAAACAAGAACAGCCGAAGCTGAAGCCAGAAAGCGCAAGTCCAAGAAACCACTGATGAAGCTCCACCAGCCAAGAAAAGAAAAACCAAGAAGAAAGATTGGGCTGCTCCCACAGAGCCCCTTTTCATCGAGCCAATTTCTGTTGCTCGTCCTACGTCTGCACACCAAGAGCGTCGTTGTATTGTTCACGAGCCTGCTACCACAGAGGCTCCTGAAACTGAAGAAATTCTAGCTGTTGACCCCACCACAGCTGAAGACATTAGTCACCAAGACAATGTAGAAGATGATGAAGTCCTTCCTCAGATCGAGCATAATGTGGTATCATTTCCTGGTCTCACGAACAGCAAACTCATCAGCATTGGTCGTCCCTTGACGCCAATTGCTCAGAATGATTCATGGGCTAATCACCCTCAAGACTCCCCCGTGAATAAGAAACACCAACTACTGCCCCAACTCAAGTCACCACGCCGGTACTTGAAGATGAAGACTTTGTGGCCTAGACAACGCCACCTCCACAAGCGTCGCCAGCATTTCGCAGGCTTCGCAAAGGACCAAGGCCACAAATCACCCTTTCGAGTGTTCCAAAAGGAGATGAGCACCAATCGGTATCTCGCCAAGTATTTTCCTGAAGCCTCTCCTACTGCGAACATCTCGGAGTCTGAAGCCAAAGCGGCTGAAGACATTCCGGCTGCATCAGCTGATGAACAAGAAGAGCCAAGAGATGAAGAAGAACGTGTTGCGACACCCCCAACCAACCCTGAAGTT
This sequence comes from Aegilops longissima, assembly GCA_021605205.1. NCBI lineage: Eukaryota > Viridiplantae > Streptophyta > Magnoliopsida > Poales > Poaceae > Aegilops > Aegilops longissima. Next base: position 305,720,251 of record CM038677.1, read on the forward strand.
GTTCTCGAAGAGAACGTGTCCGACCCTCCAGCTACTCGAGTGGAGGTTGGTAACATTGAGGCAACCACCAATACCAATACTGAAGCCAACGACATTGTCATGGTTGTAGCTAATGTGGCGCCTGAAGCTAATGTGGTGCCAGAAGTTCATGCACCTGAAGCCACTGCTACACCTGATGCAAATCTGTAGCCTGAAGTCAATGCCACTGCCACTGCCACTGCTCCTGTACCGCCTCCAAGGCCACAGACCATCGAGCAAGCATATGATCATGGTTAGCTGGTTACTGTCAGATGGCCCATTATGGTTCCTCCACCTGCTGCTGGTCCTCAATTTGACTATCATGTCGAGCACATACCTCTTTCCAGAAGCCTAAGCCAAGGTTGCCAAGGTTTCCAGGTACTGCAACTTCACCAGGGTCCTTCAATGCAAATGGCTTCATTCCGCACAACACTTTCTTTGATTGTGCCAAGGACCCCTACTCCAGGCCAAGAATTTCATCTGATCGGTTCTGGAGCTATCAGCAGTGCAGTTACTACTCATGTGTTCTCTATGATCAAGGGCGCATTTTTCCACATATGCGCCTAGACTGTGAAGCCAATGCTGGACTGCCGTGCTTAGAAGAAGCCCTTGACTGCTTCCGTGATGCTGGTCTTCTGAACTTTGTGACTGACCAAAAGCATTGGAATGAAGAGCTTCTGCTACAATTTTATACTACCCTCCACATTCACGGCTACAACAGGGATCAGAAGACATGGATCCTTGAGTGGATGACAGGCAACATACACCATGAAGCTAAAGCTCTTGACATTATTGAGCTCACCGGTCTGCCCACTCCAGGTGAATTATATGAACCTGGTTGTCAGCTTCACCGCAATGCATTGGAGAGCATCTTTCAGAAGCCAGAGCCCAACATGAGCCAAATGCTGAGCATGATGAAGCCTCTGCCACGCGACGCAGAATACCCAAGAGAATTCTTTGTTGAAGACCTAGAGTATCTGCCCCGCACTATTTATCATATCATCAGGCGAACTCTATGGCCTGTGAAAGGACATTCTTCTGCAGCGAAGCTTCAAGGAGCAATGAAGACCTTGGTCTTTTATATCTTCAATGGAATCAGCTTCAATGCTCAAGACTTCTTTATCAGGCAATTGGCTGCATCAGGCTCTGACCTCTTTGGTCTGAAGTTCTACGCTCAATGGATTATGCGTCTTATCAAACTTCACTCTACCGTCAACTATCAGCCTTCTACACGCAACCATCAGATATTTTTGCCAGAGGTTGATATGTCAGTTGAAGCCATATGCCCAGAGCTTGCCAAGGAGCCTGTTTGTCTTCACAATGCTGATCACCAAAGCTTCACACAGCCCATTGAAGGAGTTCAGGACGTCACTCGTGTTTATCCTTTGGCTGGCAATACACGCTTTCCTCACCGTGCCCATACTAAAGCCACTGAAAGCACTATTGCTCAAAGGCCTCGGAAGCGATCTCGTGTTCTCAATGATCGAGAGCTTCTCGTTGCCCTGCATTAGAAACAGGATAAGCATCACTACTGGCTGAAGCGGCAGATGCAAAGCCTCTTGGTGGACGTCAATCGTGTTTGCAACCTTGCCACCAAGAATGCATTTGTCACTCATGAAACCTGTCGGAGGTCATGGAAGAGTTTGACTTTGCTCAGTGCTGAAGCTGATCTTCAAGACGATGGCTTCACTGAAAGATTCAAGTTTGACTCCACTCCTCCAAGGAATGTTGTCTTGCGTCGCACTCCCTCTCTTGAAGACTCTGACTATTCCTCCTCAGTTGCAATGGTGAATGCAAGAGTCATTGATGACCAAGATGATGCTAGTTCACCACCTCCAACGTCGGCGCGTATCGACACTGCACCAAGTTCTTCTGCACCACCAAACCTCAACGATGACCCTGCTGCTTCACCTACTCCTCATGGGAACGAGTAGAGACTCTATGTCTTCAAACCTTTTTGGTCCTTACTGAAAAAAGGGGGAGAAGCATATGAGTTGATAGTCTTCAAGCGGGTCCATATGGGTGGTTGCTTTATATATTTTGCCAAGTGTTTACAACTCTCACTTTTGATACATTTGGTTCTTTGAGTTGTAACACTTAAACTTGATGGTCGTCTGCTACTTGTTTGCTATTCTATGATGTGATGATAAATTCCACATGTGCGATGATAAATCCCGCACGAAGTCATATTGCAGACGTCCATTTTCCATTATGCATGTTATTGTCTTCGTTATATCAAATCATGCATGATGAATTGTCTTCATAAGTTGAAGAGGATCTCCACAAGTACACCTGCCATGTGCATTTGCATTCCAAAAGCAAATTACTTATATGCACATCTTCAGGGGGAGCCTGTTGCTACTTTTGAATACAATACCTTAATTCTCTTCAATTTCACATACTTTTATCCCCGTTGAAAACTTCAACCAGTTTGTCATCAATCACCAAAAAGGGGGAGATTGTAAGTGCATCTAGTGCCACCCCTAGTTGGTTTTGGAGTATTTACGACAAACCTGGTTGAGGGACTAATGCGTTTGTGAGAATTGCAGGATAACACAGGTAGTAATCCCTCATTGATTCGGTTTACCTACCGGAGATGACCCCTAAAAATGTATGAAGACATTGAAGACAAAGGTGGTATGTGAAGATATTCACATTGAAGACTATGACATGAGAAGACATCGCGTGAAGACTATGGAGCGCGAAGACTTAGTTGTTTCGTTGTTTCCTTTTCTTTTGTGTTGAGTCATAGGAACCACCGTACTGTTAAGTGGGGCCCCAGTGAACAAAGTCAGAGTGACTGAAGTGATGCTCAACCAAAATCCTATGTTTTCGAGCGAAGACAATGAGAGTAAATCTTATCCAGAGCAGGATGAGTCAGCTTTACTTGTAGCCCAAGTCAAGCTGCCGCGTGTGTTTGAAATCTGATCATTGGAACACGTGTCAGTTCCTTAGTGACCCAGGGTCATTTCGGAAAAATCAGGTCGAGTTTCCTAGTGGCTATAAATAGCCCACCCCCTACACCATAAAATGGTGGCTGCTCAGAGTTAGTGCACGACTTTTGTCGTTTGAGAGCAACCCACCTCCGAAGCTTTTGAGAGAGAGAAATCCTTGCGAGGACAAAGCCTAAACACCCGGAGCCAAAGAGTGTTAGGCATCACTGAAGTCTTTCTGTCCGCGTGATCTGAAGACTTGTTACACTTGAGGACTGTGAATCCTCCAGCTGGTTAGGCGTCGCATTCTGAGCATCCAAGAGTCATTGTGGATCCCCGGTGAACGAAGTCTGTGAAGGTTTGGAAGTCTACCTTGAAGACTTACCAGAGTGATTGGGCGAGGACTGGGTGTCCTTAGCTCAAGGGGAATAAGGTGCAGACACGGTCTTCTGAGTTAAATCTCAGCCTCCCTAACCAGACGTACAGTTGTCACAGCAACTGGAACTGGTCCAACAAATCCTTGTCCTCACCAAGCCACTGGTTCTATCTGTTCCCTCTCTTTATTTATAGTTTGTCTTCGTGAAGTCATTGCCTGCCTGTGTTACCTGTTTGAGTTCACTGTGTGACTTCTATTGTTGTTTGGCTTCATACTATCTTCCATCCTGATCATTACTATCTAGCTGCTATTATTCTTCGTGATTTCACTTCATTGAATACTTGACTATGGCTTGCATAGTGTAGTCTACCTTCCGCTGCATGTTGATAGGTTCATTTCTATTGTTTGTCTTTGAAACTCCCATGTTTTGAAGACTTTGATAAAAATCGCCTATTCACACCCCTCTAGTCGATAACTAGCAATTTCAGTCTGACTTCTTCTAGGGTTTTTCCTTCAGCAAGAGTGTGCTTGCTTCTTGGCTGGTCCTGGAGCCCGTGGTTATGGCCCATCTCATCACTTGTAAACCTTAAACTCATCATCGGGGCACCATATCATTATTCCAACATCCAGCTTCCTAGCATTCTTAAATCCATCCAATTGTACTGTCTCCCTTCCTTCTATTGGTGCCAAACTAAAATGTGATTACTCAAACCATCATGGGGTTACAATTGCTCCATATTTCCAACATCGTACCCCCTTTATACTCCAATAGTACTTCATCTCTTCATATTCTTGGGGTATCCCACATATCGAGATAAAACTTATACTTATAAAGTCCACTCTGTGGAACATCATTATCCTTTCCAGGGGTCAAATCTCCTCACGGGGTACTACCACCCTTGAAATGCACAAATTCATCCATAGACCACATTTCTCGTATCCTCGAAAATGGTCAAAATCTTCCTTCATAGAGTAACAACTCATAAAATCCAATCAGTACCAATGATGCAAACTTTATTGATTCTCCAATGATTACAATCTCTTGCTTTTCCATTACATGCCTCAACTCATCGCCTCAATATAAAGGAAAATGTTCTCACTACTACTACTATGTTTCTCACAGACTCAACTATTCAACACGCAAATCCTCATTGGGACAATCTCGGGAAAAGTGCCCTGCTTCATTACAGCAGAAACATGTTACTTCCGACAAGTCTCGTGGTTTCCTTATGACTACATAGCCTCCTTGGGTCCCCAGCTTCCTTTTTGGGCAACAACTGAAGTAGTGCCCTGTGTCGGTGTCAAAACCGGCGGATCTCAGGTAGGGGGTCCCGAACTGTGCGTCTAGGCGCATGGTAACAGGAGACAAGGGACACGATGTTTTTACCCAGGTTCGGGCCCTCTCGATGGAGGTAAAACCCTACTCCTGCTTGATTAATATTGATGATATGGGTAGTACAAGAGTGGATCTACCACGAGATTAGAGAGGCTAAACCCTAGAAGCTAGCCTATGGTATGATTGTTGTTCGTCCTACGGACTAAAACCCTCCGGTTTATATAGACAGCGAATAGGGTTAGGGTTACACAGAGTCGGTTACAATGGTAGGAGATCTACACATCCGTATCGCCAAGCATGCCTTCCACGCCAAGGAAAGTCCCATCCAGACACGGGACGAAGTCTTCAATCTTGTATCTTCATAGTCCAGGGGTCCGGCCAACGGTGATAGTTCGGCTATCCGGACACCCCCTAATCTAGGACTCCCTCAGTAGCCCCCGAACCAGGCTTCAATGACGATGAGTCCGTAGCGTAGTTGTCTTGACATTGCAAAGGCGGGTTCTTCTCCAAATTCCATATACTTGTCGAATAGTGTCCGCTTCGATAAATGTTGCGCTCCTTGGCTTCCACGCCCAATAATGGCCATCTTCCACGTGTTTGAATGAATGTGGAAAGCCAGGGTATTTTACACTTATCCCCTAGCTGCGCAAGTGAGCCGCCTATAAAGGGCGAGGACCCAGATCTGAGTCACACCATCCCCCCTCATGAGCTTTCATCGGGCGCCTCGACAAAAATCCATTCCATCATGGACGGTCGACGCGGCTCCTCCTCTCGCGCTCCCAGCCCTCGGCACTGAAATTGGAGAGATGCTCAGTCCCTCATAGCGAGCTAGTGACACTCCAAACCAAGGATTTCTTCCCCGGCCTTCATGGTTCCGGTTCGAGCCGGACTCGCCACCTATAAGGGCGGAAAGCAAGCGGAGAGTGTCCCCGATCCCTCCAAGGGAGAGCGGGTATGCTTTATCTCTTATCTAGTAAGAGGACTCGGATTTCCAATTCATCCGTTTCTCCGGGGGCTCTTGGAGTTCTACGGCCTCGAGTTGCACCACCTCACGCCTGCCTCCATTTTGCACATCGCGGGCTTCGTGGCCCTTTGCCAACTGTTCTTGGGCATCGAGGCTCATTTTGCGCTGTGCAAGAGATTATTCTGCCTTGTACCCCGTTCTCCTGAGGGGTCAATATATCAAGTGGGCGGAGCTGAGCTGTGGCGCATCGCCGGGACCGGATATCTATCTGGAACCCCGAAGAAGGCGTCCGAAGACTGGCCTTCGGAATGGTTTTATATAGAAGATGTCCCGCTGCCGGATCCTGTTCAGATCGGTCTCCCGGAGTTTAGCAATGCTCCTTTAAAGAAACGCCTGAGTTGGCGCCCGAGGAGCCCCCAGACGGAAGACGATAGGGACGTCCTTTACCTGATGAGCCGAATAAGATTGTTGGCTCATTCCGTACTGACCATGATCGGTGTCATGGTCACATGTATTATGAGGGGGGTGCAGCCGCTCCAGTATAGGGGCCACCCCATGTGGGATTTCAACGGGGAGGACGATGCCACCCGTCATGGCCGTAAGGGGCCGGGATCGGTCGCCGATCTGGTGAAGATCTTGTTCGCGATGTACAAGGGAGAAGAGGAAGATTTTTTCCGTGTCAGTCCATTGAACGGATTTTCTATGAACAATTCTCGAAGCTGGGTAAGCGGACATTTCTTTTTTTCATATCCGATCCGTATTCCCATGGTTAGGTATCTCATTTTGTGATTTTGACACAGGAACTGCGCTAGGCCGTAAAAGACATAAACAGCCCGCCTCCACAAACCGAGGATCCAGAAAGGCTCCTCGATCCGGCCTCCCAAGAGGATCTGGACATATTGGTGGAGCTGATTGATGGGGTATTTCACCAATTGAGCATCGATAATGCCTTGGTTGCCATTACGGCCGATTACCCCGGAACACTTCCAGCCTCACAGGTAACTGAGACCGAGTTCCCAATACTCTGATAATGACCCATCCGTGCTTATTTTTTATCACCGTATACCAATGGTGTTTCACAGAGGGTGCCTTCGAGGCAGGAGACCGAGCCCGCGGCGGCTAGCCAACAAGGGGCAGTACGGCCCCGCAAGCTAAAAAGAAGTGCAGTCCGGATTGAAACGCCGCCGCAATGGTATGGCGCGTCACATTTTCCCAGGATTGATTCCTGGAAGGCGTACTAACGCTGGTGCTCTTTTCAGGAAAAAGAGTGCTCGCCGGACTGTGTCCGGAGAGGTTATAATCGAGCCTCCGCCAGCCAGGCTCCAAAGCCGGGTCGAAGCGGAGGCGAGCACGAGGCGTCGTCGGACGCTCCTCCGGATGAGAGGATGCCGACAGATTGTCCGCCACCAACTCCGAGGTGGAGAGCGCCATGAATCACAAAGCGCCGCCGGACAGTTCTTCGTGACGCATGTTTCTCCCAAAAGGCATTGAATGCCTTCAATTGGAGATGCGCACCTGCGTGCCGCTCAAGATGGTCTAGCGAGCCACGGAGCAAAGTATGTAAAGGACATCTGGTGAGAAAATTTGTGATTATATATGGTAGTAGCCCCCGAGACTTAAAATAGTTAGAAAAACTGATTTAAGGATCATTTGTTATGTAGGATCTTACAAAAAAGAATACCCGACTGTCCCAGGAGCTTGAAGAATGCAAGGCCCAACTTGAGGTCAAGACTAGCCGCCTCTGGGGAGCCATGGAGACCCCCTCTGGTAATATATGCTTCAAAAGATAAGTAGTTTGTGAAGTGCGGCGTGTGTGTGAATCTGACAATAATATTGCAGATGGCACCGGACTAGATCTGGACAAGCAACAGCTCTTGCGCCGGTTGAAGGCCGGCGAGAATGTGCTTACAAGGGTGAGGCAAGAGAAAAATAATCTCCAGGATGCCAACACCCAGCTGGGTGAGGAACTAAAGGATGTTCGTGCCCAGCTGTTTGACTCCGTAAAGGAGAATCGACGACTTCGCCGCGGCATTTATAGTAAGTGCTTGAGAGAACTTTGAAAAAGAGTTCGGCGAGGAAGTCACCTAACAGAGTTATGTCTGTAGGTATGCTCGCAGGTCGTCCTGCAGAGGAAATGCCCGGTTCTACGGGTGACCTTCTTCCCGAGCTATTGCAGCTGCACGAACGAGTTCGGCAGGTGATGAAAGGCGTCGCACAGGCCTTGTGGCCATCTATCTCCCTGCCCGAAGGCCTTGGAGAGCTTGCAGAGAAGCTTCAGGGAGCATGGCGGCGCTTCCGACTATGGAAGATATCGGCCTGTCGTCAAGGCGCCAAGGAGGCCTGGGCCATGGTGAATACGCGGTACACGAAGGCGGACCCAAACCACATGGCCGAGGTCAGACCTGTGGGGCCCGACGGGAAGGAGATCCCTGTGAGCTTAGTGTACGGCCAAGTAGAGTTGGCCGCAAAGTATTCCCAGCAAGACTGTAAACTAGACAGCCTATTAGATGGCATTGAAGAGGAATACAATCAGTCAAATTGACTGTATAATTTAAAATGACATATAAAATGCCTTCTAGCCGGATTGTAGATCGTTTGTCGTAGTGGACCTTTTCGCTTCAACCTCGGGACCCAATAGTCTGGAGTGTGTCCGAATACCCTCACGGTTATGTAAAAACCGGGGCATGCGTGGAGACCAGGCGTAGGGGTCATGAGTGCTTTATCAGACAAGTGCCCAACTAGTTATGTTATATTACATGGTTAGTAAGAAACATCTTCCAGGGAGAATAGTTCTGTTAGGGGTTCCTTTCCCTGGGAGGCATGCCCTAAAGTGCATGTCCGGACTGCGAAAAAAGTAGAAAAGCATCCGGGGGCAGATAAATGAAAAATAAAAAATCGTCTTTTAGTTCAACGATCGAATATTCCCTTAAGAACGCTAGCTTTCGGCTTCACCCAGTCTGAGGTACACGTCCGGCTGACCTGGCGGTAACAATCGCAGAGGTGCTCCCTTTACCACCTAGTCGAACAGTCGGGGACGTAGGGGTAAGCACAGGAGCCAAGCAACCCAGCTTGGCCAAAACTTAAGTCATATCGATGCATATAATGGTGAATAAAAGGTACATGCGGAAGTGTGGCACATGTGTTGGGCATAAAGCCCGTATAAATAAGCTTCTGTTAAATAAGCCCCCAGGTATAATGAGCGCGGATAGCGCGTCAAGTGTGTGCGAGCAATGCGCAAATGAGCGTTTAACGGCTTCGGAAAAAATGAGGGAGAAGGAGAGAAATAAAAGACAACTTAAAGTATAAAATATAGACGAAGGAAGGAGACGAACTCAGAATCCGGCGCTAGGCGTAGAATCTTCGGAGACGGGCTGCGTTCCATGGGTTCGGCTCGAGTCGGTTATCCAATGCGTTTCGCAGACGGTACGCTCCGCCGGTCAGGACTTGGTCGATGATGAAGGGACCCTCCCATTTGGGCTTGAGTTTGTCCTTTTTCTTGTCTGACAGGCGTAGAACTAGTTCGCCAACGTTGTAAGCTTTGGCCCGTACTTCCCTGCTTTGATATCTTCGAGCCTGCTATTGATAGAATGCGGAACGAGCTTTTGCCACGTCACGCTCCTCCTCCAAGGCGTCCAAGATGTCATGCCGATCGAGCTCGGCTTCTCTTTCTTCGTACATGCGCATGCGAGGTGAGTCATGAATTATGTCGCAGGGCAAAACTGCTTCTGCGCCATATACCTTAAAAATGGTGTGAATCCGGTAGTGCGATTCGGCATGGTCCGCAGCCCCCAGAGTACGGAGTCGAGCTCCTCTACCCAGTGCGTGTTAGATTCCTTGAGGGACCACACTAGCCTGGGTTTAATGCCGCTCATGATTAGACCGTTTGCTCACTCGACTTGACCGTTAGTTTGGGGGTGATAGACTGAAGCGTAGTCGAGCTTGATGCCCATGTTTTTGCACCAGAGTTTGACCTCATCGGCCGTGAAGTTCGTGCCGTTATCAGTGATGATGCTATGGGGGACGCTATAACGGTGTACTACCCCTGATATGAAGTCTATCACCGGTCCTGATTCGGCCGTCTTTACAGGCTTGGCCTCTAGCCATTTGGTGAATTTATCCACCATGACCAATAGGTATTTTCTCTTGTGGGTTCCTCCTTTAAGGAGTCCAACCATGTCAAGCCCCCAGACCGCGAAGGGCCAGGTGATGGGTATAGTTTTGAGGGCGGTGGGTGGCATGTGGCTTTGATTAGCAAAGAGCTGGCAACCGACGCATCGTTGGACTAAGTCCTGAGCATCTGCCCGGGCCGTCGGCCAATAAAATCCTGTACGGAAGGCCTTGCCTACAAGGGCCCGGGCTGCGGCATGGTGCCCACCAAGTCCGGCATGAATTTCAGCCAGGAGATTCCGCCCTTCCTCTTCGGAGATACACCTTTGAAGGACTCCGGTTGTGCTTTTCTTATAAAGCTCTCCCTCATGGACCTTGTAGGCTTTAGACCGCAGCACTATGCAGCGGGCCTCGTTTTGGTCCTTGGGAAGTTCCTGCCTAGTTAGGTAGGCTAGGAATGGTTCTGTCCACGGGGCGACGACTGCCATTATTTCATGGGCTGACGGTGTTATTTCGTTGGCGGGACCACCAACTATGTCGGAATGTTAGGTGTGGGGCAGTGTGGTTCGGTCCGGGTCGTTATTTCCGGACTCTCCCTCCCATAGTACGGATGGCTTGAAAAGCCTCTCTAGGAAAATGTTGGGGGGGGGGACGGCATCGCGCTTTGCGCCAATGCGTGCCAACACGTCTGCTGCCTGGTTGTTATCCCGGGCTATATGGTGAAATTCGAGCCCCTCAAACCGAGCTGACATTTTTAGGACGACATTGCGATAAGCTGCCATTTTCGGATCCTTGGCATCAAAGTCCCCATTTATTTGGGATATCGCGAGGTTCGAATCCCCGCGCACCTCTAGGCGTTGAATGCCCATGGAGACTGCCATCCGGAGACCATGTAGAAGGGCATCGTATTCGGCTGCGTTTCGGAGTCCGTGTACATTATTTGAAGTACGTATTGGACTGTATCTCTGGTTGGGGACGTCAGAACGATGCCAGCCCCTAGGCCGGTCAACATTTTGGAGCCGTCGAAGTGCATGATCCAATTGGAATATGCGCCGTACTCTTTAGGTAGTTCGGCTTCAGTCCATTCGGCGATGAAGTCAGCCAAAACTTGCGACTTAATAGCTCGCCGTGGCTTGTAGGTTATGTCGAACGGGAGGAGCTCAATGGCCCATTTAGCAATCCGGCCCGTTGCGTCGCGGTTGTTGATAATGTCATTAAGAGGTACTTCGGAGGATACTGTTATCGGACACTCTTGAAAGTAGTGTCGCAGCTTCAGGGATGCCATGAACACCGCGTATGCTATCTTTTGATAACGTGGGTACCATGACTTGCATGGAGTTAGGACAGGGGACACGTAGTAAACTGGTTTTTGGAGAGGGAACTTGTGTCCGTCCGCTTTCGCTCGACAACGAGCACCGCGCTTACAACTTGATGGGTTGCTGTGATGTATAATAGCATTGGTTCGCCCATGTTGGGCGCGGCCAGGACCGGATTTGTTGCCAATATGGCTTTGATTTCTTCGAGTCCGGCCGTGGCAGCATCCGTCCACTTGAAGTGTTGGTGCTTGGAGGAGGCGATAAACGGTAATGCCTTTTCTCCTAAGCGGAGATAAAGCGGCTTAGAGCCGCCATGCATCCGATCAATTTTGTATTTGTTTGAGGTCTTTGGGGATATCCAATTGTGACAGAGCTTAGATCTTGGTTGGGTTTGCTTCAATTCCTCTACCGGATACAATGAAGCCCAAGAGCTTTCGGCTGATGCGCCGAAAATGCATTTTTCGGGTTGAGCTTGATGTCATATGTTCGGAGATTATCGAATGTGAGCCTCAAGTCGTCGACTAGGGTTTCGACATGCTTGGATTTGACGACCACATCGTCTCGTATGCCTCCACTGTTTTGCCGATCTTGTTTGCCGACATGTCCGAATCATGCGCCGATATGTTGCACGGCGCTTTTTGAGCCCAAAGGGCATTGTGTTGAAGCGAATGGGCCGTATGGAGTGATGAATGCCGTTATGGCTTGGTCTGCTCTCCCATCTTAATTTGGTGGTAGCCGGAGTATCGCCGAGGAAACACAATGAATCGTGTCCTGCGGTAGCGTCGATAATTTGATGGATGCGGGGGAGGGGGAAGGGATCCTTTGGGCAAGCCTTGTTAAGGTCCTTGAAATCGACACATAGGCGCCAGGATTTGTCCTTCTTTGGTACCATTACCAGGTTTGCTAGCCAGTCTGGATGTTTAATATCTCTGATGAATCCGGCCTCCAATAGTTTAGCTAGCTCCTCTCCCATGTCTCTTGGGTTCGGAGAAACGCCGAAGAGCTTGTTTGACTGGCTTGAACCCTTTTAGGATATTTAGGCTGTGCTCTGCCAGCCGGCGTGGGATTCCTGGCATGTCTGAAGGGTGCCAGGCAAAAATGTCCCAATTTTTGCGTAGGAATTCTCGTAGTGCAGCGTCCACATCAGGATTTAATTGTGCCCCAATGGAGGCCGTTTTTGTAGGGTCCGTTGGATGGACTTGGAATTTGACTATTTCGTCTGCCGGTTTAAAAGAGGTGGACTTGAATCTTTATCGACTATCACATCGTCCCTGTTCACCGTGGAGCGCAGCGCAGTGAGTTCCTCTGCCGCTAGGGCTTCGGATAGTGCCTCAAGCGCAAGTGCAGCTGTTTTATTTTCGGCATGGAGCGCTATGTCCGGGTCACTAGCGAGAGTGATAATTCCGTTGGGTCCGGGCATTTTGAGCTTCATGTACCCGTAATGGGGTATAGCTTGAAAAATTGTGAATGCCTCTCGCCCTAATAGAGCGTGGTATCCGCTGCTGAACGGGGCCACTTGGAATGTGACCTCCTCGGACCTATAATTGTCCGGCGTGCCGAACACCACATCTAGTGTGATCTTTCCTATACAGCATGCTTCCCGACTGGGGATAATTCCTCTAAAGGTTGTGCTGCTTCACTCAATGCGGCTCCGGTCTATTTCTATTTTTCGAAGGGTTTCCTCGTAGATGAGGTTTAATCTGCTGCCGCCGTCCATGAGTACCTTGGTAAGGCGAAAGCCGTCCACTATTGGACTGAGGACCAATGCGGCTGGTGCTCGGGCTATTCGGAATTTATGTCTGTCACTGGCTTTAAAGGTAATAGCCATGTCACTCCATGGATTTATTGTTGCTATCTGGTAGACTTCGGCAAGGCTGCGGAGTGTTCGTTTCCGCATATTATTTGATGCGAAAGTCTCGAAGATTGTTAATACCATACTGATATTGCTGGGCTGGTGCTCTAGAGCTAAGAGCTCTTCACCACTTTTGGCCACCTGCCGTAGTATCCAACATGCTCTAAGGCTATGACTTGGAGTGGCGCCCTCCATGCTATGAATTTTGCAGGGTCCATTGAGCCATCCCTCCAGTACGGTTCCATGCCCTTTGGCGGTTTTTTGCTTTTTGGTATGTAACCCTGGTGCCTGGTGATGATGCACCCTTTTATTTCGGACTAGGGTCGTATTCGGGGCCGGATTATCCCAAAATTTGATTTCGGTTTTCCAGGCGCTCTCCATCGCGCAAGTATTTTCGTACTATGGACGCCAAGTCAGCGTAAGCGTGTAATTTCAATGACGACTTATGGCGTTTAGGATTCCCTTGTCCGTGCAATTATTGCGTAAGAATGAGATTGCGTCCTCCTCGCGGCAATCCTTTATCCTGTCCATAACTAGGAGGAATCGCCCAAGAATGATGTATTGCTTCACCGGCTCTTGCCGGATTTGGGATAGATCGCTTATGTTTGGGTGGGCGGGTGGAATTAAATTCAACCCCGTCGATCTAAGATTCAGGGCCAAGAAGTTTCGAACTTGGAAGCTTGGGTTCTTGGAGGTTGTCCAATGAATCTAGCCCCGCTGCCTGACTTTAAGTTTAGGGCTTGAGTGGTGTCCTCCCCTCCGCGGGAATCCGGCATGGAGGGGTCAAGAATCCGGACATAGCTAGTCCTTAAGGTAGGAGAAGAATCGTCGTATTGTTCCTCTACCACAGCAACGTGCTGGGTAGCCTGGGGAGAGTTGATCTCTCTCAGATGGGATTTAGGTCCAATATGATCGTAGTCTGTAGCGACTCCCAGGGCGGCGATGCGATCCAAGAGCTCGTTTAAGGAAGAGAGCTCCATCGGATCTAACTGCTCGGCGAGTTCCGAGTTAACGTGAAGATTGCTTTCGATGACCCGAAGTCATCGTCGGTAGCGGCGAACAGCGGTCATAAGAAAACCGCCTAGTCGGAGAGTTTGGCCGGTGGCCAAAGCTCCTTTAGCAATGGTGCCGTCTTTAAAGACGGGATGAGGCATCCTTCCTGACAGCGATGTCACAGAGGAACTCTCAATGAAAGCACCAATGTCGGTGTCAAAACCGGCGGATCTCGGGTAGGGGGTCCCGAACTGTGCGTCTAGGAGGATGGTAACAGGAAAAAAGGGACATGATGTTTTTACCCAGGTTCGGGCCCTCTCGACGAAGGTAAAACCCTACTCCTGCTTGATTAATATTGATGATATGGGTAGTACAAGAGTGGATCTACCACGAGATCAGAGAGGCTAAACCCTAGAAGCTAGCCTATGGTATGATTGTTGTTCGTCCTACGGACTAAAACCCTCCGGTTTACATAGACACCGGATAGGGTTAGGGTTACACAGAGTCGGTTACAGTGGTAGGAGATCTACACATACGTATCGCCAAGCTTGCCTTCCACGCCAAGGAAAGTCCCATCCGGACACGGAACGAAGTCTTCAATCTTGTATCTTCGTAGTCCAGGAGTCCGGCCAACGGTGATAGTTCGGCTATCCGGACACCCCCTAATCCAGGACACCCTCACCATGACTTCTTGCACCTGAAACAGGTGATATGACTCAGGTCCTTTGTAACGCCCTGGATACAACTTTCCATATTTGTAACTCCAACTCTTGCCATTTCCGGCTATGTGTTGTGTTATTTCCTCCGTGGTTGGGTTTTTGTCTTTTGGTTTTGCATTTTGTTCATGTCATGCATCTCATCTCACATCATCATCTGCATTTCATCTGCATGTTTCCAAAGCTTGCATCCGTTCGTAGTTGCCGCGTCCCCCCTTGCCTTCGTTGACCGTTTCGAGACCAATCGGGGTTTTGGATTCCCTCTTGTCTGTCCGTTTGACCCTCTCTACTCTTTACTCAGACCCCTTGCACGCGTCCGAAAGTTGTCCCGAACCTGAACTGGGCTGTCGTGACCGATGGGTCCGGATCATCCCCGAACATCTATAAAACATCTCCGTTTTCTTATTTAAACTCTGTAACCTAGTTATTCTCGATCGCCCGATTATGATCGGACGGACAGGATTAACCCTACCCTAATCCCTACCTATATATTTATAGTCCAACCCTAGCCCTGTCCCTTCCATCCATCAAATCCTCCCCGCCGCCGCCAACCCACCCTGGTCTCCTCCTCATCTTCCCCACCGAGCCAACCACCATCCATCTCAAATCCACCCCCTTCCAACCGCAGCCTCCGACAAACTCCCGTGATTTCCGCGCCACCCAAACCACCAGCAAGCCAGAGCCTCCTCCTTCCCGCGCCTGCAACCAGCTTCTTACCCGAGTGTCCTCGCTTTCCGTGCGCGTCCAGCACCAAGGGTAGGAGCTCCTCGAGCCCCTCAGCTCCAGCGCGTGGCCTCAACTATAGCCGCCCTGCCGGCGAGCTGCACCACCCACGATCCGCGATCCAGGCCGCTCCCGCATCCCACCTCCTTCCTCTCCCTTCCCTGTCTTTCTCCCTCACCTCACATCTCTCCCTCTCTGTTTGCTCGAACAGGAGACGGTGACGCTTCCTGGAGTTTCTCCACCGGCGACTCCCCCCATCTCTGGTTACGACCGGCCCCGCTGCCTTGCCGGAGATCCAAGACGCTGCCATGCCACGGCGGACCTCGCCAGCAGGTCCCGTCGACGAGTCCCTGCTCGTTTCCTCTCCATCCCGTTCCCCTACCCTAACCTCTCTCTCATGCCCCGGTCTCTCTCTCTCTATCTCGTCAGGTGCAGGAGCAGCGGAAGCTCCGCTATGGCTGCCAAGGGCCTTCTCCTGCGACGATCCGTCTGTCTGCCGGAGGAAGCCTCCACCGCCCGGATGCATGCCTCCCCTGCCGTCGGCCTTCGCGTCTGCTTCCTCTGCATCATGCCTTCGCTGCTTCGTCAGTTTCAGAACACGAGCACGCCGCCCCTGCGTTGACCTACGCCCGGTCTAGCCTCGCGCCTTCCTTCGCATCCTGCCGTCGCCACGAACCCTCCCCGTCGCCTACATCTCCTCCGGCAGCGCCGCCGTGCCTGCACGCCTATGGCGAAGCTCTGGTGAGCCAAGCCGCGCCCGTGCCCTGTTTCTTCCTTCCCTTCACCTTCTATCTCTCACCCGTCTCCTCTCTCTCTCGATCGCCCACAGGAGGAGCATCACCCTCGCCGGAGTCCTTCTCCTTGCCGCTGCCTCCGCCAATCCCTCGTCGCCGGCCTCCCCTGCTTCTGCGTGCTGGGTCGACGACCAGCGCCAAGTCCCGCTCGTTCTGGAGCGTTGACCGCGCCTCTCCTCCTCGTTCGATCCTGCCAGCGTGGATGAGACCACGTCGCCCGCTTGGGCCAGATCTGCGCCAGGCCCAGCGCGCCTCAGCCGCATCCACCGACTGGGCTAAAGCCCATGGGTGAGCGCCCACAACCCCTCCTGTGCACTGTTGGGCTAGCCAATTTCGGCCCATGTCATGTTTTTTTTCCGTGGACAAATTTGCTAATTATTCCAGGATTTATAGATTTGCAGAAAACCCCCTGTTGTTCATGCATATAATAACTCCTCAACCATGCATCTTATGTAAATAATTTATATACGAAAAGTGCTTAGTTTTTCATCTAGTTTCATAATCTGCTGCTTTCATCCCATGTTAAAATGCTTAAAATGCTGTTTGTGTTTATTTTGCATAATTGCCATGCTAAAATTCTTTATTTCATAACTAAATAACCGTAACTCGGAATTTAATAAACTTTATATGTAAATAGGGTGGAAAAATGCCTAGTTTAACATGGTGCACTTTATTTTGCTGTTTAACAACATTAAAATTGTGTTTAGGGCAGAACAGTACCGAATCTAAAATATGCATATGGGGATTTTCCGGAATTGTTGTTTGTTGTTTCCGGCCTCATATAAACTTGCATAGATAGGTAGTTTAATTATGCTTCACCTCTTTCCATGTTTAACAACATTTAACATTGTTTGGTAGCTTAAATGAGATTAAACTAAATATGTCAATGTGGTGTTTTCTCAATATGCAACTCGTTGCATATTGAGCTCCACTTAACTTGTAGCATTGTTTGTTGCACTCTGCCATGCCATGCCTCATCAAACCGGACATGCATCATACTTGATTGTGCATCATGCCATGTTTATGCTTGTGCATTTACCATGTTGTTTTTTTTCTTTCCGGTATTGCTTCTTAGTTCCAGTAATGTTGCGATTGTGAGGATTCGTTCGTCTACTCCCGTTCGTCTTCTTCATGGACTCGTTCTTCTTCCTAGCGGGATTTCAGGCAAGATGACCGCTACCCTGGATCTCACTACTATCATTGCTATGCTAGTTGCTTCGTTCTATCGCTATGCTACGTTACCTACACTTGCTGCTCAAGCCTCCCAAATTGCCATGAACCTCTAACCTTTGTCACCCTTCCTAGCAAACCGTTGTTTGGCTATGTTACCGCTTTTGCTCGGCCCCTCTTATAGCGATGCTAGTTGCAGGTGAAGATGAAGATTGCTCCATGTTGGATTATGTTTATGTTGGGATATCACAATATCTCTTATATTATTAGTAAAGGGTGGAAGGCTCGGCCTTATGCCTGGTGTTTTGTTCCACTCTTACCGCCCTAGTTTCCGTCATATCAGTATTATGTTCCCGGATTTTGCGTCCCTAACGCGGTTGGGTGATTTATGGGACCCCCTTGACAGTTCGCTTTGAATAAGACTCCTCCAGCAAGGCCCAACCTTGGTTTTACCATTTGCCTCACCTAGCCCTTTTTCCCTTGGGTTTCCGGAGCCCAAGGGTCATCTTTATTTTAGCCCCGGGCGGTGCTCCTTCGAGTGTTGGTCCAAACGGCAGATCAGGGGCCACCACGGGGCAACTCGACGGCTGGTTTTACTCGTAGGCTGACCTATCCGGTGTGCCCTGAGAACGAGGTACGTGCGACTCCTATCGGGATTTGTCGGCACATCGGGCGGCTTTGCTGGTCTTGTTTTATTACTGTCGAAATGTCTTATAGCCGGGATTCCGAGACTGATCGGGTCTTCCCAGGTAGAAGGTCTATTCCTTCGTTGATCGCGAGAGCTTGTCATGGGCTAAGTTGGGACACCCCTGCAGGGTATAATCTTTCGGAAGCCGTGCCTGCGGTTATAGGCAGATGGGAATTTGTTAATGTCCGGTTGTAGATAACTTGACACCAGATCCGAATTAAAACGCATCAACGCGTGTGTAGCGTGATGGTCTCTTCTCGGCGGAGTCCGGAAGTGAACACGGTTTCGGGTTATGTCGGCGTAAGTAGGAGTTCAGGATCACTTCTTGATCATTACTAGTTGACGACCGTTCCTTTGTTTCTCTTCTCGCTCTCATTTGCGTATGTTAGCCACCATATCATGCTTAGTCGCTGCTGCAACCTCACCACTTTACCCCTTCCTTTCCCATTAAGCTTTGCAAGTCTTGATACCCATGGTAATGGGATTGCTGAGTCCTCGTGGCTCACAGATTACTACAACAACAGTTGCAGGTACAGGTTATGCGATGGTCATCACGCGAGAGCGATGTTTGCTTGTTTTGGAGTTCTTCATGCTTCTTCGATCAGGGGATAGGTTCCAGGTCGGCAGCCTGGGCTAGCAGGGTGGATATTGTCTGAGTTTCTGTTTATGTTTCATCCGTAGTCGGATGTTGATCTTGTATATGATGTTGATGTATTCCTGTGGCATTTGTGCCTGTAACATCCCAAATTTTGGAATGTTAATATAATTAATTGAATTGTTTGTTTGTTTGCTTGAGTGAATTAAACTTGAGTGAAATTTGAACCTTTCCAAAAACTTTTGAATGAGAGGGAATAAAATGACTTTCCCCTTCTCCGGTAAATTCAAATTCATCCTATTAAAATCAATGAGAGAAGATGACATGACTTCTTCAACTATAAAGAATTTGAACGGAGTTTTGCAATTTAATTCTTTCAAATATTTGCACTTGCTTCTCTATTTTTCTTCCCGAGAAATACCCGAAAATAAATTCTTGCAAGCAAGAAAGAGCGGAGGAAAATGACCCTCCAAAATCAG
The DNA here is from genome assembly GCA_021605205.1 of Aegilops longissima. Lineage (NCBI taxonomy): Eukaryota > Viridiplantae > Streptophyta > Magnoliopsida > Poales > Poaceae > Aegilops > Aegilops longissima. The sequence continues at coordinate 305,739,311 of CM038677.1, forward strand.
GGGCATTTTTGAAAATATTGAGCCAAGAAAACCAAAGTTTTTATCTAAAAATTATTTGCAAAAGAAATAAAGCCTTTAGGGATTTTCTGAAAAACATTTTTTTAAGTTTTTATTTTGGCCGTGGAATAATGCTCAACATCTACATTTTATTTTTCTGATAATTTTAGTATATAAAACTCTTTATTCGAATTGATTTGATTTCCCTTTTATTGTTTTAGTTTCCTAATTTTAAAAATAGGAATGGAATCGTTTTTATTAGGAAAAAACCTGGCCCATTAAGCACTTTCCTATTCTAGCCCAACAAGAGATCATCTCCTTCCTCTGTTTCCTCTCACGTTACAGAAGCTTTCCATATCCATGGAGACAGGAATCTCCACCTTCCCGATCTCCCTCGTCTTTCCATCCCAGCGCCTCCCGAGACCGCCTATAAAACCCCCTCCCTCTCCTCGTTCCATTTTTCCCATCACCACGCCTCTCCTGCCCGTAGCCTTCTCGCCACCGTCCTCCTTTTCCTGCCTAGAAACGCTCACCAGGAGCTCTCCTGGAACCTCCCCATCGCCCAGCGCCACCTCCCCAAGCGCCGACCCCTCCTCCGCCACCCCCACCCTCGTCGGTGACCTCGCCCCCTCGCCGGAGCAGCCCTCCACATCGCCGTCTCCTTCCTGCCATCTCTGCCTCACGTACAGGTAACTCCGTTTTCGTTTTCAGATTTATTCCCGTAACAGATTTAGTTCCGTTCTTGTTTAGCTTATAACTTTTGATCTAGAAGTCCAATGATGCTGATTCTTTTTGCGTTAGATCACAATTTTCTTGTAGTTTCCAAAAATATATAATTTGTCTATGTTTGGATTTATAAAAATTGAGTTAGATCAGATTTGAATTAAAGCTTGTTTTGCTTATTCCGGGAGTTTCATAATAGATTTTTATTTAATTCTTTTTGCTCCTAGTTGCTTAATGAAATATTTTCTGTTTAGTTAACATAAAACCATGATTAGGTGATGTTAAGAAATTTTTGTTATATAAAACTATTTTTGTTGTTATTTGAAGTAGGAAAAACTTTGAATTGGTTTCTTTGAGTTTCTCCTTTTTGGATTGGTTTTGATTGTTTTGTTGTGTTACTTTTGTTATGTTGTGTTATGTGGTCCTATTGCTATGTGCTTATTATAGTTATTGTTTGCCTCGGTAGACTTTCCGGAGTGCGAAGATTACTACTACGAAACCCTAGTTTCTTTCGAAGATTGTCAACCAGGCAAGTTCACTTTGACCATGCTTTTCTTACCTATGTTTTATTGCATTTAGTGGCACCTTGGTAACCACCCCTCAGTAGTGTTATTGAATCCTGTAGTTGAGTAGTATGCATGAGGTAGGAACCCATCACCCTGTTACCAAGCCGGGACGTTATTTCTTTTAATGCTACGCTATAGTAGACGGGTTTGGTATGAGTGCACGGAGTGGTGTGAGAATGGAGGATTCTCGTCAATGACGACAACTCCATGATGGAATCTGCAAGGACTGCATCTTCAAGACCTCAAGACTTCAAGACTCGAGACAGGATTGCAATACACACTCTTTGGGTGAAGGACGGTTGACGGGCAGCCTGGAGAAACCAGTGGTTGGCGGGATGCATGGAGAAGCGCCATGACATCTCGCGAAAGCTTCACCCAGACTCAAAGAGACGGAAGAATACTTCACGCCGGAAGCTTACCTGTGCAACCGCAAGTCATTATGGGCTCGGCTTGGTTGACCTTGGTTGTGACTCTGGCTGGGACGGTACTAGCAGATGTAGAAGAACGGTAGGATCGGATGGGTACGGACGGTGGTCGAGGAACTCTTTGGAAGACTATGTTTGGTCATCTTGTTCTCAAACACTCTGAAGTGCGAGAACGTAAAAGAGGATCGAATCTTGCGGGTAAAGTGTACAAACCTCTGCAGAGGGTTATAACCTAATCGATTAGCCGTGTCCCGATTACGGACAATTTGAGCCTCGGACTTGGATCTATCTCGAACTCTCAACACGGATTGATAACTTAATTGTGGGCAACATATGATGAATTTTGGGCTATGAGACATCGGTTGGCGGAACCATGTCATGATAGAAAACTCCATAGTACAGACTCCATTTATGCCTTTGATGTAGGTAAAATAAAATCAGCTTTTATGCAAACAAAACTCGAGATCTGAGCCATAAAGCCATACTGCATATAGTATAGTTTATCATCTGTTTTCTCATATTGTGATCTTGCCGGACATTCAATGTACTGACCTACACGGCTGCAACGTATCATGTTGCAGATACTTTCCTCGACGAGTAAGAATTACGATACAGGGTTACGGTCTACACTCAACCTGCCGATGGCGTTGATGGGACTCCACACCCGTTTGATTGTTTCCGCTGAGTAATATAAGGTATATATCATTTACGTTATTTATACATGTGATTGCACTTTGATATATACATTGATGTCTTGTGTGTGCAAAGATACTTGATCCGAGGATGGTACAGAACACGAGGCTTGACTGTCGAGGTCGGGTCGCATCTGAAATGGTATCGAGCACATGTTGGTATGAGGACGTGACCTAGAAATCGGAAAGCCCTAGGACAGGAAATCTCTAAAACTTTATTTTCAAAAGGATCCTTTACTTCTCGTCTTTTCTGATTTTATCAGATAGACCCTCTCACCTCAAATAGTTAGAATATACCCTTATCCTTTGATCACCCGGAGGATCAATCAAGACGCCCAAGAAAGATTTGATATCGGAGAACCGATGACCCCTTGAGTAAAGAGGATTTCTCCATTAGAATCTACAACAGTTGAAGACTCAAGACTTGAAGGATCTGAAGAATTATTTGACCTTTAGAAGACCAAACCCTGCTATACACCCACGTTAGATGCGATGATTTGTGAGCTGTCATTTGTTTGATGTTTTCCGACAGCCACAAAGTAAAACTTATTCCTCAAAAAAACTATTGTTGCATTGTGTGTATATCCTCCCCACCTCTCTCATCTCACCCTAAAACCCTTGAACCCCATAGATGATGAATGAAGTTGGACTGATATTCTCGGATCAAGACTCAGCCCGAGGCGAGCTATGGATGCGAACATGGAAAATCACTTGGGAGCAATTTGGTTTCAAGGAAGTATGAGGTTCAATATGCTCTTCAATACTTTACGAGAAAGTCTGTAACCTGGTGGAACATGCATCAAGCCATACAGGATTTAATGGAGCAAGAACTTGGGAGGAGTTCAAGAAGACCTGTTGAAATCGCGTCTTATCCGGAAACACAATGATGCACCAAGAAGTAAACCTTGTGCTCGCAAGATTTATGGAGAAATAGGACACACCAGGAGGAACACAAAGATGGATGCCCTCATTGTGAGGAGAAACACCCGGTGAGGAATGCCCAACTAGCGGTGACTTGCTTCTGTGTGAAGGAACCACCCACTACCGGTGCAAAGTGTCACATTTACTCCACGGTGCAACAAACTATTCCAAAGCAGGAAGATGGAATGAAAGAAGCCCTCAAGGAAGATCTAGAAGAACCAAGAATGATGAAAGTGTTGAAGACCTGGATGGAGAAGGTCTCAACAGATTTTACTCAATGCTCGCTATTCATGTGGAGAAGAAGGACATTTTCACAAGATTGCACCAAGGAAAGAAAGGAGTATCCAGGATATTTCCGACAGAAGTGAAGTTTGACCCCGGAGATAGAAACTCGATCATTATAGAGAAATCCAGAAGAGAAAAGGAAGGCAACCCGAGAGCAACACAATTTTTGCAGAGAAGGACTTGAGTCATATCACTGTTACAGTGCAAGGATTTAGGTCATTACGCTAGTAAATGCCCGTAAAAGAAACCAAGAATCCAAGGAGCCTGCATAATCACAAAGAAGCCCGAGACATGTCGGAAGTCATTTGTTTTCGCTGCAAGGAGGCAGGACATTATGCTATTAAATGTCCCGACAAGATGAAAGCTGGAGTTGAGTAGTTGGGATTTTGATATGGATAATAAGAGTAGTAGAAAGCAATTTCATTTTCATGAGCTCGATGAGTTGAGTTATGTAATAGATTACTCGAGATTGTAATAGTTCATGACTCAATAAAGTTGTAATGTCACATGCTGAAAAGCTTTAAGGAGTTGTCATATTTTATCTTGGAAATTAATATTCGGATGAACATGGAAGAAAGTGAGTTGTGATGCATAAACAGGAAATTGGAATTGAGTTTGAAGTTTTGTTTGGATGATATGAATGTGTGCCCGGAGATATGTACCTCATTACGAGCACCACTTTTGTTATACAACTACAGATGACGACCCTTTACGAGTCTTTCCTTAAAGGTCCGAAACCATCATGACCACGACAAGTGATCATGATTACCCAAGATCTGAAGGACATGATGAAGCATATTCACCTTGAAGGAGATGCAGTCTACAAAGGCTACCCCTTCATGCATAAGGGAGTGGAACTTTGGTATGTGGAGGTACACCTCCACCATTTGAAAGGAGTTTGCCCAAAGAAGATGGGGCATTACTTTTTCATCTCACGTATGCCACAAGCAACTTTCTTCGATGCTGTTCGTGAAGCAGCCATGGAAGCCATCGCGCGATCGAATACTTGAAGCAAGACTCCGTTATACTCAGGAATACCTAAGCGAAGTGCATGCAGAGATGATGAAGGTGAAGCTCAAGACCACCATGATGAAACAGAAGATTGAAGATTTCAAGGCTCATGTCGCACAATTCCAGTGGGACTGAAGAATCCTCAAGGAGGAAAATGAATAAAGTTGGAAGTAATGTCTGACCATACCAAACCATGTGGGTGGCAGCATTTGTAATGAACTTTTTGGAATTTGGATTCACGAAATATGGTTGAGGATGTAGTAAAATATTGAGATGACAATAAAGAGATTTATGGATAAACTAGTGCATTTTTCTTTGGTGTCGTAGTACTCCGTAAAGCCACAGGATCAATGAAGAAAGAAATGTGTTATTCATGACGGTCCATAGAAGGAAGCTGGACAAAAATAAGTTGGAGTTTTGTTTTTGATATGATGGTATGAAGAAACAGAGTACTACTGGATTTAAAGGAGGTGTAATATGGAACAAGAGAGTTACTCCAAGGATGAAGCTAAAGCTGCACTAGTGTTGAAGTGGGCCATAACCCACAGGCCCAGGATTTTGAAAGGAAACTGATATAGCCTTGATAAAGGAACAAATTGGAGGAATCAGCAGTCCAATCAGCATACGTTTCGTAGGAGATTACGCAAAAACCTAAGAGTGATGAAGTAACGATAGATGTTTTGTTTGGCTTGTAGAAACCATGGATTTACTCGAAACCAGTTCGAGAAATTATGCAATGCTTGTGAGTATGCCCAAGTGTTAGAATACGTGATTCACTGTTTACGTATGTGGTAATGATTCAAGTACGGGATGGATTGGCCCCCATACCGAAGACTTCTATCATGAACTATCATATGTTGATGGAAAATCAGAGAGCCTCGAAAACCTTAGAAGAGTGTCGACGCGATAAGCCATAAAACCATAAAATGGTAGGACGATGGAACCCCATTATAGGCAACCGTTGCCAAACGTAGGTTATACGGTGAGGTTCAACCCAGACCCGTTTTCTGCAGGAGAAAACCATAAATTGTAGACCACCATGAGTGTTTCGATAGTTGTTTAGAACGGACACAGACCCATCAGCTAAGAAGATCCAGTCTCGGACGAACTTCAACTTTGACGAACCGACCCAAGCTTTTGAGGAAAACTCTATGCTTGACGATGTAAGAGCTTTAATGAAGGAGATATTGTAAGATATGTGAAGAGACATACATTGTCAGCCCTCCGGAGGAAATATCTGAGTTTATTGGAACCATGACCTTGTTTTTAAGTGTGGTAGCACCCCGACCTTTCGACCAAGACATTTGCTAGAAGACCCCAACCCTAACCTTTTCTTGCTAGCCTCTTGAATCTCGAGGACGAGATTCATTTTAAGTGTGGTAGGTTTGTAACATCCCAAATTTTGGAATGTTAATATAATTAATTGAATTGTTTGTTTGTTTGCTTGAGTGAATTAAACTTGAGTGAAATTTGAACCTTTCAAAAACTTTTGAATGAGAGGAATAAAATGACTTTCCCTTCTCCGTAAATTCAAATTCATCCTATTAAAATCAATGAGAGAAGATGACATGACTTCTTCAACTATAAAGAATTTGAGCGGAGTTTTGCAATTTAATTCTTTCAAATATTTGCACTTGCTTCTCTATTTTTCTTCCCAGAAATACCCGAAAATAAATTCTTGCAAGCAAGAAAGAGCGGAGGAAAATGACCCTCCAAAATCAGGGGCATTTTGAAAATATTTGAGCCAAGAAAAACCAAAGTTTTTATCTAAAATTATTTGCAAAAAGAAATAAAGCCTTTAGGGATTTTCTGAAAAACATTTTTTTAAGTTTTATTTTGGCCGTGGAATAATGCTCAACATCTACATTTTATTTTTCTGATAATTTTAGTATATAAAACTCTTTATTCGAATTGATTTGATTTCCTTTTTATTGTTTTAGTTTCCTAATTTTAAAATAGGAATGGAATCGTTTTATTAGGAAAAACCTGGCCCATTAAGCACTTTCCTATTCTAGCCCAACAAGAGATCATCTCCTTCCTCTGTTTCCTCTCACGTTCTGAAGCTTTCCATATCCATGGAGACAGGAATCTCCACCTTCCCGATCTCCCTCGTCTTTCCATCCCAGCGCCTCCCGAGACCGCCTATAAAACCCCTCCTCTCCTCGTTCCATTTTTCCCATCACCACGCCTCTCCCTGCCCGTAGCCTTCTCGCCACCGTCCTCCTTTTCCTGCCTAGAACGCTCACCAGAGCTCTCCTGGAACCTCCCATCGCCCAGCGCCACCTCCCAAGCGCCGACCCCTCCTCCGCCACCCCACCCTCGTCGGCGACCTCGCCCCCTCGCCGAGCAGCCCTCCACATCGCCGTCTCCTTCCTGCCATCTCTGCCTCACGACAGGTAACTCCGTTTTCGTTTTCAGATTTATTCCCGTAACAGATTTAGTTCCGTTCTTGTTTAGCTTATAACTTTTGATCTAGAAGTCCAATGATGCTGATTCTTTTTGCGTTAGATCACAATTTTCTTGTAGTTTCCAAAATATATAATTTGTCTATGTTTGGATTTATAAAATTGAGTTAGATCAGATTTGAATTAAAGCTTGTTTTGCTTATTCGGGAGTTTCATAATAGATTTTTATTTAATTCTTTTTGCTCCTAGTTGCTTAATGAAATATTTTCTGTTTAGTTAACATAAAACCATGATTAGGTGATGTTAAGAAATTTTTGTTATATAAAACTATTTTTGTTGTTATTTGAAGTAGGAAAAACTTTGAATTGGTTTCTTTGAGTTTCTCCTTTTTGGATTGGTTTTGATTGTTTTGTTGTGTTACTTTTGTTATGTTGTGTTATGTGGTCCTATTGCTATGTGCTTATTATAGTTATTGTTTGCCTCGGTAGACTTTCCGGAGTGCGAAGATTACTACTACGAAACCCTAGTTTCTTTCGAAGATTGTCAACCAGGCAAGTTCACTTTGACCATGCTTTTTCTTACCTATGTTTTATTGCATTTAGTGGCACCTTGGTAACCACCCCTCAGTAGTGTTATTGAATCCCTGTAGTTGAGTAGTATGCATGAGGTAGGAACCCATCACCCTGTTACCAAGCCCGGGACGTTATTTCTTTTAATGCTACGCTATAGTAGACGGGGTTTGGTATGAGTGCACGGAGTGGTGTGAGAATGGAGGATTCTCGTCAATGGCGACAACTCCATGATGGAATCTGCAAGGACTGCATCTTCAAGACCTCAAGACTTCAAGACTCGAGACAGGATTGCAATACACACTCTTTGGGTGAAGGGCGGTTGACGGGCAGCCCTGGAGAAACCAGTGGTTGGCGGGATGCATGGAGAAGCGCCATGACATCTCATGAAAGCTTCACCCAGACTCAAAGAGACGGAAGAATACTTCACGCCCGAAGCTTACCTGCAACCGCAAGTCATTATGGGCTCTGGCTTGGTTGACCTTGGTTGTGACTCTGGCTGGGACGGTACTAGCAGATGTAGAAGAACGGTAGGATCGGATGGGTACCGGACAGTGGTCAGAGGAACTCTTTGGAAGACTATGTTTCGGTCATCTTGTTCTCAAACACTCTGAAGTGCGAGAACGTAAAAAGAGGGATCGAATCTTGCGGGTAAAGTGTACAAACCTCTGCAGAGGGTTATAACCTAATCGATTAGCCGTGTCCCCGGTTACGGACAATTTGAGCCTCTGGACTTGGATCTATCTCGGAACTCTCAACACCGGATTGATAACTTAATTGTGGGCAACATATGATGAATTTTGGGCTATGAGACATCGGTTGGCGGAACCATGTCATGATAGAAAACTCCATAGTACAGACTCCATTTATGCCTTTGATGTAGGTAAAATAAAATCAGCTTTTATGCAAACAAAACTCAGAATCTGAGCCATAAAGCCATACCGCATATAGTATAGTTTATCATCTGTTTTCTCATATTGTGATCTTGCGGTACATTCAATGTCTTGACCTACACGGCTGCAACGTATCATGTTGCAGATACTTTCCTCGACGAGTAAGAGTTACGATACAGGGTTACGGTCTACACTCAACCTGCCGATGGCGTTGATGGGACTCCACACCCGTTTGATTGTTTCCGCTGAGTAATATAAGGTATATATCATTTTACGTTATTTATACATGTGATTGCACTTTGATATATACATTGATGTCTGTGTGTGCCAAAGATCTTGATCGAGGATGGCACAGAACACGAGGCTTGACCGTCGAGGTCGGGTCGCCTCTGATGCCTTATGTATGTATCCCCATCTATTATGTAATGTTGATGTAATGATATCCACCTTGCAAAAGCGTTTCAATATGCGGGTCTATCCTTGGCGGGACCGTCGAGTTCCTTTTGGATAGGGTCGCATATTGGGCGTGACATCCTTCCTAGAATCCAATCTATTTCTCTTCCTGGACTTTTCCGTTCCAACCAGGGCTTCTATTTCCTGTGGGTCATACCCTAGTTCCTCTGTCAGGAATTCTACTAGATCCCCATTCAAAAAATTCTAGAAGATGTGTCCTTCTTCTCCACATGAATAACATGACTTGGTGCAGGGTTTAATTGGGTCTTCTTCGGGTGCGTCCTCCACCCCTTCCTTCATCACAGGTTCTTCTAAAATTTCAATGAGGGGTCCTTTCATTACTTCTTTCTTCTGCTGGATGGTTCTTTGTACCATGGGGTAAATGTGACACTGAGCAGGGTAGTGGGTAGTCCCTTCACACAAGTAATCTGCTTAGTTGGGCATTCTTCAGCTGGGTGATTTCTTCACAATGAGGGCATTCCCCCTTGTGTTCTTTATGGGTGTGTCCTATTTCTCCACAGAGCTTGCATGCACAAGGTTTCTACATATCACTTCCATAAGGCTTCAGTTTCTAGGACACAAACTGAGACTTTGGCAAAGTCAACTTAAATTCTTTCCAAGTGGTTACTCCTTGCCATCCATTGATGGTTTGGTACATCCTCCACCAAGTAGCAGCACCTCTTTCAAAGCACTGAAGAGCATGCTGGGTCATATCCTTTCCGACTATAGTGTTATTCTTCATGTGATTCTCCATGTTCTGAATCCATCGGTCCATCTCCAATTGACTTATCGGTCCAGGAAACATGAGTTCATATCCATTCATCCTCTATTGGGTCCATGGGCTTTGGGGTGATATTAGAGAGATAGAGAGGGATACACACAATACAAACAATAGTTTTGAAAAGACAGATGACAGCTCACAATCGTCGCATCTAACGTAGGTATATAACAGGGGTTTGGTCTTCTAATGGTCAATAAATCTTCAAAGTCACCAAACTCTTCAAGTATGGCTCATGTCTTGGATGGCTACTTCCGATCATGTTTTGTCCTTCTCAAGTTCTTTTGCCAGATCTTCTCTGTTGACGCGAAGTCTCTCGTGACGTCCTTCAATATTTCTGGAGTTGCGTTCCAAACTTCTGGGTTTCAACATCCTTGACATGAACCATGGTCCTACTGTCCTTCAGTTCCTGACGAATCTCCGGTATCTCGAGGTTTTGCTCCTCCGGCTTGGCTACTTTCAGCTTCTGGGTCCAGAGTTCTTCACAAAATACTTCTTTGTCAAATACGGCTTCATTAGCCCTTTTGTCATCTAATCCTTCTGACGAAATGCATGCTTAACTCAGCATGGTGACAATAGCATAAGCGGGTGATAACATCAGGGATAGCCTGTGTTTATGGCCATGTCATTGCCATGAGCTAAAGATTTCCATAGTTGATAACTCCTACCTTTAGGGTTTTCTTGACAAAAACTTTGAGTTCTAACCCTCCATGTTCTGGTCTTTCTCCGACACACTTTGATCTCGGGTATCGACAGATTCAATTATCTGACAAGTTCCAAAAGGGTAGCCTTCCTAGGTCATACCAATCTGGAAATTCTTCGGAGCCTTCAAATTCCCATAGTCTTCGCAGTCTTCAACCGTTGTAGTTTCCATTACTATAATGCTCGGTAAATCCTCTTCATTTCGAAGTGGTCTTAGTTGTTCGGTATCTTGTACTTCTTGGAGTGGTCTCATCAGTCGAATCTTCGTGTGGTCAAAAGGGGAATGGGGTATAGTCTAACTAAAAGGGAATATTTGAATAAGCTTAGAAGTGAGGTAAAAGATCTTTTGGAAAATAGAGTTGTAGAGAAAATCTTTCCTATGGGCTTGCCAGTTTCTAGGGGTCACGTCCTACATTCAACATGTGCTCTGATACCATCTTGTAGCGACCCGACCTCAGACGGTCAAGTCTCTGTGCTTAAGTGTCATCCCTGGATCGGTATGCTAACACACAATACTCAAGGATTTATAACAGAGGTAAATCACATGTATAAAGTAACATAAATACTATTACCTCAATCCATATAGCGGAAGTAACAACAAGGTTGTGGATTCCCATCGACACCAACGGCAAAGTTGAGCGTAGAAATCATAACCCTAGCGTATCACTTACTCGTCGTAAGATTCTTGCAACATGAGACATTGTAGCCACAAAGGGTCAATACATTGAATGTACTGGCAATTTCATACTGTAGAGCGATGCTGAATAATGGCTATCACTACATGCATATTTGGCTCGTGGAGGCTCTAAGTTTATTTTTGCATAAAGCTAATTTTTCCCTACAACAAAGGAATATATTTTATTTAACTATAAAGTTTGTTGAAAACATTGAGAAGGTTCCTCCTACTCAATCCCAAAATAATAATTATCAACCCAACAAATTAATTTAGTAAAGTGATGAGATCAACATGATAATCCAAATACTAGAGACTCAAGATGTCCATAACCGGGGACACGGCTAATCATGATTAGTTTGTACACTCTGTAGAGGTTTGCGCATTCTTCCCCACAAGACTCGATCTCCTCCGTTGGATTTCTCGCACTATATGGTGTTTGAGAAACGGATGACCGAGACACAGTCTTTCAGAAACATAAACTCTTTACTCTGGGTAGACAGTTACACCTACTTTCCCCTACATCTGCTAGCCTTACACTGAAAGAGGTCATGCAACATACTCAACTATGCTAGAGCCCATAATAGCTTGTGGCTGCACATGGAAGTTTCTAGCATGAATAATCTTATGATCCCTTTGAGCCAGGGTGGCATTCCATAGGATGATCACACGGGTTCCCCGGGATCTCCTAGGACAACACTGGTATATCGCCAGGTGTCCGGGCAAGCCACTGGTATATCCCCAGGGTGCCCCAACCAATCCACCTAGATGTGTATTAAAGTGGCCACCTTAAGTTTCCCTTAGATAATATTACTCTCACAACTTTTATGAATTCTCTCAAACCAATCCACGTCTACAAGCATAGCATAGTAGTATAAGCATAACATAGAAGTAAATCCCAGGGTTTGATATAAAGGACAATAGGTTCTACCTCATCAGCTACTTCCCAAAACCCACATATTAATCAGATCCTACTCATGGAATGTTTGAGGGTGAAACTAATGCATAAAAACTGGGTATGAAAGTGATATGATCAAAGTGTGAACTTGCCTCATACTGTTGATGAAGATGATTCACACTCATAACTCCTGATAGTTCTACTCGTCACACTCCGGTCAATCTAGCGTGAGCAAGCAATTGCATACATAAGCACTCATGCAAAAGAATCGAAGAAAAGATCTTAAAAAACTTCAAAAATAAGCAAACAACTCTTGCAACAGAAAACAATTTCTAACAGTACCAAAATTAAGTGAATTTGGACTTATCAAAAATATTAGGTCAAGCGCTTCGATTTACAAAAAGAATCAACTCAAACGGAGTTATAAAACTCTAGTTATGATCAAACGAAGTTCAAATACAAATATGTTTGAATTCAAGATTTAAAAATTTCAAAAACAGGTTTCAGTTGGATTACTAGATAGAGGGGACAATAACAAAGAGGTGGGCGTTGGTTTCGTTGGATTTGGACGAACGAGCGAAAAGTAGCGAACGTTTGAAGATCAGGGACTAATGTGTAAATAAAAAATTCACGGAAGGGTCCCTGGCCGTAATTCAACAGAAAAAAGAAAATCTACCGGACGAACGTCCGCTACGAAAACCTAACGAACGGATTCGTTCGCTGTGAAGAGATAAACAGCGAGTGTTCGCTATTTAGAGAATAACAGTTCGAAATAAAAAAACTAACACATCTAATCCTAGCCCTAGGTCTACGATCGGACGGGCGTGGGCGGCCAGTGGCTTACCGCGGCGGCTGCTGTGAGCGGAGAGGCGGTCCCGGGCGTAGGCGGAGACGGCGGAGTAGCTGGGAGGGGCAGCAATGACGATGGTGGTGTCGACGAGGGTCGACGATGGTGGTGGGGCGCGGGGCAACGACGGCAGATCTCGTCGGAGCTCGAGCTCCGGCGAGGTTTGTGCGAGGCTGCGGGACGGGATGGTGGCTACGGTTTGAGGGAAAAGAGGCTGGGCCCCTCGAGTATTTATACAGGGACTTCATGGAGGAGGGGCCAGGCTCGGGGTAGAGTCCAGAACGAATTCAGACGGTGGCTGGCGAGACGTGGACGCGCGGGACTCCGGCGCGAGGATAAAGACGACCCTGACAAGCGGGATCCACCTGTCGGCGGCTGAGGCCGAGCGAGAGAGAGAGGGCCGCGGTGCGGGTGCGTACCGCCTCGTGCATTGGCTGGGCCATGGGACGAAAGGCCAGTCGGGCCGGCTAGCTAGCGACATGACGTGGGAAGTGTTTTTTTATTTAAACCAAGAGAAAAAGAAAAGAAAGAGAAAGAATATAAAATATTATATAGGCATATAGTATATCAAAATTTTCAGAGGAATATTTTCTACAGCATGAACATTATTCTAGCTTCAAATAAAATCCCCAAAATTTTAATAAAACAAACAGCGCTACAACTCTAATAAAATCCAATAAAAACATTTTAAAAATATCAAAATTATTTCAATTTTATATCTCTCGATTTTTTGATGTAGGGAATCATTTTACCCTATTTTCCATATATTTGATTTTTGGAGAAAAATAACTTGAATAAAACTAACTAACTCCAAATTGAAAATAAATTTCAAAGGGACTTTAAATTTGATTCTTTGAAACTTCCAACTCATATTTCATATGTTTGAAGAAGTCAATTTATCTTCTCTCATGAAAATCATTGAGTTGCTTAAAGTTTCTGAATTTGGAATAGTTCCAAATGGAATTCAAATATTTTCAAAACCCTTTTCATTTATTTAAATGGAAGAAGTCATATCATCTTCACTCTAGAGTTTTGTGATGAAAAGTATTTTAATTCACAAATATCATAAATTCAAAATTGAAAGTTTTGGGAAAGTCATTTTATTCCTTCTCATTTAACTTTAAAAAAGTCTCAAATTTCACTCCAATTCACACAATCAATCAAACAATCCATTCCAAAATTTAGAATCTTGGGATGTTACATGTAGTTAGTTCGGATGTAAGTCTTACTGAGTACATTTGTACTAACATTTTCTTATCTATGTTTTGCAGAGGAGACTTCGGTCTCACTAGTAGTTTCCATGTGGGCTTCGACATTAGCTTGGGAATCCTAGAGAGAGGTCTAGTTACTATGGAAGAACTTGTAGATGGTCAGGATTTCTAGCCTTCTTCTTTTCATATGTCTGTACTCAAACATGTTTATGCTTCCGCTTGTTTCTTGTATGACTTGTATGTTGGGTCATGAGACCCATGTTTGTAATATTTGGCTCTTCGGAGCCTATTGAATAAATACTTGAGTTGTAGAGTTTTGTTGTGATGCCATGTTGTATTTACACATATCGAGCATATTGTGTGTATGTTATTGAAATGCTTGGTATGTGTGGGATCCAGCACCTAGTTGTTTATTATTTGTAGTCTCTCTTATAGGGAAATGCCTCCTAGTGCTTCCACTAAGCCATGGTAGCTTGCTACTACTCCGGAACACACGGATTGACCGACATGTGTCCTTCCTTGCTCCTGTGTCTGTCCCATCGGGGAAATTTCATGTGGTGTTATGATGGAGTCCTTGTAGCGTTCTACGACTCGGTTACACTCGCTGCTGACCGACATGTGCATTGTTGGGTCATGTATGCCTGTCCGTGTAAGTTTGTGCCACCTTGGGTTTACGACTAGTCATGTCGGCCCAGGTTCTCGTTCATATGGATGCCACCGTCACAATCATATACGTGAGCCAAAAGGCGCAAACGGTCCTGGCCAAGGTAAGGCTGTAGCAGTGGGAATACCGTGCGTGAGCCACGAAGTGATATGATGTGTTACACGCTAGATCGATGTGACTTAGGATCAGGGTCCCCGACAGCTTTGGTATCAGAGCCTGACTATCTGTAGGATTAGCACGCCAAACTAGTCGAAGTTGTGTCTATAAATGCTTTAGTTATATAAGGGAATTGATTGTGGAAGGGAACGTAAGGCTCTTTTTTACTCCTTTACCTTATGTCCTTCTGATCTGGGTCACCCTCTTCTTTCCTACGGGGATTAAGAACTAGGCTTCTCATCTTTCTATCAGGATCATGTGTTACTAATCCGTAGACTTATAGGAATGATGGATTCAAGTCTCGGTTCAGTTTCTAGCACTTCTGTGTGTTAACAGTTGGCCCCGAAACCTTGATATTATGATATTGAGCAGTTATGCCACCATTTTGCAGGATGTCTCAAAATCTCCTTTTGAGCATTTACAGCCATTATGCTGTTTGAGTTGTTCCAGGTTTCTAAACAATCTAGTGCATTTGCAATCTTTCCTTCATGTTCCCGATGTCCCATTTGGTCAGATTAATCACACTAATCGGTGTGGTGAGGTACTCCATTGCCTCGACATACATGTAGAAGCTATTATTACGACACTAGGGTATCTTAGAGAACCACCTAGTAACCCAACCTTGTGTCGTGTTCTCATTGTGATGATTCTGGCCACTCAAAAGCATCTCGTGATGTTATTTAGTTAGTAGGTATTCCATTTCTGGGTTCCTGAACCCAAGATTCACTCTACTTACTTCCTGTTGATAGTGTTGCTCGTACCTTTAGGATATTAGTACCATTTTTGATAGTCTTCGAAGTTCGTGGTATATCATTCTTCCAATACCATGAACCATCCTCGGCAGAAGTTCCTTTGAACCAAAAGATCACAACAAGAGTGCTCTTGATGAGCTCTCTGTTTCATAATTGTGATTCTGCCAACACTACCTTCTGCATGGGTTATTCAGCAGAAATATGTTGAGCTATGTTCGACATAATAAACATCCATTACTCAGGAAAGTGATATATATGTTCCTTTGAGCTGTCCCTTTTCAGTCGTATTCTGACCTTCGTCTATCAATGGGTAGTCAGGAGTAGTTGTTCATTCGTGTTCATCAATGCCTTTAACTCTTGTGGTCCGCCAAGCCATTCCATTCCAGAATGACTAGGAGAAATAAACTCCAGTACCATGTCCATTTCTAGGATTGGGTCAAAGCAGTTGTATTTGGCAGATTAAAATGCCAATCCAGCTTTTGTTATCTTCTACCTTGGAGTACTACCATCTTTACATCAAGAATATTATGGGAATTGCACACCATCTTATGAATTCTTGATACAGTGATACTTCCCGCCATCATTATTCATTCCTCGGACTCCGTGTTGTTGTGACCGGAATGCTGGCAAGTGAACCGTGATGTGTGAAATCAATACTCTTAGCAACCTCGTTGCTTGGTGGTTAATGGACGATAATATCATTCTTATAAAGATTGATCATGCTACCTAGTCCTTATTTTTGGTGCACCCCTCGGTCAGTGAGTTAGGATTGTGTCAATCCCTCACTCTTTTTATCATATTGTCTTTGCTGGAAAGCAAGATTGTTCTCAAGCTTAATTACATCTTGGCAGTTCGTGATTTTCCGGATGTCTCTCGAAAGTATCACCACGTTGTCCCCTAACCGTTATGTTGAGCTCGTGATCAAGTTGGTTTTTCCCGTCAACCACCCTTCTCCGAGAATCTGTGTTGGATACCCTTGAGATGGTTGGTTAAGCAAAACAACAACTTGGAGAGTTGGAAGATAAAAGCTTTACCTGGCTTAGCTCATCCCAAAGGGATGTCTTGTGTGTATATGTTGAAGAGAGATGATATCCATTAATTGATCTTCGCGATCAATTGTTGGATCTATTATCTCATAAAATCTTTGATTTGAGTATGGGCTATCTTCATGCCAAAATCGGTACCAACGAATTTCGTAATGTTGTGTTACTTGTGGTGATTCCTCGAGCACACATCACCGTGTTCACTTAATTGTGGAATTCCATCTATATGGAAACTTGGATCAATTGTTGATGAACCCATCAACAATACTTTTATCCTCTCGATGATTCATGTTGAACATTAAGCTAGTGTTGGAAACTTGTGAAAGCATTCTCTTCATGTCCGATTCATGAAGTGTATGTTTGATCAAAGAAGTGACTTCCTCGAATTCACGTGCATCCGATGTAAGTTACCGCCATGAATTCAAGAAAGCTTGATTTTGTTTCCTATGGAATCATCTCAAGCCGGTCATGCATGTGCAAAGTATTCTATGGTCTGATAGACTGATCATCTTCATTCCATATGTATTCCCTAGCACACCAAGCCACTGATTGATTTGTTCAAGGAGAAGAAGTTACTTCTTAAGAGCATGCCTTATGTAAGGATTTCGATATTCTCGATTATGGGTCCCCAGCGAAACTCGGTAGTGTTTTATTATAAGACAACTATGTGGTACTGCTTGTCTAGGATAGCGTGTTCACATGTGTGTAGCAGAACCCGCTCATGTTTTGAGCTTACTACCATAGTCGATTTGCCGAGAATCTCGCAACTCAACTCGTCGACTTGTGTTGCAACCCTTCTCCTTTAGACATGCTGAGTGCGGAATACCATGAAACCAACTAGATCTGAATCTCAGGCAGATATAATATTGGTATTTCCAAATGGTAAGGTGGAAGTTCTGGCCAACATACCTAGTCAGAAGACCTAATGCTATAGTATCTTGTTCAGCAAGACTAGCCAGCCCCCATGAGGATTTCATATGGCTTATTTTAGAACTTGATCCTTATGGATTCTTGTACTTCCGTAGTTCGACCTATACTGATGGCCATGTTAATGCTTATAAGTATGACCATGGTAGCTAGTACATCAAGGAGAACATTAGAAGTGAAGTGCTAAATGCCTCTCGTCGATCATCCAGATTTTGTTTCCTTGGAGTCGCTAAGGTGAAACCTGAGAAAGTGCTTTCTTCCTTTGCATTTGCATCCTTCGTCGTTATCCATCATGGTAGTATGATGTGTTGCCAGGATCCTCGGCACGTATGTTGATAAACCTTGATGAATATGGAAATGCTCAAGGTATTGAGAGCACGTTCAGACACTAGATTACATCCTCAGTATCAATTGGGAAAACATAAATTAACTACATATGGAAATGCTCAGGATCCTAGTGAGACCAATCACTACTAGGAAAACTGTGGCGACCGAATTTTCAGGGTGTTAATCCCAGAAAAATGGCCCTTGTGCTTACCAGCCCCAGGATAACTGTTGGCTGATAAGGCACTAACTTGATACAAAAATCCAAGCAAAAAAAAACAATTTATGTACTACAAGACCATTCTGGTGTGTGAGTACAACAAAGGTTTCTAGTGGTTGATGGCGGAAGCGGTTTATGAAACATCCTCGTCTATGGGACTCCATTTCCCACAGGAACAGCTGACCAGGTTAACTCCTATCTTCGCGAGACTGCTATCACCATTGCTTAGGTTCTGGGGTCGTCATCGCAACGCTCCTCTCCAAGCAAGAAATCTGGCCAAGACAATAGCCAGGGACAAGCCAGTGAGTACTTTGAATGTACTCACAAACATTATGAACACGGGGACAAAATGACAATGATGTGCTGAAAATATTTAATGCTCATGACGTCAGTCACAAAGATAAATAACTCTGATGCGTGCAAGCATGTGAGTTATGAATATGCAGTAATATGATAGTATTAAGATTATGAAATAAATAACATAAAGGACCTCAAAGGAAAAGCCACAATCGGGCGTCTGGGCGACACCGCATATAGAGCTTTAAAAGAAATGCCGCAGTCGGGCGTCTTAGCGACACCGCATAAAGGGCTTTAAAAGAAATGCCACAATCGGGCGTCTTAGCGACACCGCATAAAGGGATTTAAAAGAAATGCCACAATCGAGCGTCTGGGCGACACCACATATAGAGCTTCAAAAGAAATGCCTCAGTCGGGCGTCTTAGCGACACCGCATAAAGGGCTTTAAAAGAAATGCCACAATCGGGCGTCTTAGCGACACCACATAAAGGGCTTTAAAAGAAATGCCGCAGTCGGGCGTCTGAGCGACACCGCAGAAAGGGCCTATAAATAACCAAGAATATCCGGGAGGTAGAACCATCCCAGTGATATTTGATCATACCAATAAAATCATGGGTTAGTCAACAATAATAATAATAATCATAATTATCACGATCCACAATTAGAAATTTCAGTTAACAGTTTAACAGTTTTGCCTCCGAAGACCGACACTAAGACCGACACTCGACCCATCCCAGACTGTAATCCTTAACCATGGACACGGCTATTCGAAAAGGTTCAATCTCTGCAGAGGGTGTACTCTTTACCCATGAGTAACGGATTCCTTTAGTCCATCGGGACTAATTCCGTCTACGGTCTTTTTGTTGAAAACACACCTAACTTGCACACACCAGCTTAACTCACATGTGTCCGCAATCACCCATGACACCTCTTAAGCAAAACTCTAAGTGGGGAGGCTACAACCTCGACGTAACATGGGATCACAAAATTTATATCGCAGCATAAGCTGGGAGCTACCCCTTTCGGCTGCAACTGAAACACCCATGCTCCGGACCGGTGGCATGACTACGGATGCCTCCGATATCTTCCACCACGGCCTCTACATGCGGTGTGTGCTAGGAAAGGGTTGACAACTTCTGAACCGTACCCTACTTGGTGTAGAGACAAGTGGTAGTACGAAACAAGTATGGGGGTTACTAGCACAAGACTCGATCTACGGTCGACTTAGGAGGTTGTAATATTTCCTGCATGATTAGCATAACAATGCATATATTTCAAACAACAGATGGAAACATCACGCAACATACCCCTCATGCCATCCCAAACACGACCGTCTCGACGGAGGATTAGGGACAAGACCGTGTCTACCCAAGACAGAGGTCTTTCCTTCTTTCCTTCCGGTATGCATGGAAGACGTATGACGGTGATTTCCATCACAAATCATGTCAACCTTATTAGCATAAACTCATTAATATGCACCCATAAATTGTAACATCCCAAATTTTCCTATTTGGAATGTTTTACTATTATAGCTAAGCATCCTATGCATCCTGTTTGAATTTGAATACCATTTGAAGTTTCAGAGAGTTTTGAATTTGAAATTTGAATTCCAAACTTTGGCATGTGGGAAACAATTCCAAAACTAACCCTGATAAATACTTGATCAAAAGTATGAGAGGAGCTAACATGACACTCCAAAAATATCAGAGGAAACAAAGCCAAAAGAATTGGAATTCAAATCTGAATTTTATTTGAATTTGAAAAAAAAATGGATTTTCATAAAGTTTGGATTTTGGCTTTGGAAAAATGTTCAAATGAAAGGGAATATTCCCCTGATCATTTTGGTATATATATACCCTATATAAAATATTTATAGTTTAGGTTTTATTTTTGGTTTTGTTTTTATTAAAATAATAAAAGAAAATCTTTTGGCGCCAGCCCAGCCACCCAGCCCAGCCCAGCCTGCGCCTCGGCCACCCAGCGCAGACCGAGGCCCAGCCAACCGGCCCACTAGGCCCCAGGCCAGCCACCGACAGCCGCGCCACCCCTCGCCCGAATCCCATAGGATCCGGTCGCCCGCCAAAACCTCCCTCTCTCCCTCCCGACCGTGGCCCCCCTCTCTTCTTCCCCGCCCACGAAGCAGACGTCGCTGAGATCCGCGGATCCCGAAGGATCCGGATCCCGACAGCCCCGATGCCCTTCCGCCCCAGCCGAGGCCCTGGCTATATAAGCCAAGACCCCGCACCCCATTCCCCCCTTAGCCACGCCGGAGCCCTCTCCTCTCTCTCCGAAGCACTTGAGCCCGAGCTCAACCCGCCGCCAAAACCCTCGCCGTCGCCGCCCTAGTGCCCCCGACCCTCACCAACCCCACGAACCCTTCCCGAGCTTCCCGCGTCTCCCGGCGTCTCCCGAAGCTCGCTGGCGCTCAAGCCCGGAGCACTCTCGCCCGCCGCCCGGCGTCGCCGAGTCCGTGAGTCCCGGCTTTCCCTCCACCGTCCGATCCCGATCGGGTGGCTACGATTAAAGCCCAGAAGAATACGTTTTAGTTAGAAAACCGCCGGCCCAGCGGTTTATTTTTAGTTAGGTTTTATTTTAGTTAGGCGGTTCTGTTAGTTAAACCCTAGGCCCGTTAGACTAAACTACGCACAGGGCACAGTATAGGCCCATTGGGCTTTTTCTTTTTATTTAGATTTTCTGTTTTAGCGATTTGTTTCAAATTTCAAAAATGTATATCTTTTGTTCTGTTTAATATTTTTAGTGATTCTTTTTTTGTTGGATTGCAAATTTTATGTAGTTTCTGTAAAACATATATTTAGCTATGTTAAAAATAATTAAAAATGCTTTAATATTGTTTTAGTCAGAATAGCAAATCAGCTATAGTTTTAGTTAAAAAATTATTTTTGCATGATTCTTTTGCAATCACTTTATTTTGATATTGCCAAACCCTAGAAATTAACTTTGGTATTTTAGGGATTATAAATAATTAATTCTAGGCAGAATCCTATTAATCCTAATTAATTGATTAGTTCTGTTTTCCTAATTAATTAATTAGTAAATTAATTTAGTTTTAACTTGTGATTAGTTATTCTAGGTTAGTTTCTATCATTCCATTAGATGAACTTTTATTTACAATTTATAAAAGTTTTAAATTATTTTTCTTAATAGAAATTGGATTAGGCCTAAATTGAGTTTTATAATAGCTAATTAATTAATTCTTTTTGCTCCTAATTGCTTAGTTAATCCTTTTCTGTTAAGTTAACCTAAAACCATGATTAGGTCATATTGAGGAATTTTTGTTGTATAAAAACTCTTTTGCTATTGTTTGGAATAGGGAAAAACTTTGAATTTGATTTTCTTTGAGTTTTCCTTTTGATTTGGTTTTGATTGTTTAGTTGTGCTATGTTACTTTTGTTATCTTGTGTGTGATCCTCTTGCTTTGTGCTTATTATGTTATTGTTTGTCTCGGTAGAGTTCCCGGAGTGCGAAGCTTGCTACTACGACTCTTTAGCTTACGAGGATCATCAGCAAGGCAAGTTTTGATCATGTTATTTCTATACCTATGTTTTTGTGCATTAGTAGTTGTCACCACCCCCACCATTGCATGCAGTAGTGAAAATCTTGAAGTCATTAAACTTGAGTAGTATCATGTGGTAGGATGAACCAATCCCCTTGTTACCATGGCCCGGGACGTAGTAGTTATTTTGCTATGCTCGTGAGGCGGATTTGTGGTGAGTGAAATCCATAAGCAAGATGTGAGAGTCAATGATGATGACAACCCATGGACTACAATGATCAAGATGGACTTGGAAAATCACTCTGGGTGGAGGGCGGTTGACGGGCACCTGGAGCACCAGTGGTGGCGGGATGCATGGAGAAGCGCCATGACATCCTGCGGAAAGCTTCACCCAGCCACGAAGAGAAGGATGGATGCCCCATGACCGAAGCTTACTGTGCAGCCGCAAGCCATTATGGGCTCTGGCTGGGTTGACCCTTGTAGTGAAGCTGGCTGGGCGGTACTACGAGAAGTAGGCGAGCGGTAGGATTGGATGGGTACCGGCGGTGGCGGAAGAACTCTTTGGAAGACCCTGTTTCATTAGTCCGTCTTCAAACACCATGAAGTGCGAAGACTTTAAAGGAGGGAATGATTCTTGCGGGAAAGTCATAAACCTCTGCAGAGTGTTATAACCTAATCGATTAGCCGTGTCCCGATTCACGGACATTTGAGCATCTGGACCTTGGAAGTATTCGGATATCTCAACACTAAAACTAATGGATTAATTTGATGGGTTTATGACTTAATAATAATTTGGGAGCGAGATATTGGTTGGCGGAACCATCTCAATAACTACCAACAATTTGTAGTAATTTGCAAATAAGTCCTTGTAGTAGGATAAAATTGGCTTTACATAAAATGATGAAACTTAGAGCTCCACAGCCAAAATGCATATAGTGTTAGCAACTTTATTATCGTTATTCTTCATGACTTGCCAGCTTATTCCAAAAGCTGACCTACATGGCTGCAACGTATTATGTTGCGAGATATATTCCGATCGGGAGTGAGGCTACGCTCGCGCTTGGCGATTTCCCTTTGAGTCGGATGGACTCGCTTACCTTCGACGCTTCCGCAGCATTTTAGTTTATTTCTCATGAGTTGGCCTTGAGCGAATTTATTCCTTGTAATAAAGACTCTATATGAGAATTGATTAATAATATTCAGGTGTGATTGAACTTTGATTACTTTATCGATGTCTTGTGAGTACCGGCATGATCTTGGGATGAATGCAGACACGAGATTTGACCGATTTTGGGTCAGGTCGCTCACAGAGATGGTATCGAGCACGCATGACCGTAGGATCGTAACCCCTAGGATCGTAAAGCCATAGCGAGACCATTTACTTTGAACCCTTTTCATTCTATACTTCTTCTCTGATCTATTCGACTCTTCTCTCCTTGCAACATTCTAGATGGCCGTCGAGTTCACCCCAGTTTGCTACGGAGTTACGCCGGCCCGATGAGGCGATGCCCTTTGAAGAAAGCTGGTCCAGATGGTGAAGCTGCTGAAGATTGCTCGCCCTCTATCCTTTGAAACCCACTAATGCACTTCCGACGGACACCGCTACAGGATTGAGGTGCATATCCGGGGAGAACCTTTGGAGGACGACGAGCCTATCAACTTTGAGTTCACCGAGTTCAAGCTGGATCATCGGAAGAGGCGTGGCGATCTACCGAGCACTTGGACATCTCCGAGAGGAGTACAGGACTGAGCTCGATCACTCGGACCTCGCCATGGTTTCTCGCAGGGCAAGGAATGGAGATATCATCCGTACCATCGAGGACGATTCCACTCTCTCTTACATTCAGGACTTGGAGTGCCTTCTCAGGAAACGGGAGATTCAGGCTCGCCGTAACTCGAAGACACATCGGAAGCTTTTGTTCCGCGAACTGGAACTGGAGGAGAAGGCTCGCGCAGACTTCCTTGGTCATGAGGAAGAAATCACGGACTTCATGGAGATAGTCGACGACCTGAAGATGAAGCTTGCCGCGATTGAGGAAAAGATGGACTTGGGAGAGGATCTTTACCCGAGTGGAGATGAAGCACCCCTCGTGAGCAATGATCAGGATTTTGAGGGGAGTACCACCGAAGGAAACCCCAAGAGGAGGCGCCACTGATGAAGACTTTTAGTCGACCACCATGTTATCTTTTATTTCCTTTCGTCGATCAGTTAGGCCGATGTTTTCCTTCGTTTAGTCATGAGCTTTGTAATCGAGTTTGAACCATGTTTGAGTGGAATGAATAAATGATTGGTGTGTTATGATTGTGCATTCATATGGGTAGTGTTATTTCTCATAGACCCTTGTTCTATTCTAAATTCTCATTCACTCCAAAACACCAGATGCCTCAGAGGCGTGACCTTTGGTTTCCCGCGGAGCTCACCCAGCTGCTCCAGCAGCAGAATGCCTTGATGCAGCTCGATTCGAATCGAACAACCCGCCAACAATCCACCGCCACCACCACCACCCACTTGTGGACAATTTGACTCGCTTTACGAGGTTGAATCCATGGTGTTCTCTAGTAGCACTGAGCCGATTGTGGTGACGGTGGCTCCGCAAGATTGGAAGAGAGCTAGTCACCGTTGGATGCACCGATGTTGAGAAGGTGCGCTTTGCGCGCATCAACTGGATGGACCTGCAGCTTCTTGGTGGGAAAATTACACGCCACTTTTCCTTGGGCGGCATCACTTGGGATCAATTCCAGCAGGCCTTCGACCTGCTCATGTCTCATCTGGAGCCATGAGTCGAAGAAGCGTGAGTTCGAAACTTGCGCCAGAGGGAACCGTCTTGTGGCACGAGACGTGGAGAATTCAGCAAGCTTGCCCGCTATGCCCCGATGATGTGGCCACCGATGCGCCAGCGGGAGAAGTTCCTTGAGGGACTCAATGATGAATTGAGCATGCAGCTTATTGTGGCTACCTTCAACAACTACCGGGAGCTGGTAGACAAGGCCACCATCCGGAAGGCAAGCAGCAGCAGATAGAAAGCCGCAAGAGGAAGTACAGCCGGGGAAGCACAATTCAGGAGCTCGGTGAAGCCCCGCTATGCACCGTACTCGGAGGGCACATCCATCACAACCATGGAGGTCATAACCATGGTGGAAATGGAAACAACCGCAGCCAGGACAACAAGTCAGGCCATGGCAATGGCAATGGCGATGGTAATGGCAATCAGCACCGTTCTGCCCGGCTCAGAAGGATCTGAGCCACATCACCGCTTCAAGTGCCGGAAGACGGGCACTCGCCACCGACTGCCCGGAGGCCAAGCAGAGGAACGGAATGGCAATGGAGGCTCAGCGAAGAAGCCCAATCCTTCCCTCGTGCTCAAGTGAATCACATCGGCGTGGAGAACGTCTATGATCAGCCGACAACGTGGTTGGTAAGTTTTATTGAATTCACGTTCAGTTTTGGTTCTGTTTGATTACGGTGCAACGCATTCATTCATATCAAGGGTAGTTGTGGATAAGTACGGATTACGCACTAGAACCCTTAGAAGCCCCTCCGCGTCGGTTCGCAGGAGGAGAAATGATGGCGAGTTTAAGCTGTCCTGCAAACCTCAACATCGGGAACCACAAATTTCCGTAGAACTCATAGTGTTGGAAACTCAGACCTTGGATGTAATCCTAGGCATGGATTGGTTGTCAAAGTATGAAGGAAACATTGGTGTGCCAAGCAAGTCTATTCTGCTCACCACCCGGAGCGAAGAGGATCAAATACGTAGCGAGCACAGCCGGATGAAAAATCAGGTGCATTCCCTCACGGGAGTTGTTGGGAGGAAGTGCACAGAGTGCAAGAATTTCGATGTGTTCCGGAGGAATTACCAGAATGCCACGGACGGAGACATTGAGTTTCTGATTGAGTTATTGCCCGGCACAGCCCCAATATCTAAGAGACCTTATCGGATGCCACCGAATGAGTTGAAAGAGATCAAGGAACAAATAAATGAGTTATTGGAGAAAGGATATATTCGTCCAAGCTCATCACCTTGGGGAGCCCCAGTTCTTTTGGTAGAGAAGAAGGATGGAAGCTTGAGGATGGTTGTGGATTATCGTGCATTGAATGAAGTAACCATCAAGAACAAGTACCCTCTGCCCATGATCAATGACTTGTTTGATCAGCTTGTTGGAGCCAAGGTATTCTCTAAGATCGATCTTGATCGTGGTATCACCGATTGAAAATTCGTGAAAAGGATATACCCAAAACAGCTTTCACTACCAGGTATGGTTTATACGAGTATACCGTCATGTCATTTGGATTGACTAATGCTCCTGCATACTTCATGAATTTGATGAACAAGGTGTTCATGGAGTACTTGGACAAGTTTGTCGTGGTGTTCATCGATGACATATTGATATTCTCCAAGAGCGAGGAAGAGCATAAGGAACATTTGCGTCTAGTTACGGAGAAACTTCGAGAACATCATTGTATGCCAAATTCAGCAAATGTGAATTTTGGTTGAAGGAAGTTGGATTCCTTGGACATGTTATTTCAGGAGAAGGAATAGCAGTTGATCCCGCCAAGGTTGAATCAGTCACCGAATGGCAGTCACCCACCTCAGTCAAGGAGATCCGCAGTTTTCTCGGACTTGCAGGATATTATCGGAGGTTCATTGAGAACTTCTCGAAGATTGCCAAGCCCATGACTGAGCTGTTGAAGAAGGAAGCCAAGTATGTTTGGACCGAGGAATGTGAGGCCAGTTTTCAGGAGTTGAAGAAACGGTTGGTCACAGCTCCAGTATTGATTTTGCCGGACATACATAAGGAATACCAGGTCTATTGTGACGCTTCTCGTCAAGGACTCGGAGGAGTATTGATGCAGGAAGGCAAGGTTGTAGCTTATGCCTCCAGACAGCTACGGCCTCATGAGATGAATTATGCCACGCATGATTTGGAGTTGGCAGCTGTAGTGCATGCACTCAAGACCTGGAGACATTTCCTCATTGGAAATCGTTGTGATGTCTATACGGATCACAAGAGTCTGAAGTATATCTTCACGCAGAAGGAATTGAACCTCAGGCAGAGGAGATGGCTAGAGTTGATAAAGGACTATGACATGAGGCTGCACTACCACCCCGGTAAAGCCAATGTTGTAGCAGATGCTTTGAGCCGTAAGAGTTATGTGAACACTCTTACAGCAGGAGGATTACCCCAGGAGTTGGTTGATGACCTCAGAGATCTCCGACTGGAGATAGTTCCGAAAGGATTTGTTGCAACTCTGGAAGTTCAATCCACCTTGACCGAAAGGATTCGTGAAGCCCAGAAGTCGGACAAGGAAATCGATGAGATTAAGCAAAAGATGGAGGAAGGAAAAGCTAAAGGATTCCGAAAGGATGAGCATGGAACTATATGGTTTGAGGATCGTATTTTCGTGCCCAATGATCCCGAGCTCGGAAGTTAATTCTTGAGAAGCTCATGATTCCCGTACTCAATTCACCCGGCAACACCAAGATGTACCTGGATTTGAAGCAAAGTTTACGGTGGACGGTATGAAGAAGGACATTGCCGAGTACGTGGCCGTATCGATGTTTGCCAGCGTGTAAAGGCAGAACATCGAAGCCAGCAGGGTTACTTCAACCTTTGCCGATTCCGATTGGAAATGGGAGAAACTTGGTATGGATTTCATCACAGGATTACCGGGACCCGTTCAGGTTATGATTCTATCGGGTAGTGGTTGATCGTTTGACTAAGGTAGCTCACTTCATTCCGTGAAGACTACCTATACCAGTGCCAAGTTGGCCAAGATATATATGACCAGGATCGTATGTCCGCATGGAGTTCCGAGGAAAATCGTGTCGGATAGAGGAACGCAGTTTACCTCAAAGTTTTGGAAGCAATTGCATGAAACTTTGGAGTGCGAGGCTGGAATTTAGTACAGCATTTCATCCATGAGACGGATGGACGGACCGAGAGAGTCAATCAGATTACGGAGGACATGTTGAGAGCTTGTGTGCTAGACTATGGGTCTAGCTGGGATGATAACTTGCCTTACGCAGAGTTCTCATACAACAACAGATTATCAATCCGGTTTGAAGATGGCCCTTCGAAGCTCTATACGGAAGGAGGTGCGAACACCATTCTTTGTGGGATAGTGTTGGAGATCGATCACTTTTGGTTCCGATCTTATCAAGGATTCGAAGAAAGTCAAGCTAATTCGAGACCGGCTCAAGATAGCACGATCCACGACGGAAGAGTTATGCCGACGATGGCGCAAGGAGGTGACTTACGAAGTGGGAGACCGAGCATACCTTCGTGTGTCTCACTTCGTGGAATCAAGAGGTTTGGAGTCAAGGAAAGTTAGCACCCGATTCATTGGCCCTACAAAATCCTCGAGCGTCGTGGAGAAGTTGCATACAAGTTGGAATTGCGGAAGGATTGTCCGGAGTTCATGATGTCTTTCACGTTTCCCGGTTGAAGAAGTGCCATGCGGACATGGCGATGTTCCGTTGAGAGACACGGTGCCCTAGAGGCCATACAGCTTGCGGTGATTTGACTTACAAGGAGAAACCCGTCAAAATTCTCGAGGCGCAAGCGAGTCACCGCAGCAAAGTTATCAAGTTTTGCAAGGTCTTTGTGGAGTCACCACACCGAGGAAGAAGCCACGGGGAGCGAAGAAGACCTTCACGAGATCATCCGCACCTATTTGCTAGCCAACCCGAATCTCGAGGGCGAGATTCATCTTAAAATGGTAGGTTTGTAACATCCCAAATTTTCCTATTTGGAATGTTTTACTATTATAGCTAAGCATCCTATGCATCTGTTTGAATTTGAATACCATTTGAAGTTTGAGAGAGTTTTGAATTTGAAATTTGAATTCCAAACTTTGGCATGTGAAACAATTCCAAAACTAACCACGATAAATACTTGATCAAAAGTATGAGAGGAGCTAACATGACACTCCAAAAATATCAGAGGAAACAAAGCCAAAAGAATTGGAATTCAAATCTGAATTTTATTTGAATTTGAAAAAAAAATGGATTTTCATAAAGTTTGGATTTTGGCTTTGGAAAAATGTTCAAATGAAAGGGAATATTCCCCTGATCATTTTGGTATATATATACCCTATATAAAATATTTATAGTTTAGGTTTTATTTTTGGTTTTGTTTTTATTAAAATAATAAAAGAAAATCTTTTCGGGCGCCAGCCAGGCCACCCAGGCCCAGCCAGCGCCGCGCCCCTCGGCCACCCCGCGCACCAGGCCCAGCCAACCGGCCCACTAGGCCCCCAGGCCAGCCAGCCGACAGCCCGCGCCACCCCCCTCGCCCGAATCCCATAGGATCCGGTCGCCCGCCCGAAAACCCTCCCTCTCTCCCTCACTGACCCGTGGGCCCCCCCCTCTCTTCTTCCCCTCGCCCACGAAACGGACGTCGCCGGAGATCCGCCGGATCCCGAAGGATCCGGGATCCCCGACAGGCCCCGATGCCCTTCCGCCCCCCAGCCGAGGCCCTGGCTATATAAGCCAAGACCCCCGCACCCCATTCCCCCCTTAGCCACGCCGAGCCCTCTCCTCTCTCTCTCCGGCACGCCGGAGCCCGAGCTCAACCCCCCGCCAAAACCCTCGCCGTCGCCGCCCTAGTGCCCCCCGACCCTCACCAACCCCACGAACCCTTCCCGAGCTTCCCGCGTCTCCCCGACGTCTCCCCGAAGCTCGCCGACGCCCGAAGCCCCCGGAGCACTCTCGCCGCCGCCGCCGACGTCGCCGGAGTCCGGTGAGTCCCCGGCTTTCCCCTCCACCGTCCGATCCCGATCGGGTGGCTACGATTAGAAGCCCCCGAAGGGGTACGTTTTAGTTAGAAAACCGGCCGGCCCGCGCGGTTTATTTTTTAGTTAGGTTTTATTTTAGTTAGGCCGGTTCTGTTAGTTAAACCCTAGGCCCGTTAGACTAAACTACATACGAGAGCCTGATATAGGCCCATTGGGCTTTTTCTTTTATTTAGATTTTCTGTTTTAGCGATTTGTTTCAAATTTCAAAATGTATATCTTTTGTTCTGTTTAATATTTTTAGTGATTCTTTTTTGTTGGATTGCAAATTTTATGTAGTTTCTGAAAAACATATATTTAGCTATGTTAAAATAATTAAAAATGCTTTAATATTGTTTTAGTCAGAATAGCAAATCAGCTATAGTTTTAGTTAAAAAATTATTTTTGCATGATTCTTTTGCAATCACTTTATTTTGATATTGCCAAACCCTAGAAATTAACTTTGGTATTTTAGGATTATAAATAATTAATTCTAGGCAGAATCCTATTAATCCTAATTAATTGATTAGTTCCTGTTTTCCTAATTAATTAATTAGTAAATTAATTTAGTTTTAACTTGTGATTAGTTATTCTAGGTTAGTTTCTATCATTCCATTAGATGAACTTTTATTTACAATTTATAAAAGTTTTAAATTATTTTTCTTAATAGAAATTGGATTAGGCCTAAATTGAGTTTTATAATAGCTAATTAATTAATTCTTTTTGCTCCTAATTGCTTAGTTAATCCTTTTCTGTTAAGTTAACCTAAAACCATGATTAGGTCATATTGAGGAATTTTGTTGTATAAAAACTCTTTTGCTATTGTTTGGAATAGGGAAAAACTTTGAATTTGATTTTCTTTGAGTTTTCCTTTTGATTTGGTTTTGATTGTTTAGTTGTGCTATGTTACTTTTGTTATCTTGTGTGATCCTCTTGCTTTGTGCTTATTATGTTATTGTTTGTCTCGGTAGAGTTCGAGTCTGAAGCTTGCTACTCGACTCTTTAGCTTACGAGGATCATCAGCAAGGCAAGTTTTGATCATGTTATTTCTATACCTATGTTTTTGTGCATTAGTAGTTGTCACCACCCCACCATTGCATGCAGTAGTGAAAATCTTGAAGTCATTAAACTTGAGTAGTATCATGTGGTAGGATGAACCAATCCCTTGTTACCATGGCCCCGGGCGTAGTAGTTATTTTGCTATGCTCGTGAGCGGGATTTGTGGTGAGTGAAATCCATAAGCAAGATGTGAGAGTCAATGATGATGACAACCCATGGACTACAATGATCAAGATGGACTTGGAAAATCACTCTGGGTGGAGGACGGTTGACGGGCACCTGGAGCACCCAGTGGTGGCGGGATGCATGGAGAAGCGCCATGACATCCTGAAAGCTTCACCCAGCCACGAAGAGAAGGATGGATGCCCCATGACCGGAAGCTTACTGTGCAGCCGCAAGCCATTATGGGCTCTGGCTGGGTTGACCCTTGTAGTGAAGCTGGCTGGGCGGTACTACGAGAAGTAGACGAGCGGTAGGATTGGATGGGTACGGCGGTGGCGGAAGAACTCTTTGGAAGACCTGTTTCATTCGTCCGTCTTCAAACACCATGAAGTGCGAAGACTTTAAAGGAGGAATGATTCTTATGGGAAAGTCGCAAACCTCTGCGAGTGTTATAACCTAATCGATTAGCCGTGTCCCGATTCACGGACATTTGAGCATCTGGACCTTGGAAGTATTCGGATATCTCAACACTAAAACTAATGGATTAATTTGATGGGTTTATGACTTAATAATAATTTGGGAGCGAGATATTGGTTGGCGGAACCATCTCAATAACTACCAACAATTTGTAGTAATTTGCAAATAAGTCCCTTTGTAGTAGGATAAAATTGGCTTTACATAAAATGATGAAACTTAGAGCTCCACAGCCAAAATGCATATAGTGTTAGCAACTTTATTATCGTTATTCTTCATGACTTGCCAGCTTATTCCAAAAGCTAACCTACATGGCTGCAACGTATTATGTTGCGAGATATATTCGATCGGGAGTGAGGCTACGCTCCGCGCTTAGCGATTGCCCTTTGGAGTCGGATGGACTCGCTTACCTTCGACGCTTCGCAGCATTTTAGTTTATTTCTCATGAGTTGGCCTTGAGCGAATTTATTCCTTGTAATAAAGACTCTATATGAGAATCGATTAATAATATTCAGGTGTGATTGAACTTTGATTACTTTATCGATGTCTTGTGAGTACCGGCATGATCTTGGGATGAATACAGAACACGAGAGATTTGACCGATTTTGGGTCAGGTCGCTACATAAATAGGGTCACATCCTCACATAAAATGACGCATGTATATGTCGGGGTGGTGTTGCCACCGTGCTATGCAACACATACAAAAATTCACCAGGGTCCAGAGTGCTTGCCTTCAGCTCATGGGAAAGAAGGGTGCATCCAAAACATCTTGAAATCTTCAAAAATCCTATTTAAAAGAATATATTTGAATTAACACACAAAATAAAAACAACACAAAAAAGTTGTGTTGAATTTTTTTCAAATAAATCTTAAAATAAACTAGACAATATTTGAGAGAGGTATCAAAAAGAATCAATTCATTTGGAGTTGTATTTAAAAAGTTATAGACAGTCAAAGTTTGGTCAAAAATCGGTTATTTAAATAAAAACAGAATAGGAAAACGATTCGAATAATTACGTACACGTCGAAAGCGTAAATGTGGAAATACGCCTCCACTTAACCCACGTGGATTGCGCCTGGGTCATTGACAGTGGGTCCAGGGGGCCCCACTAGTCAGGTTTGACCAGTCTCCTTCCCTCTTCTTCCTCCGGCCGAACAGAGGCGAGGATTCCGGCGATCATCGCCGGCGATCGGCGGCTCCTCGCGGGTTCCAGAAGGTCGGGATGGACCCACAAGACCGGGGCGACCCTACTAGTAGTTGCTGGGTCGGCGGGGACGGCGGGAGCTGCCGGCGGCGAGCTTCACGGCGGAGGTAAGCTTCGGGGCAAAGTGGTTTTGGGGCCGCGGTGGTTCCCGATCGAAATGGAGTAGGGGGACGTGATCACGGGAGGAAGAGAAGGTTCCTGGTGGAGCGAGTGGAGAGGGGGAGGCCCTGGTTACGCCGGAATGGTCTGGTTAGTGGCGGCGGCTGGAGTTGCCGGGGAGGAAGAAGATGACCTGCTCCCCTTCAATTGGCGGCTAAGAGGGCACGAGTGGGATGGTGAGAGGCTACCTGCGTGCGGGATTGAGCTCGGGGTCTCCTTATATAGTGTGGCTAGGTTGGTCCGAGGCGGCCGGCGATAAGAACAATGGCGAACCGCCTCCCTGTAGCGTCAAGGCGTCGTGGCGACGACGGGAGCTAGCCGACGAGCGAGGGGATGAGCTTGCGCTGTTCACAGGGGCAGGTGGCGAGCCGGGGTGGCTTTGGCGGCGCCGACACGGTCGGGGCCTGCTAGCGGCCGGCAGCTAGCCGCCACGGCCATCCTGGTGGTGGCGCTGTGTGGTGCCAGGTTGGTCGGGGAGGTGTGGCGGTGCAAGGGGACACGGCGTGCTGGCTGGGGCCGGACACGGGCCAGATTTGAGTGCGGGGTGGGACGCGGCGACTCGGGCGCACGTGCGTGCCAAACGCACGCTCTAGGCGCGCCTAGAGCACGCACGGAAGGTGCTCGATGAAATGCTATGGCCTGCTACAGGGCTTGGGTGAGGCTGGCAAGGAACCAAGCTAGGTTAAGGTTAGCAAGGGGATCAAGGGACACGATGGATAGGCCAGGAGCTCAAGTTCACCAAGTAAACTTGAAGTCATGTCAAATCTGGTTGTGCACTCAGGGTGTTTGACAAAATGCCAAAGGCACCAAGGTAGTTCTTGGAGTGGCCAAACTCTCCAGATCAGTGTCTCTATGGATATAAGAGAGGGTGGTGAAGTTAGTTTGCAAAAAGGAGAAACTTGCTAGTGCAAGTTTTTGCAAAACTACAATTCTGGACAGGGAGTAAATGGCATCATTTCATGGACCAAAAGCGCACCAAATAGAGCATTTTCCTGGGCTTAGGGGTTTTGCAGGGTTGACTACAAGCATGAGAAAACACAAGGTCACTAGAGCAAGAAATAACAGAGTTGCAGTAGAAAACACAAGTCTGGTCCAGAATGAAGAAGAGGCTAATGCACTCAAATTTTCCAAAGAACACCACTATGTTATTGCAAAAAGTTGGATGGCATGCTACTACTGACATCCCATAATTTTGGTGGAGGCTCTAGAGAAATATTTAATTGGGTTGCAGTGCAAAAATGTCCACTGGACCAGAGAAGAAAAACAGGTGTAAAACTCAAAATAAGCAATGAAATAATTTTATTAATGCACATAATTGATTTAGAGACATCTCATGACATCTCCAAATTTTGGTTGGAATTTTAAGTGATTCTATCAAATGGTTGTAGTACAAACAGAGCTCAAAACAATTTAAAACAAGCCATTTTAATGATTATAGCTCAGGGAGAAATAATTTAATAAACAATTCTGCTGATCAAGAAAATGTTATAATGAGCTGGCATAGAAGTCCAATATATTTTGGAAAGCTCCACTTGGGAAAAATACAAAACTCCTTAACAATAAAAGAAGAGTTCTGAAATCAACAGAAATAAAGATTTTTAAAACCCTTGGGAAAATTTTTAATATTGAAATCTTGGCAAAAATTTTGGGGGTGTTACAAAAACCCTTACCAGTAGTGCTGTTGTTTTGCTATTAGTAGCGCGGGCAGGCGCGCTACTGCTATGGTGCTACAACTATTTTTAGCAGTAGCGCTTGTTTGGCCCAGCGCTACTGGTATCTAAAGCTAGCTGTGGCGCTTCCCCAGCCATCTTGGTATCTAAAGCTAGCTGTGGCGCTTCCCCAGCTCATGATAATTATCTACATCGCGTGGAGCTAGCCGTTGCTACTGTTACTTGGGTGCTACTGGTAATCTTTACCCCCACGCCACTCCTAACTTTTGTATTTTTTGCATTTTGGCTCTGCACACATTTAAACAGATCCACCGTTTATATAATAACATGCATATTCATTGAAAAGCAAGTGAGTCATCGATGAGCCAAAGTTATTAGAAGTCTCGACATGTCGCAAGTATCTCATCGTCATCAATCATGGTCGAACACATGTCTCGAAATAGCGTTACAAGTCAAGTTCTCAATACATGCAACTACATGGTCACATACTCATGTTCCATCATCTATGTAGACTATTTTGTGACCGCATAGAAGATAAGAGCGATCACGGTGATCATAAGCGGTATTATGTAGTAGTTTTTGCAACAGCGCTGGTTCTGAATCCCCTATTGTGCTATGAATCTCAAGTAACTAGCTTTGGCTTCCGCTCTGCTATCAAAACCTTTCAGGCTTCCGCCGGAGAAGCCAGAGACTTGGGCCTGACACTCTGGCTACTCATCATACACACGAAACATGCCCTACATACACGGCATACCACTTCCTTGCCATCGTTGATCTATATACATCGAGAGATGCATATATATATATATATATATATATATATATATATATATATATATATATATATATATATATATATATATATATATTTATGTATGTATATCATGAAGAGAATTCAACGAAATAGTTATGAAATGTAAGCAACATATATAGTAAACATAGTTAACAAATTTCATCATACTGAAAGTAATTAACTAGAGCGCGGCACCATACATCTAATAGTTTCGTCATACTGAGAGATACGAAGTTTTGTCATACAGAAAGTAACAAGTAACTAAACAGACACATTGTTTTTAAGCAGTGCACTCTTCCCATCTGTCCATATCCGGAAGGGTGGACCCAAGCTTAGTGAAAGGCCTCATATCCTGACGCTGTAGGGCAATGCGGGTTCGGACGTCAGCTCGCGATATTGGGCTGCCGTAGAACAATCCATTCTCTTTGAGGA
Source organism: Aegilops longissima (assembly GCA_021605205.1). NCBI lineage: Eukaryota > Viridiplantae > Streptophyta > Magnoliopsida > Poales > Poaceae > Aegilops > Aegilops longissima. The sequence continues at coordinate 305,774,985 of CM038677.1, forward strand.
CATTTTTCATGATGATGGACGCAATTTCCTGCTGGATCCGTTAGAAATCATTTCGAAGTTGATTATCCGGCACGGCTCCAAAGGCTTCGGCCCATCTCTGGATATGGGTATCGGATGAAGATTTCATGGAAAGTGATTGCACATCCCTTCTGTACTCCATGATTAGATGGATGACGTAGAATCCATCATTCTCACTTTTGCGAGTTGCTGGATGCAACGGAACTCAGTCTTGTGGCCGAAACAAAGCCCGGCCTTATTTGTTTTTTTTTGCATTGGATGTAGCCACCCCGCATGCTGAAGCACAGCATAGCTCTGTCCAGAACATACTTTATGTGTGTGTAATCTTTCTTCTGTTTGTTCTTCGACGGGTCCAAATATAGAGCTCGGGAGTAACGCGGGTAAAGAACGATGAGAACGGCACGACTACACCCCCCGCTGCGCAAAATACACGATCAAGTTAGCCTCCATGCGTGCAAAGTAACTATTGAAATGCACGTATGTGTTATAGTGCTATCCGCGGATGACTTACCTGGGATGATAAGGTAGAAGAATCGTTTCTTTGTCCTTATTGCTGACCAAGAATTCTTCGATGTACTTTCTCGCATAATGACGGTTGGCGTCGTTGATTGACAATAAGCCCTCATGCATGTAGTATGGGTCCACGACCGCAAGACCGGTGTCTTGCTCTCTCCTGACGATGTAGTTCATGTGCAGCACATACAGGCGGACGAACGTAAAATCGAGTGTCCTCATTTGAAACATTTGGAAGATGTAATCAAACCTCAGGAAGAAGAGGTCCACGGGCCATGTGTGACGTACATCTTGCAACTGCTCGGCACATGAACCGTATAAAGTGGGTATCCTGGATCATCCGAGGCGAGGAGGCTTCTCTCTGTCGAAAGCACATGGTAATGGAGTCTCGTGAGATCCCCTGCTATGGCAGCTAGTGCATTCGCCAGTACCATTGGCTCTCCCGCGACATGGATTAATGGCGCATGTTTCATCGGTACACTGTCAACCTTGGTCGAAGGCGGCTGGCTACTAGAACCAACATTGCCAGCTTTATTGGATTTTCTCGCCGTCGGTCTCTTCCTCTGCTTCTTCTTAGTGGGCTCAGGTGCTGGTGGGCCTGTAAGACCCTCCCTAAGCACCACCCCTAGTGTTGTCGAGCTCAGCATTGGACTACTCTGGCTAATTAGTTGAGCTTGGGTGGAACCGGCATCAGGAGGCGTGTCCTGCGAGGATTGCATGAACAAAGACTTCTTGCACTCCCGAGGACGTTCCGGCTCTGGTACATGCATCTCATATTCATATGATTGACTCATTGTTACTTCGTTGTCATAGCCGGTATTGAAATACTGGAGAGGGTCATCAGCGTCCTCCATGTCATGATCCATATCCTCTTCCAACGGGCAGATGGCATCATCTGCCGGAATGGTTGGCCCTCCTTCCTTGTGTCTCTCGATCTCAGCAATCAGCACAGACGATGGTTGTACTTGTGTAGGTGGGGTTGTGGTCATACTTTCCTGTGGTCCCATTGGTGTGCTCCCGACCACCTCGACATGAAGAAGATTTTTCCGCCACGGGATTGGCCAATTTTTGCATTGGCCAAGCTGCGTGGGGGTCTCGTCATCCTCTCCCACGGTTTGTATCGGACCAGGGAAACCCTCGTAGCCTGCTTTCACACTCGCCACGGAGATCCTTAAGGCGTTATCAGGCATCTGCCGGTGGTGGAAAAATCGATCCTAGGGCTTCACTATAGTACCCTTCTGTCGGCGTTCTGGGAACGGGGGTCCCCAGACTTGCCTGCCTGTGGTCTGCGGCGTGGATCAAGTGGGGGCCCAGCACGGTGCGGCTTCATCAGCTCAAGCTCAAGACCCTCGCGAGGGGCCAAGCCTCGCGGGGCGGACGACAGGAACCTTCCTCAGGAGCGGCCTCATCAGGCAGGATCACGAGGAGGCGGAGAGATCAAGGCAGGGTACCTCCCGAGGGTGCCCCGTGACGCAAGCCATGACGATCAAGATCAGGCGGGCGCCAGGAGGGCGCCAGCCTGCGTAGTGTCCTCGTTTCCCCTTTGGTTCAAAGGAGGCAAGCACAAGCCAAGGCATCAGGCAAAGGTTACCGCTTCGGTGCAAAAAGACCAAGACCAGCTGAGCGGCAGGACGGAGGTCATCGTGGAGCCCAGGACGGCGTCACCGTCAGAGCCTTTGGCAGCCGAAGACCAACTTTAGTCAGGATAAGTGTACTAGATGTTCCCCTTCAAACTGGCTAATTGTTGGCGCCCTTCCCGCTCACTATTTGGGAAGAGGCCCAGGGCCTCCCTCTATAAATAGGACTAGCCACCACAACGAGAAGCAAGGAACAAAAAGCGAGAACGAAAAGGAAGAGAGACTGAGGACGGAAGGAGGTCGAACCTACCAGAGAAAGAGAGAGAAGCGACTGGACTCACCCAAGCAGTCCATCGCACCAGCTCAAGGACAGGCCCTCGCAAGGCTGTTCTTCCTTTGTACTGTTCTTCATCAGCCCCGGAGGCAATCCACCACACCACACACTGGAGTCGGGTATTACACCACAACGGTGGCCCGAACCAGTATAAACCTTGTGTCCCTTGTGTTGTTCCTCGTTCCTAGTTTAGATCCGTTGAAATCCATTAACGCGTGAGCTGGTAGGGGAAAGATCTCCGCACACACCCCAGTGTTCGAACTTCAAGGGTCTGCCGGAACCCGAAATCCGACATTTGGCGCGCCAGGTAGGGGTGCGCAGAATCTTTCTTCCGCTGGTCGCGTGTGATCTTCAGTCGTGTCCATGGTGGCCTTCGCCGAGCTCTGCTGAAGCGCCTGGCTGCTCGCGCCGCTCGAGTCGCCCAGACGGCTCCCGTCGGCGGACACCCCCGTCGTTCCCCGTCGCCTGCCGCCAACGCCGCCACCGGCCTAGCGGGGAACGAGTAGCTGGCCTCGTCCCTGCATCCATCGGTGAGGCAAGAAGGCCGCACCGCTACTCCTTCGCTCGCCCCTGCTGGTTCTTCGTCCCGCGCGCACCGCGCTCCCATGGAGGCTCGAGCCGTGCTCATCGCCGCGAACGAGCTCCTGCGCTACCGTCCCATCGACGACGTCTACAAGGAGTGGCTCGACGGCGTCGCCGAGCTCGTCCGCGCCGCAGGGTGCTCCCCCGCGCCGTCCCTCTCGTTGCCTCGCCCTTCACCCCGCGCGGGTGGCTGGGAGCCGGAGGTGCCCCCGCCATCTCCTCCCCAAGAAGGCGCCCTGGCTCCAAGGCGCGTGGTCCCAGGCCGAGACCCTCCGCGTCTGGCGCCTGCGCAACAAGAAAGGAGCTGCCAGGAGATCCCTCGTCCCCAAGAAGGTGCTCGCATGCTCCCAGCACCGGAGCGCCGCGATCGCGCTCCAGCACCACCGCATGAAGACCCCGCGCTGCTCCAGGCAGCGGTGCGCGGGAATCCACAAGAACAAGCTCCGCATCAGCAGAGAGCCCTGGTGGCCACTGCAGGCTGCCGCGCCTTCACCGCCGAGCTACGTAGCGTCGCATGGCCCGGCAAGTTCAAGCCAGACCTGCCTCCCCGCTACGACGGCACTGCCTACCCCGCGGAGTTCCTTCAGCTCTACGAGCTGGGCATCGAAGCCGCCAACTGGGACGAAAAGGTCATGGAGAGTTGGTTCCCCATGGTGCTCAAGGATGGAGCCCGAACCTGGCTCCTGAACCTAGCTCCCGGCATGATCTCCTCCTGGGACGAGATGCGCACCCACTTCATCGCCAACTTCCAAGGCACTCGCGATCGGCCTCCGACCGTGAGCGACATGCACCGCATCAAGCAGCAGCCAGGAGAGACCCTGCAGAAGTACATCCAGTGCTTCAACAACGCACGCCTCAAGATTCCCAAGGTGACTGAGGAAGCCATCATCTCATCCTTCTCCGATGGCGTGCATGACGTCAAGATGAAAGAGGAGCTAGCAATGCATGAAGACCTGTGCACATCCCTGGAGCTGTTCAACTTGGCGACCAAGTGCGCCAGGCTGAGGAAGGCGCCTCTCCTCCTCGAGCTTCGGCTGCCGTTCGAGAGAAGAAGCCCAAGGTCAGGGCGTGAAGCGCAAGGGGGCTACCGTGCTCGCGGCAGAACCATACACCAAGCAAGGCAGGATCAGCCCGAGTCATCCAAAGGCAGCCGGTACTGCGTATACCACGACCTCCACACCCACAACACCAACGAATGCCACGAGCTCAGGGCCGTGCGAGAAGGGCGTATCGGCCGATGCCCCGAGCGCGGTGATCGAGGCTACGGCCAAGGAGGAAGAGGCGCAGGATGCTGGGAAGACCGTGGCCCTCACCAAGGATGGCGTGACAGACCTCGCGAGGACCGCTGGCAGGACCAGCCTCACGAGGCAGGTTGGAGGGACTAGCCTCGTGAGGACCGCCCTCAAGGCCACGCAGGGCTCCCACCTCTGCCACAGCCGCCAAGGAGGTACGGAGACCATCATCAGGACGAGGGAGCTGGGGGCTTCCAGGAGCCGCGCGCGATCGCTTGCATCCTGGGTGGCGCTCAGGCCCCAGCCTCTCAGCGCATCTTCAAGAAGTTTTCTCGCTAGGTGAATGCAGTCCTCCTCAAGCCAGAGGCCAGACGCCCTCTCAGGTGGTCTTCGTGCACTATCACGTTCAGTTCAGCGGATCAACTCAAGTGCGCGGCAATGGCCGGAGTCCTCCCCATGCTTTGCTCACCAGTCATCAGCAACGTGCAAGTCACCAGGACCCTCGTCAATGGCGGAGCAGGACTTAACGTCCTATCTGTTGAGACATTCAACGATCTCCAAGTGCCATACGATCAGCTTCAGCCAACCAAGCCTTTCTCAAGAGTCACCGATGGTTCCACCGTCCCGATAGGGCAAGTTCGCCTTCCCGTCACCTTCGGACAGCGCAACAACTACCGCACCGAGCTCATCGACTTCGGCGTCGCCCACATTACTTTGCCATACAATGCCATCCTCGGGTACCCAGCTTTGGCCAAGTTCATGGCAGTGACTCACCAAGGCTACAATGTCTTCAAGATGCCAGGAAGCGGAGGAGTCATCACAGTGCCTTGTGAGGAAAGGGATGTAGTGTGCTCTCTTGAGCATGCCTTCCAAGCCGCAGCAATCGAAGACCCAGATCACAAGAGCGGGAGACTTCCCGAGGCGATCCCTAAGAGGAAGAAGGCTTCGCCTGGTCCAAGCCCTCATGGGGTAGGCACCTCCGCAGGCGTAGCAACAGGACCCGCGCCTGTCCAAGGGGCTCCACCCTCTGTCGCATAGGAAGGCTCGCCCGGCGCCCTCCTCAGGCGGGGCTCGGGGGCTCTTTCATGGTGAGCCACCGACCTAGTCGGGGTCACGAGGGAGGCGCTTGGGCACCACTAGGAGGCGTGCTTCAAGGCACGTTTCCCTCAGGAAGGTATGAGCCAAGGAGGGCCAAACCCTCAGGAGTTCATCACGAGGAGCATCCAGGAGCTACAGGAGTCAAGAGTCATGCGCGGCTGTCGCCGCCTGCCCGCAGTGGCCCCACATCCAGGCGAGGATGGTGGGTTGTGAGGCTGCATCAACATACCAGGGCTCAACCGGGATGCGTCTCAGGAGCGCCTCTGGCCCTGACGCGTGGGGCGTTGCGAGGGTCCACCTCACGGCTAAGTTTGCATACCTTTAGGCCTGCCGAATGCGGTCGCCGCCCGTCAGCGCCTGCTGAGGTGCGCTCTAGAGGCTCAGGAGGTCGGGCAACGCGCAGTCCTGGCAGAGATGGTGGCCCTCGAGGAACCCCCCGTGCCCCCGGAGCCTCCCGAGGCTCCAGGTCCAGAGGGCTCGTGAGGGCCGGCTCCCTCATCACGCGTCGTCCGCTACATCAACATCCCGCCATCTCTGACCATATCAGGTGACACCTTTCCAAGTTCCGTTTTCAGCTGGGAGCGCCACTCGGGCTGCATCATTCCCAGGCCGCGTGGGTCCGTCCCTGCGGCATGTATCCGTTTTTCTTATGTTCTTTACTTACCTTGTTGGGGTCGCCCCTCGGGCTGCATTATCCCCAAGCTGCTCGGGCTAGACCCAGTGGCGTGTGCTTTCTCTGCACCTATCTAGATGGATTTGCTCTTCCGCGCTTAACCTGATTTACGTAATTATTGCCTACTACCTGTCGCGGGCCTCTCTGCCCTAATGCAAAGCGCTTGCATGTTAAAGGGGGGGTACCTGAGCATCGCGACTCATGGGCTCTTACTGGCTCTCCAGCCCTCACCCCCTGGCCTTGACCCACGGCATCGCGACCTGTCATACCAGCGGTGCTTGAGCTCGCTCGAGGCCGGACCTGAGGGCGTGAGCATTTGCATTCTAACCACCCTGAAGGAACACACCATTGGTAAGGACGAGCCAGGCGCAACCCGCCTCGGTAGGGCCTCGTGAGTCCCAGCTGGCTCACGGGTGCCCAGATACACCTCTCCTAGCCCTACCGTGCGGCCACGTGTCGTATGGGCTGTACACGCCAGGGGCTCCTCTCGGAGGAGCCCCTCCCACGTCTGAGTGGAAGCACCATGCTCCGTGTTGGCTGACGACACTACCGAGGAGCGGCTATGCCCGTACAGATACGGAAGCATTATGCTCCGCGCTGGTGATAAATAACTGAGGGCGGCTCACAACCTATCAACCTTAGGGAGCCCAGGCTCGATTATGCAGGCGCCGTCGCAGCGCCTCCCCTCGGGAGTGCAGCGAGGGCTGGACACGGGGGCTGCGCCCGGGCCACGCCCGAACATACGCCACCCAGTCAGTTCCCTCGGACCTGGTCGTCGCGCGCCTCCCCGAGCGGAGCCACGGTATGAAAATTCGTTTGAACGTCAAGGGGGACTCCTGAGCATCGCGACTCAGGAGCCTAACTGGTCACGTAGCCCCTCACTCCTTAGTCCCGTCCTGGTCTCCGGTCGGGGCTAACGGCGGCTGAGGTATGCGCGGGGCCAGGCCCTGCCGACGTAGAACGACCAATCTACTCCTATGCCTCCCATCCCTACTTTTCGTTCGTGCGTCAAGGGGGACTCCTGAGCATCGCGACTCAGGAGCCTAACTTGCCACGTAGCCCCTCACTCCTTGGTCCTGTCCTGGTTTCCGATCGGGGCTAACGGCGGCTGAGGTATGCGCGGGGTCGGGCCCTGCCGACGTAGAACACACGCAAGTGGGAGGGAAGAGTGCGAATTTAAAGAAAATATTACAAGCCATAAGTCGTTTCACAATGCCAAACACAAGTGTAAATGCCTCCACGAGGCATGGTGCATGTTGCAGGAATTAAAAAAGAGCGGAAGCTGCGAAGGGATCACTTTCCTGTGGCGCCTCCACCTCCCGAGGCCGCGGAGCTGGCGGCACCATGCCCAGGCAAGTTGCTGAAGGCGCGGAACCTCCCCAGCAGAGCCTTGGCTCGGCCTTTCACGGCCTCAGCAGCAGCAGCGGCAAGGTCGCCCGCTCACGAGGCTCCGCCCGGGCCGTCGAGGTCGCCTGCTGGGTCGCAAAGATAGGCGTGGTGAGGACAGCGTCGACCTTTGCGCAGAGGATAGGGCACGCGCCTCGGCCTCGGCCATGGGGCCAAGGTCGTCCGTGACATCTTCAAATGCACGAAACAAGAAAGGAAGCAGCTTGGCGGGGCCGTCCTCTGCACCAGCCAACGGCTTCTCCAGGCCACCCTCGTAGAGCGTCTTCAAAGCGGCACTAGTCCTCCCCTCCTCGCCTGGCACCGGCCTCGTCGTCGTCCGGCATGAAGCGAAGGGCGTGGGACCTGTGCCGAGGGAAGGAATCCCCCGACTCCTCGCCAGTCGCCACGAAATCAGAACCTTCCTCCTCCACCTCCTCTTCTTCCTCCTCACTCCCGCTGGAGTTGCTGGAGGAAACGTTCACCGTCGCCAACATCGCCAGATCCTCGGGAGCCCCGGCAGGCACCAGCCCCTCGCCATTGAAGGTGGGCATGGTGTTCACCACTTGCTCCTAGTCATCGCGAAGGAACAAGGGTACGGGAGCGCCCTCCGGCCTCGCAACGTCTCCCCCGACCAAGGAATGGAGAGCTGCGGCAAGATCTTCATCAGAGAGGGCCTCAGAGCTCAGGCGAAGGGCATCACCTGCCTCCCCAAGCCTCCACAACGGAAGCAAATGCTCCCAGAGCGGAGCCACATGGTGTTCCAGGAACTCCCTCAGGAGCGTGGCCCTGGTCAGCTTCGTGCCCCCAAGCTGCCTGGCCTCAGGTCCGCGTCTATCCTCTTCAGCACCATCTTCGCACGAGGTCGACGAGCTCCACGTGAGACCACGCATCAACGGTCACGGGCTGCCTCGACGGCAGCGCCGGTCGAGGGTGGATGCGCCCGACATCCACCATGACCCACTTGCTCCTGAAGCCTTCGATCCTCTTCCCGGGCTTGGAGATGGAGTTGGAGCTGGAATATGCGATAAAGCTCGCGCATGCAGTAATAGGGCCACGAGAGACCCGGAGGTAAAAGTAATGGCGCAGCAAAGCCACCGAGGGCTTTATCCCAACGTGAGCCTCACAATAGTAGGCGAAAATCACCAGGAGAAGAACAGAGTTGGGGTGGAGATGCAGAGCTTGCAAGTTGTATTGGTGGAGAACAGCGAGGAAGAACTCGGAAAAAGGAGGGACCAGACCGGCGATGATGGCGCTCACAAAGAACGGGTAGAAGGTGCTCCCCTTGCCTTCAGGCTGATCGGAGCCGGCCTTGAGCACAGTCGCCCCCTCGTTGCCCTCCGCCACCGTCCTCCGGCGCACAAGGACGAGATTCTTCGCCGACACAGTCGGAGGGTCCAGAGCCGGGAGGTACCAGGCCTCAGTTGGGGTCTTGCGAGGTGCCATGGCTTGCAGGATGGGAAGGATTGAGGTAGATCTCGAGGATTTCAGAAGCAAGGAGGAGAAGGGCGAGAAAGGGGGTCTCTAGCAAGGCGAGCAAGAACAAGCACCAAGTCTGGCCCGGGCCTCCTTTTTGTCGGAAGGACAGTTGCCGAGGCGTCGTGGGGAAGCGAAGATGCCCACAACCAATCAATTGCCATGCGGCGCCCAAGGCCGCATGCTATTGGGGCCCACGGCGCTTCGCACTTGGCCCTTTGCTTCTCCGCTAAGCCAAGTCCGGGCGCGCCTTGGGCCTGGGGGCTACTGTCGGCGTTCTGGGAACGGGGATCCCCAAACTTGCCTGCCTGCGGCCTACGGCGTGGCTCAAGTGGGGGCCCAGCGCGGTGCGGCTTCATCAGCTCAAGCTCAAGACCCTCATGAGGTGACAGCAGGAACCTTCCTTAGGGCGGCCTCGTCGAGGCAGGCTCACGAGGCGGAGAGATCAAGGCAGGGTACCTCCGAGGGTGCCCGTGGCGCAAGCTATGACGATCGAGATCGGTAGCGGGCGCCAGCGGGCGCCGACTCTGCTGATGTCCTCGTTTCCCCTTTGGTGCAAAGGAGGCAAGCACATGCCAAGGCATCGAGCAAAGGTTACCGCCGATTGCAACAAGACCAAGACCAGCAGAGCGGCAACACGGAGGTCATCTTGGAGCCCAGGACGGCGTCACCGTCAGAGCTTTTGGCAGCCGAAGACCAACTTTAGTCAGGATAAGTGTACTAGATGTTCCCCTTCAAACTGGCTAATTGTTGGCGCCCTTCCCGCTCACTATTTGGGAAGAGGCCCAGGGCCTCCCTCTATAAATAGGACTAGCCACCACAACGAGAAGCAAGGAACAAAAAGCGAGAACGAAAAGGGAGAGAGACTGAGGACGAAAGGAGGTCAAACCTACCAGAGAAAGAGAGAGAAGCGACTGGACTCACCCAAGCAGTCCATCGCACCAGCTCAAGGACAGGCCCGCATGAGGCTGTTCTTCCTTTGTCTTGTTCTTCATCAGCCCCGGAGGCAATCCACCACACGACACCTTTGGGTAGGGTATTACACCTAGCAGTGGCCCGAACCAGTATAAACCTCGCGTCTCTTGTGCTGTTCATCGTTCCTAGTTTAGATCCCTCGCAAACCATTAACGCATGAGCTTGTAGGGGAAAGATCTCCGCGCGCACCCCAGAGTTTGAACCTCAAGGGTCTGCCGGAACCCGAAATCCGACACCTTCCCCACATCCACCAACTCGCCCTTCATGTGGTAAAGGAGGGTGCGCGGAGTGGAGTTGGCCTACAAAGACATATACATGCGGCGTCAGAGATCCAAAAAGAATGACAACTGAAGATTAATTAATTAGTTGAGTTGATGAAGGTGCGATGCGTATTTACCGTGAGTGCTTCGAGCTCAGCCAATGTCAACGACCCGACATTCAAGCCAGAGACAAAGCTAGGGCTGCTGTGAGAGCTGGGTGCAGGAGTAGCTGCTGGAGGAGGTGTGGGTGCGGTTGCCATACTAGGTACGGGTATGGGTGCGGTGTTGGTTTAGTTTCTCCCGGTGAAGCTGGGCATGGGATAATCATTTGGTGGTGCGTTTGGATTTTGTTGCGCCCATGTGACCACAGTTGGAATCAAGCTCGTAAAGGCAGCCACCATATCATCTCTACGAGAAGCGATTATCTCAGCTTTGGTCTCAGCTTTTGCTTTCTCCATCGCCCGCGCCACCTTCTCGTCGATAGTCACTTGACTGAACTTCTTTCTCTGTCTTTTGGCCTCGGGGTCCTTGTTATAATAGTGTTTCCACATGGCACCATCCCCGGTGCCGTGCACACGTCCATATTGCGGCCGCTGGCCGGGTGGGTGTCCCATCATTATGTTCATGGCCTGGTTGAAAGGAGTGTCCCACTTGGACTTTGCCGACGACTGAGTCAACGAGTCGCTTTCGGCCGCAAGCTTGTGTTGCTCTCTCTGCAAAATGGACCGTGAATCATTTACTAATGCGACTAGAATGTAGTAGACTTCATTGATTATAAGCTAATATGTAAGTTGGTAAAAGGATAATTACCAGTAATCTCATGAATTTCCTAGTCGGCCCGTCGATGAAAACATCTTTTTTTTTGGGTCCCACGAGAATCGGGCCCTGATGAAGTCGTGCTCCTGCTGGTCGGTGAACTCAGCCAATGGAGTGCAGGATCCCCAGCGTTCACGTTCTCGTCCTCCTTAGCCCCCACGGGCCTCTTTCCCGTGTAACCGCGACTTCAAAGGCGGTGGTTCCCCATGTTCTTTACTGCGCACTGCTTGCCTCTCTCCGACCTGGCCTTGGCAGCTTCTTCATTGCAAGTCTCCTTGAACTTTTCAAAGTCCTCTATCGTAATTTTCGGATTGTCTGCAACAATCTCGGCTAAGGTTTCATGGTCTACATTAATCGCCGTTTTCACCCTAGTTTTCCAAGCGCTCAATGCGTTGCTGAACCCTAGAGCTTTGTTGTCGATTTTTTTCATGGCATCATCATCCCATGGGTCGACATTGTCATTCCGACTGGGGAACAAGAATCTTGCGTGCAACCTAGTTAGGAGGATCTTCTTCAAATTTTCATTCTCCCGTATTTTCGTGGTGTTGATGTTAGCTGTATCCTGTAGGATGCATGCTGGTTGGTTGCCGTAACACGCTGCCACTTCCCGTGGCTCTATTGGCTCGAACTCGCCAGGGTGCACCACCGTGACCACCAGTCTTCTGGTGCCGAGCTCATTTCAGCGTCGTGTCCTCTTTTCCTTCTTTCCCTCACTGGCTTGGGAGGTCCCACCTTCCATGCTGTAGTGTAACACCCCGGATTCGATGCGCCAGGTGTCTTCCAGTTATTCGCCGTCGTTGCCATGTCATTTGCTTGCGTGTTGCACTTTGCCATGTCATCATCTGCATTTCATATCATGTCATCAGGTGCATTTCATTTTGCATACGTGTTTGTCTCATGCATCCGAGCATTTTCCCCGTTGTCCGTTTTGCAATCCGGCACTCCTATGTCTCCCGGCGCCCCCTTTTTGCCTCTTCTTTTGTGCGGGTATTAAACGTTCTCGGAATGGACCGAGTCTTGCCAAGTGGCCTTGGTATAGCACCGGTAGAGCGCCTGTCAAGTTTCGTGCCATTTGGAGGTGGTTTGATACTCCAACGGTTAACCGGGTAACCGCAAAAGCCTCTTTTGTGTGCAGCCCAACACCCCTTCCAAAGTGGCCCAAAACCCAGCAAACTCCTCTCCATGCTCTCGGTCGTTCGATCACGATCGTGTGGGCGAAAACCGCACCTCATTTGGACTCTCCTAGCTCCCTCTATCTATAAATATGCCTCTCACCCCCGAAATTTCGCGCAGTCCAAACCCTAGCTTCCTCTCCTCGCGCCACCGGATATTTCGTCCCCGCAGCCGGACACGTCCGGGTCGCCCCGCCGCCGCCACGTGGCGCGCCGCCATTCACCGAGCCCGCGCCCACTTCCCAGCGCCGCCACGGCCTGCGGAATCACGACCGCCCGCCCAGCCCGAGCCAGCGCCCGTCGCCTCCTCAAGGCTCGGCCGCGCCGCCGCCCGGCCCATCGCGCCCGCCGCCGCGTCGCCAGCCGGCGCCGCCGCCGCCTCACCGTTCGCGCCTCCGGCCATCCGCCGCCCATGATCGCCGCCTCCGTCGCCCGGCGCCCGCCCGCCCCGGCCGAGTCGCCGCCGCCGCCGCCCTGGCGCCGCGCGAGAGGCGGCGAGCGGCTTCATGCCAGGCGCCGCCGTTTCCTCCCGCTGGGCCCGGCCGTCCCGCGCCGGCGCCCCATCCGCCCGCCGGCCCCGGCTCCCTGCCGCCTCTCCTCTCGCCGGATCCGGCGAGATCCGGCCGGAGGAGGCTCCCTCGCGTCAGATCCGGCGGGATTCCGGCCATCCTCGATCTCCGTGCCGCGGTTGACTTTTTCCCCGGGGTGAGAAAACTGCTAAGTCCCCGTAGTTTCCAGTATTTTTATGCATTTGCATCGCATCATAACTCTGCATCCTTTGCTCCGTTTTGGGCGTGTAATATGTCAAATTGTTCTTCTCGATGAGTACATCATTTCATCTCATTGCATCATTTTCATTTGAGCTCATCTGGAAGCCCAAAATGCTGTTGGAAGAGGGCTATGTGATATTAGTTTCAGATTCTTATCAGAACATGCACTTTTGCCATTTTTGCCATGATTGATGTGTGCATCCTATGAACTTAAGTCCTACATGTGTTTTGTAATATGCCATGCCATCTTTACATGGGTGTATGCCATGTATTTTTGTGATCTCTATGGTGACTAGCACAAGCATGCAAACTAGGCTTCATGATGTTGCTGATTTCAGCCCCTGTTCTGCTGATATTTTTATGCCATGTTAACTTGATGCTACCGAGAGATCCATGCTTATTTTGAGATAATACAGTAAGGATGTTTTGAACATATGGTTATTATTTATCCATCCATGCCCTTGTTTGCAATTATGGAGTGCCATAGCTTGAGTCAATCGAGCTCTACTTTTGCTATAAAATGTTTCCTGGCAGGTTGTTTACATGTTATTCAAATTTGCCAAGGTTGTTGTAGTTGATCCGTGTATGCTATGATGTTGTTCTCGCCATGTATAGCTTCTATGACATGTCTTCTTACTGTTGGTTGCCTTGCCATGCCATGTATTGCTCTGTGGTGAGTGGTTCAAGCTCACCAACATGCCTACTTATTGTTGTTCCTGCCATGTTTGAATCTGTAATATAACTTGCCATGTTTATATGGGTGCCATCATATCTTCTGATCCTTTTTGGCTTATGGTCAGTAAGGGACTTTTGTTCTATGCATTTAGTAGTATCATGCCATGCCTTTGTTTGCCATGATAAGTTCCTGTAACATGTTGTTTGATAGCTCTAATTATTGCAACCTGATGTTATTTCCTGATAATTCTGAAACTGTTATTATTTGCAATCTTGCTATGTGTGTTTGAGCATGTTCTAGTGATTTCTGGAGATAGCTCAGTGTTCCTGTTTTGTCATGCTTTACCGGTACATCATGCCCATGCCTTTTGTTTTCATGTTAAGATGATGTAGCTTGTTGTTTTGATGCTTGCAATATGCCTAGTTGCTGTTTTGGGCAGATTGTTGTCATGACTTGTATTGTGTGTATGTGTTAAACCGTTGCTCCGTTTTGGGTGTGCTCTATATGAAACTTGCTTAGAATTTCATGTAGTTTTATATTATCATGTTGCATCCTTGTTTTGAGGTGTTTGCTTGATGTTTGGGTGCATTTTGCATCAATGCCATGTTTATCTTGTTTTGCTCATATCTTCTAGGCCGTAGCTCCGAATCAAATGAACTTTATATGTAACTTGACTAGATTTTCGTGTAGATCATCTTGGTGCATCTTAACTTTCTGTTTAACAACTTGAACATAAGGTTTACTCAGATCTGGACCAATTTCGAAATTTGCATATGAGGACTTACCGGAATTGTTATATGTTGTTTCCGGCCTCATTTAAACTTGCTTTGATGTGTTGGTCTTGTATGCATCATATTTTGCCGTGAGTAGCCTCATCTAGTTTTGTCATGCATCATGCTTGTTGTGCATCATGTCTTGTCTATGTGTGGTGTGTTTACTATGTTGTGTGCTTCGTCTTGTTAGTTCCTGTTTCGTTGCGATCGTGAGGATTCGTTCGTCTACGCTCGGTTCGGCTTCATCCGTTCGTCTTCTTCAAGGACTCGTTCTTCTTCCTTGCGGGATTTTAGGCAAGATGACCGCTACCCTGGATCTCACTACTATCATTGCTATGCTAGTTGCTTCGTTCTATCGCTATGCTGCGCTACCTATCACTTGCTGCTCAAGCCTCCCAATTGCCATGTCAGCCTCTAACCTTTTGCACCCTTCCTAGCAAACCGTTGTTTGGCTATGTTACCGCTTTGCTCAGCCCCTCTTATAGCGTTGTTAGTTGCAGGTGAAGATGAAGTTTGTTCCTTGTTGGAACATGGAGATGTTGTTCCTTGTTGGAACATGTTTACTTGTTGGGATATCACAATATATCTTATTTAATTAATGCATCTATATACTTGGTAAAGGGTGGAAGGCTCGGCCTTATGCCTGGTGTTTTGTTCCACTCTTGCCGCCCTAGTTTCCGTCATATCGGTATTATGTTCCGGATTTTGCGTCCCTAACGCGGTCGGGTGATTTATGGGACCCCCTTGACAGTTCGCTTTGAATAAGACTCCTCCAGCAAGGCCCAACATTGGTTTTACCATTTGCCTCACCTATGCCCTTTTATTTCCCTTGGGCCAGTTCTCCTCTGAGTGCTGGTCCAAACCGAGCGATGTCCGGCGCCCCCTAGGCAACCAGGGTCTATGCCAACCCGTCGTGTTGCTCATCCGGTGTGCCCTGAGAGCGAGGTACGTGCGACTCCTATCGGGATTTGTCGGCACATCCGGGCGGCTTTGCTGGTCTTGTTTTATTGCTGTCGTAATGTCTTGTAGCCGGGATTCCGAGACTGATCGGGTCTTCCCGGGGAGAAGGAATATCCTTCGTTGATCGCGAGAGCTTATCATGGGCTAAGTTGGGACACCCCTGCAGGGTATAAACTTTCGAGAGCCGTGCCCGCGGTTATGTGGCAGATGGGAATTTGTTAATATCCGGTTGTAGTAAACTTGAAGTAAACTCTTCTAAAATACACCAACCGTGTGCATAACCGTGAGTGTCTCTTTTGGGGTTGATCGAGAGGAGAACACGGTTTCGGGTTATGCTCGGCGTAAGTAGGAGTTCAGGATCACTTCTTGATCATTACTAGTTGACGACCGTTCCTTTGTTTCTCTTCTCGCTCTCTTTTGCATATGTTAGCCACCATATATGCTTAGTCGCTGCTGCAACCTCACCACTTTACCCCTTTCCTTTCCCATTAAGCTTTGCTAGTCTTGATACCCATGGTAATGGGATTGCTGAGTCCTCGTGGCTCCTGATTACTACACCAACAGTTGCAGGTACAGGTTATGCGATGATCATGGCCGAGAGCGATGTTTGCTTGTCTTGGAGTTCTTCTTACGCTTCTTCTTGATCGGGGATAGGTTCGGTCGGCAGCCTGGGCTAGCAGGGTGGATGTCATTGAGCTTGTTTATGTTTCATCCGTAGTCGGATGTTGATCTTGTATATGATGTTGATGTATTCTTGTGGCTTTTCGTGCCTTATGTATGTATCCTATGTATTATGTAATGTTGATGTAATGATATCCACCTTGCAAAATCGTTTCAATATCTTGGTCTATCCTTGGTGGGACCGTTGAGTTCCTTTGGATAGGGTCGCATATTAGGCGTGACAAGTTGGTATCGAGCCTCGACCGACCTTAGGAGCCCCTTGATTGATCGTGTAGTTTGGCCGTTGTTGAGTCTAGAAGAAAACTGATTTCGAGTCTAGTTATATCGAGTAGGAATTCTTTTACTCCTCTCGCCCTTCGTCGCTCTGGTGAGAAATCTTGACGTAGGTGTTTTGAATTACTTCTCTTCCCTTCAAATTTTTCTTTAGGATCACGCAGTTGGTTTTTCGATCGTTGGTCCTCAGCTCTTTTCATCCGGTGCTTTTCTCGTCAAGTTGACTCGACCCTCTTCATCTTTGCAAGTTCAATCCTAAGTTGTCCCTGTTTTTTTTTCCGCCCGCCCACCCATCTTCTTCTCGAAACCGGAGTCCGTAATCGAGTATCCATCGTACTCGTGTGAAGCCTTTGTTTTTTTTCAACCGGTGTTTTCTCTTCAAGATATTCGTCGGTTTCCCCTTCCAAGTTTCCTTTGTTTTCCCGCCCTCCCACCCTCTTATTCCCGGAGTTTGAGTCTCTTTCGACCATCAATTTCATTCGTGTGGAGTCTTTCGTCAATTGTCTCAACCGGTGGATTCTCGTTTTGTACGACATTCTTCATCTCTTTTCTTCCTCGGTGGATTCAATTCAAGTTTTTCGTTGTCGATCGTATTCGTTCCCTCAGCTCAAATATCTCCCTTTGCTCGTCGCCTCGCTTGATTAATCATTAGGAGTTCCAAAGACATCTCAGGAGATTCGCCTGTGTTCGAATTAATTCGAGGTTGTCACCTCATTTAAATATTTCAATTGTTCCGGTGCATCATCTATCTGTTCAACAATCCTTTCCAACGGTGTTATCTCATCAGTGGGCCCTAACCCACAGGTCCTTTCCCAGGATCTTACCTGACTCTTCTAATTCCCCGGAGTTATTCTCAACTGTTTTTAAGTGTGACGTAAGAATGGATCCCATCAGTCACATGCCTTTTCCAAGATCGATTTCAAATCATTTCATTGTTGGCTCAACCACTTTGCTTTCCATTCTACCGGAGTATCTCAACAATTTTGGTGGTGTTTATCGTCATCCTTGAAGAACGAAGTAGAGTTTCTCTTAAATCTTGTCCGTTCCCCCGGAGATTCATGGTGCTAGCTCGATGTTATCCTATCTAATTGTTTCCAATCATGCAAATTCTTTTCACCCGTCCGGAGTATTTCAGGAGTTGTTTTCCCGTTTCTTTTCACCGGAGGCCATTATTCCAGTTATCTTTCTCTATTTATCTCGGTGCCTCGTTCAAGTGTTCTTTAATCAGCTCATGATCTCTTTGTTCTTTTGCATCTAAATCCCCTCTAGCATATTGGTTCTTCTAATTTTCCCGGCGATTCTTCCATCAGTCATTTTCGTATTCTTACGGTGGTTCGCTCAAGATTCTTTTCCTTGATTATCACTTTAATTCATTCATTCTTTTGAATCCTACCGGTGGTTCATGAAGACCTTCTCAAGTTTGTGATATGTCACTTCTCAACCCTTTTCAAGAAGAATAAGTAGTATGCAAAATCCATTGCTTGGCATCAATTTAATTTGATGAAGGATAAGCATACAATAAATCTTATTCTTATTTCATCCAAGTGATTAATCCCTTACTTCGGAGTTTGTTCGTGATGAATAAATTCTAGTTCCAAGTGTTCTCATCTTTTCTTTTCCGGAGTTCAAACTTCCTCGAACATTTCGTCGGAACCTCCATCTAATTCATCGCAGGCTCGTCTTATTCTTTCTTCCTTCATTCTATCTCATCATCCTTTTGTTACCGGAGTTCTTCATGGTGGTTCTTCATGATTTAATTCAGTCGTCAAGTGTTCATCAAGATTTTGTTGGTGGAGTTCAAGTATCTTTTCTTCTCGCATCTCGAAGTGCAATTAATTCTCCGTATTCTTTTGAAGTGGAGTTTTGCTTTTCTTCGTTCTTCTCAGCTATCTAATTATTTCCGTTTGTGGCCGGTTATCACCTTATGATCTTGAGATGTTATCCATAAGTCCACAACTAGCTTATTCTTTCATTGTTGATTTTCTCAACAACTCCATTCAATCCTTCTATCTAAGTTCTTTTCAATTCTTCCAATTCTTCCGGAGGCATTGTGTTGATCCTCTCGTCAACTATCGTTCCATTTTGTCAAACTCAGTTCCAACTCCTTCCATGTAAAGCCGGAGTGCTGCATAAATCCTTTCAGTCTTATTCATTTCTTATCTTGTTCGAACCGGAGTTGTTTCTGAGTCTATCATGTTTCCATGAGCTTTTGATTCTCGTCATTCTCGTCGTTCCTCTCTTATTCTCGAGTACTCTCGAGTCTTTGCTTCTTCTCTTGAGTTCTTGTTTCACCTCTTCCTTTTCCCTTCCGTCTCGGTCCTAAGATCTCGGGACGAGATCTCTTGTTAGTGGAGGAGTGTTGTAACACCCCGGATTCGATGCGCCAGGTGTCTTCCAGTTATTCGCCATCGTTGCCATGTCATTTGCTTGTGTGTTGCACTTTGCCATGTCATCATCTGCATTTCATATCATGTCATCATGTGCATTTCATTTTGCATACGTGTTCGTCTCATGCATCCGAGCATTTTCCCCGTTGTCCGTTTTGCAATCCAGCACTCCTATGTCTCCCGGCACCCCCTTTTTGCCTCTTCTTTTGTGCGGGTATTAAACGTTCTCGGAATGGATCGAGTCTTGCCAAGCGGCCTTGGTATAGCACCGGTAGACCTACTGTCAAGTTTCGTGCCATTTGAAGGTCGTTTGATACTCCAACGGTTAACCGGGTAACCATAAAAAGCCTCTTTGTGTGCAGCCCAACACCCTTCAAAGTGGCCCAAAACCCAGCAAACTCCTCTCCATGCTCTCGGTCGTTCGATCACGATCGTGTGGGCGAAAACCGCACCTCATTTGGACTCTCCTAGCTCCCTCTATCTATAAATATGCCTCTCACCCCCGAAATTTCGCGCGGTCAAACCCTAGCTTCCTCTCCTCGCGCCGTCGGACATTTCGTCCCGCCGCGCCGCCACATGGCGCGCCGCCATTCGCCGAGCCCGCGCCCACTTCCCAGCGCCTGCCCTCCTGGCCCACGGCCGCCCGCCCGCCCGACCACGCGCGCCCGCCGCCTCCGCGCCCGGCCCGGCCGCGCCCGCCACTGCCCATCCGTGCCCGCCGCGTGCCAGCGCCGGCGCTGCCGCCGCCTCTCGCCGCGCGCCGCCTCCGGCCGCCCGCGCCCTTGATCGCCGCCTCCGTCGCCCAGCGCCGCCCGCGCCGCCTCGCGGGCGCCGAGAGCGAGCGGCAGCGAGCTTCGCGCCGCCGCCCCCGGTTCCTCCCGCGGGCCCGCGCCCGTCTCCTCGCCCGGCGCCCGCCGCCGCCCTGCCCGGCTCCCTGCCGCCTCTCTGTCGCCGGATCCGGCGAGATCCGGCCGGAGGAGGCTCCCTCGCGTCAGATCCGACGGGATTCCGGCCATCCTCGATCTCCGTGCCGCGGTTGACTTTTTCCCCGGGGTGAGAAAACTGCCAAGTCCCCGTAGTTTCCAGTATTTTTATGCATTTTCATCGCATCATAACTCTGCATCCGTAGCTCCGTTTTGGGCGTGTTGTATGTCAGATTGTTCGCCTCGATGAGTACATCATTTCATCTCACTGCATCATTTTCATTTGAGCTCATGTTGATTCCCGAAATGCTGTTGGAAGAGGGCTATGTGATGTTAGTTTCAGATTCTTATCAGAACATGCACTTTTGTCATTTTTGCCATGATTGATGTGTGCATCCTATGAACTTAAGTCCTACATGTGTTTTGTAATATGCCATGCCATCTTTACAGGGGTTTATGCCATGTATTTTTGTGATCTCTGTGGTGACTAGCACAAGCATGCAAACTAGGCTTCATGATGTTGCTGATTTCAGCCCCTGTTCTGCTGATATTTTTATGCCATGTTAACTTGATGCTACCGAGAGATCGATGCTTATTTTGAGATACTTCATTAAGGATGTTTTGAACATATGGTTATTCTTTATCCATCCATGCCCTTGTTTGCAATTATGGAGTGCCATAGCTTGAGTCAATCGAACTCTACTTTTGCTATAAAATGTTTCCTGGAAGGTTGTTTACATGTTATTCAATTTTGCCAAGGTTGTTGTAGTTGATCCGTGTATGCTATGATGTTGTTCTTGCCATGTATAGCTTCTATGCTGTGTCTTCTTACTGTTGGTTGCCTTGCCATGCCATGTATTGCTCTGTGGTGAGTGGTTCAAGCTCACCAACATGCCTACTTATTGTTGTTCCTGCCATGTTTGAATCTGTAATATAACTTGCCATGTTTACATGGGTGCCATCATATCTTCTGATCCTTTTTGGCTTATGGTCAGTAAGGGGATTTTGTTCTATGCATTTAGTAGTATCATGCCATGCCTTTGTTTGCCATGATAAGTTCCTGTAACATGTTGTTTGATAGCTCTAAATATTGCAACCTGATGTTATTTCCTCATAAGTCTGAAACTGTTATTATTTGCAATCTTGCCATGTGTGTTTGAGCATGTTCTAGTGATTTCTGGAGATAGCTCAGTGTTCATGTTTTGTCATGCTTTACCTGTACATCATGCCCATGCCTTTTATTTTCATGTTAAGATGCTGTAGCTTGTTGTTTTGATGCTTGCAATATGCCTAGTTGCTGTTTTGGGCAGATTGTTGTCATGACTTGTATTGTGTGTATGTGTTGAACCGTTTCTCCGTTTTGGGTGTGCTCTATATGAAACTTGCTTAGAATTGCATGTAGTTTCATATTATCATGTTGCATCCTTGTTTTGAGGTGTTTGCTTGATGTTTGGGTGCATTTTGCATCAATGCCATGTTTATCTTGTTTTGCTCATATCTTCTAGGCCATAGCTCCGAATCAAATGAACTTTATACGTAACTTGACTAGATTTTCGTGTAGATCATCTTGGTGCATCTTAACTTGCTGTTTAACAACTTGAACATAAGGTTTACTCAGATCTGGACCAATTTCGAAATTTGCATATGAGGACTTACCGGAATTTTTATATGTTGTTTTCGGCCTCATTTAAACTTGCTTTGATGTGTTGGTCTTGTATGCATCATCTTTTGCCTTGAGTAGCCTCATCTAGTTTTGTCATGCATCATGCTTGTTGTGCATCATGTCTTTTCTATGTGTGGTGTGTTTACTATGTTGTGTGCTTCTTCTTGTTAGTTCCTGTTTTGTTGCGATCGTGAGGATTCGTTCGTCTACGCTCGGTTCGGCCTCATCCGTTCGTCTTCTTCATGGACTCGTTCTTCTTCCTTGCGGGATTTCAGGCAAGATGACCGCTACCCTGGATCTCACTACTATCATTGCTATGCTAGTTGCTTCGTTCTATCGCTATGCTGCGCTACCTATCACTTGCTGCTCAAGCCTCCCAATTGCCATGTCAGCCTCTAACCTTTTGCACCCTTCCTAGCAAACCGTTGTTTGGCTATGTTACCGCTTTGCTCAGCCCCTCTTATAGCGTTGTTAGTTGCAGGTGAAGATGAAGTTTGCTCCTTGTTGGAACATGGAGATGTTGTTCCTTGTTGGAACATGTGTACTTGTTGGGATATCACAATATATCTTATTTAATTAATGCATCTATATACTTGGTAAAGGGTGGAAGGCTCGGCCTTATGCCTGGTGTTTTGTTCCACTCTTGCCGCCCTAGTTTCCATCATATCGGTATTATGTTCCCGGATTTTTGCGTCCCTAACGCGGTCGGGTGATTTATGGGACCCCCTTGACAGTTCTCTTTGAATAAGACTCCTCCAGCAAGGCCCAACATTGGTTTTACCATTTGCCTCACCTATGCCCTTTTATTTCCCTTGGGTTTCGGACCCGAGGGTCATCTTTATTTTAGCCCCCGGCCGGTTCTCCTCGAGTGCTGGTCCAAACCGAAGCGATGTCCGTCGCCCCTTGGCAACCAGGGTCTATGCCAACCCGTCGTCTTGCTCATCCGGTGTGCCTTGAGAGCGAGTGCGTGCGACTCCTATCGGGATTTGTCGGCACATCAAGGCGGCTTTGCTGGTCTTGTTTTATTCTTTGTCGAAATGTCTTGTAGCCGGATTCCGAGACTGATCGGGTCTTCCGGGAGAAGAATATCCTTCGGTGATCGCGAGAGCTTATCACGGGCTAAGTTGGGACACCCTGCAGGTATAAACTTTCGAGAGCTGTGCCCGCGGTTATGTGGCAGATGGAATTTTTAATATCCGGTTGTAGTAAACTTGAAGTAAACTCTTCTAAAATACACCAACCGTAATGCGTAACCGTGAGTGTCTCTTTTGGGGTTGATCGAGAGGAGAACACGGTTTCGGGTTATGCTGGCGTAAGTAGGAGTTCAGGATCACTTCTTGATCATTACTAGTTGACGACCGTTCCTTTGTTTCTCTTCTCGCTCTCTTTTGCGTATGTTAGCCACCATATATGCTTAGTCGCTGCTGCAACCTCACCACTTTACCCCTTTCCTTTCCCATTAAGCTTTGCTAGTCTTGATACCCATGGTAATGGGATTGCTGAGTCCTCGTGGCTCACAGATTACTACACCAACAGTTGCAGGTACAGGTTATGCGATGATCATGACGCGAGAGCGATGTTTGCTTGTCTTGGAGTTCTTCTTCTGCTTCTCCTTCGATCAGGGGATAGGTTCTAGGTCGGCAGCCTGGGCTAGCAGGGTGGATGTCGTTGAGCTTCTGTTTATGTTTCATCCGTAGTCGGATGTTGATCTTGTATATGATGTTGATGTATTCTTGTGGCACTCGTGCCTTATGTATGTATCCCTATGTATTATGTAATGTTGATGTAATGATATCCACCTTGCAAAAGCGTTTCAATATGCGGGTCTATCCTTGGTGGGACCGTCGAGTTCCTTTTGGATAGGGTCGCATCTGACAAGCAATGGAGCAACTCCAAATGGACTAAAATGGACAACATTTCATTTCATTTCATAAAGTTGCTGCTGTGTCCATCAACATTGCATTCAAATAAAATTGCAGACTACTGTAATGGACTAGTTACAGAAATGCAAAATTGATCACCGCATATTTTCACTAACAATACTTTCTACCAACTACTTGCTGCCAATACAACTACTTGTGGCTTAATACAAAAAACAATCTTCAGCTTCCACTAATCTTCAGTGGTAGAAAAATGCAAAATTGATCACCGCATATTTTCAGTTCCAAGTTTGCTGCAAACATGACACTTTCCAAGATAATTTTTTGAGCATTGTTTTTTGCAATGATGCCAGCTAGCTAGAGTGGCATCTACTACTCCATTTTCTAAATTTTTAAAAATCCTCAATTTCATTTTCATTTATTTTTTTTGCCTCATGAACTACAAATGGACATCAACTACAAATTTAAAGAACTACAAATGGACAGCAACATAAACTAACAAATGCTACTGCTCATGAACTCAATTTGGACACACTACATAGAAAAAATTGGCCCTAACTTTAGAACAACACGAAAGGAGGGGGTGCCTCACCATGCGTCGGGCTCATGGTCGACGGGGCTGAGGGGGTGGCGTCGGGGTCAGGGCTCGCTGGGGCTGAGGGGGTGGCGTCGGGGTCGCCGGGGCAGAGGGGGTCCTTCTCCTCCTCGTCGAACTGCACAAAGACCAAATTTGGCCAGAGAGAGACTGTATGGCGGAGGGGCGACACAGGGGGATGGTCCGGGCCAGGGGTACAACTAGGGCAGGGGCAGCACGGGGAGGGCGTCGGGTTGGATGGCCGTCGTCGTCGGGTCGGGTCTGGCGTGGGCGGTTCGTGGTAGTCTTGAGCGTCGTGGCGTGGTAGTCTTGGCGGCTGCGGTGGCGTGTGATAGTGCGGGGGCGTGGGGGATCGAGGTCAGAGAAAGGGGATCAAGCGAGAGAGTGAGAGAGAGGAAAGAGATAGGAGCTAGCGGACCGGTGCTGTAGGGAACTTAGCTATAGCGCGTGTTGACCAAACGCGCTATAGCTAAGTTAGCTATAGCGCTGCCCTAGCCAAAACGCGCTACTGCTAACTCTTTTTTTTTCTTTTTTTTCTTTTTCTTCTTATTTTTCTTTTCCTTAGCTATAGAGCTGCCCAGGCCAAAACGCGCTACTGCTTACTTTTTTCTTTTATTTTTCTTTTTCTTTTGTTTTTCATATTCCACAAACTTCCTTCCTTTTTATTTTATTTTTATTTCTCTTTTTATTTATATTATTATTTTTCTTTTTCATTTGCACTTTTTTTTCATATTCCACTAACTTCCTTCCTTTCTTTTTTTATTTTTCTTGCATTTCATTTTCCACAGCTTATTAGTTCCTTTTTATTTTTCTTTCATTTCATTTTGCAAAACTTCCTTTCTTTTTCTTTTCTTTCATTTGCACTTTTCTTTTTCTTATCTTTCTTTTGCACTTTCCTTCCTTTAATTTGGTCTGTCGTTGGAGCAATACCACTCTTACCCTTCGGATAATAATTAGTATAATATATATTACATCATTTGACCGCTATCGGCGGTATACAAAATAGCTTGACACACACAAACTTTGTGGATTAGTTTGTCAGCTTGGGCGAAAACGACGTTTCAGACTGATCTTCTTCCCTCTTTTGTTCATTGTCGAATAATTGAGCCCATGGTCGTGACTTTTCCTTCTCCAGGGATTACGATCTTTTGTCTGAAACACAAATGTGTTACTGGTGCCTTAGGAACACAAATGATACATGTTACTACAGCAGAAATGTAACACAATTTTTAACGTGTTGGAACGAATATCATGATACGTCGTAGTAACACGGCCTAACGTAAGACATCTCAAAATGCGTTACTACGTGGTGCAGTAACACGTTTTTGGACATGTAGTAACACAAGGCCTTCCTCTCCTCGACTGCTGGCCATGGTGGCCCTAGGGGGATAGCTTGAGGTTGCTTGAGGACTCGGTTGAGCTCGGGGGCCCTCATATAGGCGGTTGACGTTGGTTCGCGGCGGCCGTGGATAGGATCACCGGCGACCGCCATTCTGTAGCACCAGGCGGACGTGGCGGCGACGAGCGCTTGCGGACAAGCTTGCGGATGAGCTTGAGCTGCTCCAGGGGGTAGCTGGCGAGCGCTGGTGGCTCGGGCGGCGCCGTCCAGGGCAGGGGCTGTCGGGCGGTGCTGGCGGCTTGCGTCGGTGGCGCTGTAGGGCGCCAGGAGAGGGCGAGGTGGCTCTGCGGCGAGGAGGAGTCGGGCGCTGGCTGCGAGTGGGGAGGGCGAGCAGGCGCTGGGAGGCGGCAGCGACGCGGGCGGCCCGTCTTGCTGCGATGCAAAAGCAGCGCTCGGCGCGCCCGAGCATGCTGCGCTTGAGGCGTTGGCGAAATGCCAGCGTGGGTTAGAGAGCGTGGGTGAGGCTGGCAGTTAGCAGGGCTTGGTCATAAGCATCTAGGAGCTTAGTGGACAAGGTTTTTGGGTCAGTGGATCAAGCTCACAGTGTAAACTAAAACTTATGCCAAATCTGACCATGCACACAAGGTGCTTGACAGAATGCCACATGCACCTAGGCATTTCTTGGAGTGCCCAAAATCCCCAGATCCTAGCCTCTTTAGAAGGTAAAGAGGGTGGCAAGGTTAGTTGGCCAAATCTAGAAACTTGATAGTGCAAGTTTGTGAGAAAACTGATTCTGGACAGTAAGAAAAGGGCATAATTGCATGCACATAAAATCCTCCAATTGGTCTACTCTTCTGGACTTAAGGATTTGGTAGGGTGGTCTATAAGCAGGAGAAATGATCATGGGTAAAGGAGCAAGTTAAAATAGGGTTGCTGTACAATTCATCAAGTTGGACCAGAATGAAAATGAGGATGATCCACTCAAATTTTTCAAAGAACATCACTTGGTTTTTGCAAAAAGTTGAATAATATACTCCTACTGACATCCCATAATTTTGGTAAAAGTTTTAAAGGAATATTTAAGTAGGCTGTAGTGCAAAATTGCCCACTAAACCAGATTTCAAAACTTGGTGTAGAACTCAAAATATTCAATGAATGAAATATATTTTTGCATAAAAGTGATTTAAAAACATCACATGACATCCCCAAATTTTTGTGGGATTTTAAATGAATTTATCAAAGGGTTGCAGTGCAAATGGGGTCCTAAATTTATGAAAAACCATTTTAGAGAGATAAAGCTCAGGGATAAATAATTATATAAATAATACTATTGATAAAATAATTGTTTTATTTGAGAGGCTAAATGAGTCCAATAATGATTAAAAAGTTTTCACTTGGGGCAAAAACTCCATAATAATGAAGAAAAGAATGGTTCTGAAATCAAAAGGAAATCCAGAAACTAAAAGTTTAAGTTTCCTGGCAAAATTTTAATAAACAAACATGGTTAAATTTTTGGGGCGTCATAGGCTCTCGCCCTATCATGACGGTCAATTTTAGCTTTCTCCACTGAGGTGCTTAACCCAGCTCAACCGGGGCACAATCGCAGTGGTTCTCCCAGCGCTACGTTAGCCGATATAAAAGAACATAAGGTACCAAAACATGGGAGCCGGGCAAACCCAACTATTGACCCAAGACATGATTCGGAGCCGATGCATATAATGCTATAAGTTCGGGATGCCACACTTGTGAAAGTGTTCGGACTTATCACACCATATTGTGGGGTACTTAAGCCCCTGGTGTATTGCCCGTACCAAAGTGTACGGTTGCACAATGTCATAACTGAACATATATATATATATATATATATAGAAAAAAAGAATTCAATAATAGGCAGAAGTTATGTATTGTTTATTCAAAAGGGCTGCAGTAAGAGAAGAACGATACAAATATTGCGATAAGCAAGGGAAGGGACTTTTTAACATGTCCCCCTCCAGGGGTAAGCTGCGGGATGGTATGTAAAACAAGTATACTTCTCGTAATAGAGACCACTGGACACTCGGCGTAGCTTTACGCTTCCTGGCTGTTGCATCGTGTGTTTGGCGATTCTCTTGCGGACATGGCTTCGTGAGCGGAGTCCTGAAAGTAAAAAGAAAGAAGAAAGAAAAGAATGACACAATCGGGGCCCACAGTGCGGTTGAGCCGCGTGCGGGCATCTTGGTGCTCGTGCCCTCCCCTATGCCCATGGTATTTCCAAAGCGTAATTATGTGCAGCGTAGTCTTGGTTCGCAATTTCGTGAGGGCTGGGGTTTGGGCGCATTGCTATGCATGCTCGGGCGTGCCAGGTGGTCTTGTTGTAGGTTACTCGGGCGGCAGCGGTGTCCGGACGTTTAATAGCGGACTCGAGAATTGCCTTAAGAGGCTGCTTTGTACTTCCGCCGCGAGGGCGCCGTATGCTCCTCCGTCCGGAGAGGCGTTCGGTGTTCCATTGACCGTAATGACTCCTCGAGGACTTGGCATCTTGAGCTTGAGATATGCATAGTGCGGCACCGCATTGAACTTTACCGTGCGGTTCGTCCGAGCGATCGCGTGATAGCCGCTGCGGAACGGGACTATGTCGAAGATTAACTCCTCGCTTCGGAAGTTATCCGGGGATCCGAAGACCACTTCAAGTGTAACTGAGCCTGTACAATTGGCCTCTACACCTGGTATGACGCCTTTAAAGGTCGTCTTCGTGGGTTTAATCCTTGATGGGTCTATGCCCATTTTGCGCATTGTATCCTGATAAAGCAGGTTCAGGCTGCTGCCACCGTCCATTAGGACTCTAGTGAGGTGAAATCCGTCAATGATTGGGTCTAGAACCAATGCGGCGAACCCGCCATGGCGGATGCTAGTGGGGTGATCCCTTCGATCAAAAGTGATCGGGCAGGAAGACCACGGGTTGAACTTTGGGGCGACTGGCTCCATCGCATATACGTCCCTTAGTGCATGCTTTCGCTCCCTTTTGGGTATGTGGGTTGCTTATATCATGTTCACCGTCCGCACTTGTGGGGGGAAGCCCTTCTTTCCTCTATTGTTCGGCGGCCGGAGCTCCTCCTCGTCATCGCTATGCAGCCCCTTGTCACTGTTTTCGGCATTTAACTTGCCTGCTGCTTGAACACCCAACAATCCCTGTTGGTGTGGTTGGCTGGTTTTTCAGGGGTGCCGTGTATCTGGCACGAGCGATCGAGTATTCGGTCCAAATTGGACGGGCCCGGAGTATTTCTTTTAAATGGCTTTTTCCCCTGACCGGTTTAGAGCCTCTGAATCCGGCATTGACTGCCGTATCCTCAGCATTATCACCGTTAATGCGACGCTTGTGCTTGTTGCGACGCGACCTGCCATTGATGTCCTTGGTATCCGAATTACCAGGGCTCTTGGTCATGTTGTTACTACAAGCTAGCCAGCTATCCTCTCCCGTGCAAAAGCGGGTCATGAGTGTTGTGAGGGCTGCCATGGATTTCGGCTTTTCCTGTCCTAGGTGCCGGGCAAGCCACTCGTCGCGGATGTTGTGTTTGAAGGCTGGAAGGGCCTTTGCATCCGGACAATCGACGATTTGATTTTTCTTGGTTAGGAACCGTGTCCAGAATTGTCTGGCCGATTCCTCTGGCTGCTGAATTATGTGGCTTAGGTCATCGGCGTCTAGTGGTCGCACATATGTGCCCTGGAAATTGTCGAGGAATGCGGCTTCCAGGTCTTCCCAACAACCAATTGACTCTGCTGGCAAGCTGTTAAGCCAATGTCGGGCTGGTCCTTTAAGCTTGAGTGGGAGGTATTTGATGGCGTGTAGATCATCACCGCGGGCCATGTGGATGTGAAGGAGATAGTGCTCAATCCAAACCGCAGGATCTATTGTGCCATCGTATGATTCAATGTTTACGGGTTCGAAACCCTCAGGGATTTGATGATCCATCACTTCATCTGTGAAGCATAGTGGGTGTGGGGCGCCTCTGTATTGGGCTATATCACGACGTAGCTCAAATGAGATTTGTCTACTATGTTTGGCCCGGCCGGAGTTGCCATATCCGGAGTGTGATTATAAATCACGTGTCGTGAGAATGCACGCGATCCGTGAGATCGATCTTGTTTGCCTTGCCTTGTCCTCAATATATCTCGCAGGTCGGCGCATTTCCCAGCGCCATGGTATTTTTTGGCGGCGGAGTGCGGCTTGAGTTGAGGCGAGGCCTCTCTCTGACCACGAGGTGGCGGTCAGCCGTATCATGCCTTTGGTGATGTAGGTTTGGGTGCTTCCTCCTCTAATTGGGGTAGCAGCCTGCGTTTTGGGTAGCTCTTGGAGGGGCGCTCGAGTTCATACTCTTCGGCCGCAAGGACTTCAGTCCATCTGTCAGCTAGCAAGTCTTGGTCAGCTCTAAGTTGTTGCTGCTTTTTCTTGAGGCTGCTTGCCGTGGCCATAAGCCTGCGTTTGAAACACTCTTGTTCGACGGGATCCTCGGTCACGACGAATTCGTCGTCGTCGAGGCTTGCCTCATCTTCGGAGAGAGGCATGTAATTATCGTCCTCTACCTCTCTTTCTGCCGCTCTCTCATGAGGGCTCGCTTCTCCATCCTCCTGCGCTAAATCCTGCTGGACGGGGTTGTCTTCAACACTGTCTGGGGTGTTATTGTCTCCCGTGCCGGAATCACCGTTTTTGCTATGGCAGGATTTAGAGCGGCGCCGCTGACGCTGGCGCTTAGGCTGTTTCTTGGAGGGATCATCCTCCGTTGTTCCATCGCCATTCCCATTTTTTGGGATGTCCACCATGTACATGTCGTATGACAAGGTGGCCTTCCAGTGCCCTGTGGGCGCTGGTTCTTGGTCATCTCCTGCATCGTCGTCCATACCATCGATGTCTTCGTAGTCAAAGTCGAGCATGTCTGTTAAATCATCGACAGTGGCTACGAAGTGGGTGGTGGGTGGGCTTTGAATTTCTTCGTCGTCCGCATCCCAACCTTCGACCATAATCCGGCCAGGGCTCTCGATAAAGAGAGACTTTAGTGAATTCAGGATGTCGCCAAAGGCGAGTCTTTGAAAGATGTCGCGACAGTGAATTCCATGATCGGCGCCCAATCGGATTCGATTGGCGAAGCGCGAAGGCTCGAATCGGAGAGGAGTCCGACACCTTGGAGTCATGAGCCGCAAAGGGCGGGGTAGGTGTCGGCTCAATCGCCGTAGATTGCAGCCCCGAGGCGGTGTCCAGCCACCCGTCCTCGATCGGCGCGATCGGCTCGAGCTAAAGGCCGGGCGGACACTGGTGCACCCTCCGGGACACTGTTGGTGGCGAGCTAGATCATTCCCTCGTGCGGTCTGGCGGCGGCTTGGCTGTGGCTCGAACCCGTCGAAGATCAAGTCTCCGCGGACGTCGGCCGTGTAGTTCAAACTTCCAAATCTGACCTAGTGGCGGGCGTAGCTTTCAATCTGCTCCGGATGGCGGGCGAATTGGCCGCGATGCAAAGCCCCGAATCGAAGATCTGTCCGGGAGAAAAGTCTCACCACAGGCGCATCGTTGTTGATGATCGGAGGAGCCATCGGGCCTAAAGATGGCGACAGAGGAACTCTCAATGAAAGCACCAATGTCGATTGTCAAAACCGGCGGATCTCGGTAGGGGTCCCGGCTGTGTGTCTAGGCGTGTGGTAACAGGAGACAAGGGACACGATGTTTTTTCTTGAGGTTGGGCCCTCTCGATGGAGGTAAAACCCTACTCCTGATTGATTAATATTAATGATATGGGTAGTACAAGAGTAGATCTACCACGAGATCAGAGAGGCTAAACCCTAGAAGCTAGCCTATGGTACGATTGTTGTTCGTCCTATGGACTAAAACCCTCCGGTTTATATAGGCACCGAAGAGGGTTAGGGTTACACAGAGTCGGTTACAATGGTAGGAGATCTACATATCCGTATCGCCAAGCTTGCCTTCCACGCCAAGGAAAGTACCATCCGGACACGGGACGAAGTCATCAATCTTGTATCTTCATAGTCCAGGAGTCCCGCCAAAGGTCATAGTCCGGCTATCCGGACACCCCCTAATCCGGGACTCCCTCACCACCCATGAATAAGTATCTTTTCACCTCCATGGGGAATGGAGAAGGTCGACATAAACATCATGTTGTGACCAAGCACAAGTCTGACCCGACCGTGGTCAGGCATCTGTACAGGAACAATAGAACTGGGAAGTTTTGGTTTCAAAAAGATCACACCTGTAAAACTGTATATAAGCAAGAGTTAATGAACAACATATATAACAGAAAACAACTCGTACCATAAGTTTCTCGACACAGTTGGACCTGTTCAACGAGTGCAGCATTGGCACACATATCCCACATGGCCTTCCACCATTGAAACACCTCATAAGGACCTCAAGACGATCAATAAAGTGTAGGAACTTGTGGATGTTGTCCCAGTCAACTTCAGTGCCATCAGTAACAGTCGAGTTCTTATAGAATAACAAATGAGTAGCCTGCTTAACTTTGAAAAAACCTACATGTGCCACCAATTATAAGAAATATTAGTTAGAAGTAGCATCCTCATGAGAGATTCATTGCTACTTCTAAAGTTAAATTGTGATTAGTTAGACAGAATAGGGTGATTAAGAAGTAATCGAGGCAACAAGCAAGAACCAGATACAAAACTAACATGGATGGACAATTGGAACGACGTCGGGGTGGAAGATCACAGTGAAGATGAGACAAGGTTCTACTATTTCCATCAACATCCGTGCGCCAACTTTCAGTTCGTAACACTTCATAAAGTTTATCCAAGTTTGGCCATAAAAAAAGCAGCGATCTTCTTGGTTCATGAACACAACTCGGAACTTATATCCATGGCTTGTCTTCAATGTGACCATTAAACTGGTGTATTCAGTTATGGCAAGGCCGACCATCTACGCGTGGAATGCAGGGCCCCTGCCTACTCTCACAAGCAGGACAGTCCAAAGGTCTTGACAAATCGTATGGACTGAACATCCATGAGACTGGAAATCTTGGTGGGTGCGATAAAACCTGCGATGCATACAGATATTTGAGCGTAACGAAAATATAAACTGTCCTCATGGAAAAGATGATCTAGATACTTCAAAATATACAGAGTGAATTGAGTGGACAGACATTAACATAGACTGTTCTCATGACTCACCACACACCAAAAGCGGCAGTACTAAACAATACAGGGTTACTGAACAATAGTACTTACTATAGACAAGCAAAGTTGCACTAATTAAACTCTGCAGACTATTT
Source organism: Aegilops longissima (assembly GCA_021605205.1). NCBI lineage: Eukaryota > Viridiplantae > Streptophyta > Magnoliopsida > Poales > Poaceae > Aegilops > Aegilops longissima. Next base: position 305,807,282 of record CM038677.1, read on the forward strand.
CTTGCCACCGACCTACGGTATGAACCCCGCATAACTGTCTAGGCCATGGACTTCGTGAGAGATCTACCTGCGCCATCACCATCTCGTCAACCTTGGAGAACCTAATAGAGTGGTCTTTCCACTCATAAACATGACGATGAAGACATGCCGCATCAGATTTCTCGGGAAGCTTTACAAGAACCACACCCTTCGTAATCGAAGGCACGACTAGGAAATTGTTGTGGTCAAGTACAGCCTCAAAAAACACGCCTGACAATAATGCTACAGGAAAACACTACTTCAGGACACGTGCCGAGAAGCACACAATAGCTGGATAGCTTAGCAGTAGAAATCATCATCGGGTCTTCCAGTTCACACGACATGACTTTGAGAACCTCATTTCCACCACGGACCTGGTTCTAATTCAAACAGAAAGTAAATATTTTATTACTACCTCCGTTCAGAAATATAAGATGATTTTCGATATTTTACTCCATATATGACTACATATAGCACAGAAATGAGTGAAAAAAGACAATAGAACATGTCTTCAAAGGCATGAGAGCAGAGGGATTACTTGCAATATCCATAACACAAGTTACTAAGGCAAATATGCCCTCTTGAAAGGTAGCATTGATGTTCATAAAGTAGTTGAAAGTAATCTATAAGAAATCAGTGTCAACCTCCCGCATGTTTTGGTCAAAAGTGGAATTTAGAACCGTCATACGGCACACAAAAATCACATGTAGGATCACAGAAAGTTGTACTACTAGTACTAGTACTACGTGTTAGATGAAAAAACATGATCAAGATCGAGAAAAAGATCATCAAGAAGAGATATTACCTGGAATTGCTTAATGAGGGATCCCGGAGAGGGGGGCTTGGACAGGGCGATGGCTTTGAGCTTGTCTGCGATAGTCTCGGCGGGGTGCTTGCGCTTCTTCGTACCATGAGCCTCGACAGTTTTGGCCATAGCCATAGACATCACTTCCGTCGGTGCTCCAGCGTCCATCAAGAAACTGTCAAATAGAAATAAAAGAAAAGAAACCATAATCACAAACCCAAAAGAAGAACAAAGAGGGAGCTATAGGATCAGTCTCGGGGTTGCAAGACCGGGCCTTCGCCAAAATCAACACCATTGATGCGCTCACCTTTCCTTCTTTGGGAGAGAAGAACAATGGCAGAAGCAGGTCAGGGTTTTCTTGAAACAAATGAGGAACAAGGTGAGGGAGAAGTGAGTTGGGGTTTTCTTCAAGAGAGGAAGCTGAGGGAGAAGAGTGAAATGATGGTTGCTTCCTCTGTCCAACTTACTGCTGGAAAGGAGGGGGTTTTCTAATTTGACGGCTCATTGGGCATTACTGCGGCGCTTCGATCGGGGTAGTCTACCGTGCAGTTGGGCACTCTACTATGGAGTAATTTAGTGCAGGGCTAGTGGACCCCTGTGCTGGATGTCCCACACATCGGTGAAAGTCAGTAGCAAGGTTCTCGATGGCCGTCGAGGAGGATCTACATGGTAGAGCGTGTCCACTATTTTTCTGAAGAAAAAAAATGATCAAGACAAGCATTTCCACTCTTGCAACGGAGGAGTGCGAAACACGGCATCCGCTTGAATTTACACAGTACTCCTACTACTAGGCATGTGTACTGGTTCATACATTAGTACTACATAATCTTGTTGCTAGTGTAGGAGGATATGATGATAACAAATGATGTTGTGTGCACGTGAACTATATGAATAATAATGTAACATAGTACCCCTTTTTTGACTGTCCGGTCGAGAATGAACGGTGAGCTCAATTTTAACAGAACTAGGTCTACAGCGCACAGAGAGTACGGTGCTACAGTACTCCATGGAACATGAACCATATGAAGCACGAATCAGTGTTAGGTAGGGTGTATGAAGGGTGCACGGGATGGGAGCAAAAGTTCCCTTCTCGACCCAGTTCTGGGTGTTTGGCAAAGTGCATGAAGGGTGCATGAGTCCACACTAGTAGGTTAACACAAATACACTAGGAGCATGCATGAAGAGGGGTGCTAAGATGAGCATGCACGAAGAGAGAACAGCTAGATTGAGATGAGAATGCAACCAAACGCACCCACACGCTTTGTGCTAAAGTGACTGATCTGCACCATCTGAGTTTGATCCAACGGTCATGTTGCGACGAGACATGGACATGCCCATGCAGAGGACGCCCGAACACCACCGAAGTCCCTCTTCTTCTCGAGGCGCACGACGTTGGTGATGCGGGGTGCAACTGCCCACAAAGCCCGCTCCCGGTCGACGTGAGCCAGCTCGTCAAAGACGGCGTCCAATGGCATGAATGGATTCCGGTGATGGAGGCATGAGAGGATTCGCCCGGCAACGGCGACGACAGCCTGCAACCCCACCTTGTCCAGCTCCGCCCCCACCATCACGCGAAGACGGCTCAACTCCTCAGAGATATAGGTGAAGAAGGAGACTAGGTCAGGAAGCCGCAACTCATTGAAGTCGATGGGGTGGTCGAACGGGTTTAGCCCAACGACCGGCATGGTCGCGCTAGCACGACGGTAGGCATGGCGCAGACGCAACACGTGCGTGGCAAATTGGTCCACCAAGTGGCTGATGCGATCTTGGACCTCGTCACGATCGGCCCGCTCGCGCTCCAGCCGGCTCCCCTGACGGCCTATCGTATCTCCCACTTTCTGCAGCAACGCCGCCGATGCCTCGAGCATCTTTGTGGTGGATTCCTGCCGGTATTCAAGCTCCGTGCACTCCCGCACATAACAGAGGAGCATGGCACTCCTCTCCTCCTTGAGCTCACGGAGCTCCACGTCCTTGGCCCTGAGCTCTGCGTCCTTGGCCTGGAGCTCCTGTGTCAGGCGCCTCACCTCAAACTCCGTGATCTGCTGCGCCGCCATGGCACCAGGTAGAAGCAATGGGGAGAGGAAGCAAAGGGGAGAAATGGCTGAAAGGCAATGCAATCTACGGTAAGGCGGAGGGAGCCAGCCGAGGAGCAGGGCGAATCTTTTGGTTTTCACCATGGGAAAACACCAGTCGACGAGTTTTCACATCAGGGAGCAGTGGGTTTTACAGGCGGAGTCATTGTGACTAATTGCTGCCACGCCTGCTCCCGTCAATCAAAAACTTAAAAATCCTACCGCGCCTGCTCCCGTCAATCAAAAAATTAAAAATCCTGATGCGCCTACCGAACCCAAAGACTAGAGCAACGCCGTGGTGGATATTTAAATTTACCTGCCAGCAAGGAGATTAAAAAAGGGGTGAAAAAACAAATGTGGTGGCGGCCTAGCTAATCGGTCGCACTAGCCCAACTAGCTACCACCGTGCTTCACTAATGTACTAGGCGGGAAAGGTGGTCTTTCGTGATTTGACAACACATTTACTTGCTTCGGTGCTACGACCGAGGAGGACACAGAAAACACGCGGTAGGGCATCCCACATCTCGGCAAGGAAGAATATATGCGTGCACAACCCGGGAGGACCCCGAAACCGCACAGTAGGGTGTGCCACGTCTCGGCACGGAGGAAAAATGTGCGTGTAAAAATATACTGTATCATACGTACTACCTATGGTTCGACCTCGGGACCTAGCCAGTCTGTCGAAAACACCCCACTAGCCACACAACTTCATCATGCTAACGTGGCACGGAGGATAGGTGTGGTTAGCTCCGTCTCGACCACCCACAACATCTCTTGTTCTAGGCGATTCTTCTATTTTCCAAGCTTTTCTTAGTTATAATAACACCATGTCAAGCTAGCGCTACTCTCTGTCTGTGCCCGTGCGTCTAAGGTTAGGAGATGGAGACGAGAGAGAGATCGCAGACCTGGGACGCACCAGTAGGTGAGTCTATGGTCATGCACGTGTTGACGAGGCACTCCCTCTACTCTACTCAATGTAATCTCTACTCTTATAAAAAGCGGAGTTGGTGATGATGGTGTGCCTGCCATCCTGCAATATAGTCCGTCCGATCTATATCTAACGGATAGGAAGGAAACTATGACAATTTACACGCACTCCTCTCCACATTTGCAGATAAGGCCTTCCCTCATTCATCCTTTTCTCCCACAAGATAAACTACTCATACAAATGCATATTGATGTTCAGTGCAACGCACATGCATCTTGCTAGTACTGTATAAAATCAAGTTATGGGACAAAGCCAAGAACCGTTGTTGTTTCAGGCTATCGACTTACGCTTTGTAGCCCAGGTTGCTAGTTCGAATCTCGTCTTTCATATTTGTTAGTTTTAGATCCAAATTTAATCAATGACAAGTGGGACCCCCATGTGTTGTTTTGATATTTCAGTGTAGGATGGTTTTTTTTTTGAACAAACACTTTGCGCAGTTAGACAAGTAATGGCACGAGTTACACGTATTTTGCAAGTTTAGGAACAAAAAGGACAGCGGCATAGAATATCACATCCACCCCGCAGCTTAGATGCTATGGTGATACGAGTTTTTATGTCGTTGGAACTGAGATCCAATGGCTTGGGAGTAGTCTTTCTAATTATGCACAATTTCCAAACTCTCCAAGGTTTTTTTTGCAAATAAAACATTCAGGCCTCGTGTGTGCCACTGCATCTTGGATCCAACGGCTCCACGTTGCTCATATTAGGTGCTCCCCGTAGCTTAATTAGCCTCTACGGTGATACGAGCAGCTAGGTCGTATATCTGTGATCAGATGCCACATGCGTAGTACTTGTACTTTCTACGCAATTCCAAAACTCTCTCAGGGGTATATTGCAAAACATTCAAACCTCCCCTCATGAGCCGTTAGATCTCCAGGAACTTCGTATCACCATAGAATCTATGGTGCGGGAGCACCTCATATTCTCTGTCTTGGAAAATATTAGGTGCTCCGCAACAGACTCTTCTGGTGATCTGACTTCAATCATTCGATCTGAGATTCAATGGCATCTGGCAGTCTTTATGCTTATGGCGATGGCGAACTTTTGGGGGCTTTTTTGCAGAAAAATATTCGAACCACCGAGGAGTTGTCGGATCACAAATCCAACGGCTTCGAAGAGCTTGTATCACCAAAGCATCTAAGGTGTGGTAGCACATGATAGTCTTACATATAGGAGAATAGGAGGTCCTCCTTCATCTTAGATGCTATGGTGATACGAGCTTCGAGGTCGTTGGATATGGGATCCAAGGGCATCTGAGTAGTTTTTGTACAAATTGTGTGCAATTCTCAAACTCATTAAGGTTTCACGTAAAAATATTAAGACATCCTTTGAGCTGGTATATCTCAGATCTACAAGCTCAAAGCAACTTGTATCAGCATATAGCAGCTAAGGTGTGGGGCACATGATATATAATGTTCAAATAATACAATCTAAACAATCCTAAGCAGAGCTTCACAATTTTATCTAAGGTCGAGGGGTTAACCCCCGACAATCTACATAGCTCCACCTAAACACAACATTTGCGTGTATGTAGTACTAGACTTAATATTTATGTTTTGGTTTCCTGATCATTTTAAATATTGCATTGAGGACCATGCATGTCTAACATTTGACTCCTTCGTTCCTAAATATTAGTATTTTAAGAGATTTCAAATGGACTGCCACATACGGATGTATATAGACATATTTTAGAGTGTAGATTCACTCATTTTGCTCCGTATGTAGTCACTTGTTGAAATCTCTAAAAGACAAATATTTACGAACAGAAGGAGTATTTTTGAATTCGTGTCATACATGCATGGTTTGGAAAAATATATGCACTATACTTACTGGATTGTTGTTGTATTCGTGTGTGTGTGTGTGTAGTCATATGCTTGATGCATACAAAGTTTTCTCACCACCATACCGTTCATCTTTTAAATTTGAATTTGCAATGAAAAACTTACTAGGGATACCATGAAATTTGAAATCCCCTTGAGATCACTATATCACAGACTCACTCTAATTCAAGAACTCGTCATAAATCAATTACCACATTGAGATTACTACTTGTAAGGAAAATACGAGCATTGTAATACACATAGATTCGTTTGGCAATTTAAAAGATTCCTTTTGTAATCTCGAATGGTAGGACCCAACGGCGTACCAGCCAGACCCTAGCTCGTGTTGATCCTAAAAAAAATAGGCCTGTCCCCATGGGTTAGCGCCGCTTTGGGTTCACGACTAGCCATGTCGGCCCGGGTTCTCTGTCATATGGATGCTAGCGACACTATCATATCGTGAGCCAAAAGGCTTAAACGGTCCCGGGCCATGGTAAGGCGACACCGTGGGAATACCGTGCGTGAGGCCGCAAAGTGATATGAGGTGTTCTTGGCTAGATCGATGTGACTTGGAATCGGGGTCTGATAGCTTTGGTATCGAGCTTGTTCGTATGGGATTACCAAGCCAAACTGGTGAAGTTGTGTCTAGAAATGCTTTAGTTATATAAGGGACTTGATTGTGGAAGGGAACGTAAGGCTCTTTTTACTCCTTATACCTCATGGCCTTCTGATCTGAGTCATTCTCTTCTCTTCTACGGGGTTTAAGAACTAGGCTTCTCATCTGTCTATTAGGATGACGTGTTACTAGTCCATAGACTTATAGAATTGATGGTTTCAAGCTTCATTTCAGTTCCTACTACTTCCGTATGTTAACTGTTGATCTCGGAATCTTGTTATGATGTTGTGGAGTGGTTATGCCACCATTTTGCATGAGGTCTCAAATCTTTTGAGCATTTTACAGCCGTTATGCTGTCCGAGTCATCCCAGGTCTCTAAATAGTCTGATGCATTTGCAAATCCTTTCTCTCCATTTCTAATGTTCATCTGGGCCAGATTAATCACACAAATTATTATGTATGTTGAGGTACTCCGCTGCCTCAACATATATGTTGGGGTTTTTATTATGACCTAGGTGTTTTAGGGAGTCACCTAGTAATCTAGCCATATTTTGTGTTCTCGGTGTGATGATTCTGGCCATTATTCTTGAAAGCATCCCGTGATGTTATTAGTTAGTAGGCATTCTACTCCTGGGTTTCTGAACCCGAGATTCACCCTACTTCATGTTGTTAGTATTTGCTAGTTCCTTTAGGATATTAGTAACCTTGCATTAGTCCTCGAGGTCCGTGGTATTTCCTTCTTCCAAATGCTATGAACTGCTTATGGCCGAAGTTCCTCGCTGAACTGAAGGATCACAATCAGAGTAATCTTGAGGAGTTTTCCATTCATAATTGTGAATCTGCCAGTTCTACTTTCCTGCATGGGTTATCCGGAAGAAACATGTTGAACTTGGTTCGACATACTAATCTATGCATCCAACTCTGAAAGATATATGATCCTTTGAGTTGTTTCCATTGCAGCTGTATTCCGATCCCCGTCTATCAGTTGATAGTCAGGAGTAGTTGTGCATTCATGTTATCAATGCCTATTACTCATGTGGTCCGTCAAGCCATTCTATTCTGGAATGACTAGGAGAAACAAACTTCAGTACCTCATCCATATCCAGGATTGGGTCAAAGCAATTGTATTCCGTGGACCAAAATGCCAAACAAGCTTTTGCCCTGCTGTACCTTGGAGTGTTACCATCTTTATGTCAAGAGTGTCGTGAGAATTGCACCTTCTCTTATGAATTCTTGATGCAGTGATACTCTCGCCATCATCGTTCATTCCTCGGTCCCGTGTTGTTGCAACCGGAATACCGACAAGTGAATCGTGATGTGTGAAATCTATACTCCTAGCAACCTCGTTGCTTGGTAGTTAATGGACAATATTCTCATTCTTAGCGTGTTGGTTATTAAATCATCATACTAAGATTGATCGTGCTACCTAGTCCTTATTTCTGGTGCACTCTTGACCAATGAGTTAGGATTATATCAATCCTTGCTCTTTGATCATATCGTCTTATACGAAAAGCAAGATTGTTCTCGAGCTTAGTAATATATCGGTGGTTCATGACTTTCCAAATATCTTCTTGGAAGTGTTACCAGGTTGTCACCTGACCGCTATGTTGAGTTCGTGATCATATTGGTTTTCCTCTAAACCACCCATTCTCCAAGACTCTGTGTTGGATATCCCTGAACTAGTTGGTTGAGCTATACAACAACTTGGAGAGTTGGAAGATAAAGCTTTGCTTAACTCAGTTCATCTCTAAGGGATATCTTCTGTGCGTGTGTGTGTTGAAGAAATATGATATCTCCATTGATTGGTCCTCGTGATCAGTTGTTGGATCTATTGCCTGGTCAAAACTTTGATTTGAGTGTGGGCTATCCTCAAATCAAATCAGAACCAACGATATTTGTAATGTTGTCTTACTCGTGGTTGATCCCTCGAGCATACACCATTACATCTTTTGGTCTGACCAATACTATCACCGTGTTCACGTGATGGCGGAAGTCCAGTGATATGGAAATTCCGATGAGTTGTTGTTGAGCCCATCAGCAGCATTTTGTCTCCCCCCATGAATCATGTTGAACATCAACCTAGTGTTGAAAACTTTGTAAGCAATGCCTTCGTGATCCGTTCATGAAGCCTATGCTTGGATGAGAGAAGTGACTTCCTCTAATTCACATGCCTTTGATGTAAGTTGTCGTCGTGGATCCGAGAAAGTTGTTTTTGCTTCCTCTGGAATCATCCCAAGTCAGTCATGCATGTGCGAAGTATTCTATGGTCTGATAGACTGATCATCTTCATTCCATATGAATTCCCTAGCACACCAAGCCACTAACTGATTTGTTCAAGGAGAAGAAGTTTCTTCATAAGAGCTAATCATATGACTTATGCAAGGACTTCGTTATCCACGATGATGGTTCCCCACCTGAACTCGGTAGTGTTTTATCATAAGACTACCATGTGGTTATGTTTTTCTAGGACAGCGTGTTCACACATGTTTAGCAGAGCCAGCTCATGTTTTGGAGCTTGCTATCGTGGTTCATTCCCCGAGAATCTCACAACTCCATCTCGTCGATTTGTGTTGCAACTTTTCTTTTCAGACATGTGAGTCTGAAGTATCCTGTTTCTAACCAGATCTGAATCTCAGGCAGATATGATGGTTGGGACATTCCAACAGCTGCATTTCGTTCCCAGCTTGCACCGTCCTTGTGCCATTTCACTATGGGCTGCCTTCTTAGTAATTCTTGTTCAGGATCATCCTCAAAAGTGGTCCTACCATGGGTCCCCTCCACCTCAGATGATAAGCAAAATCATCCATTGCGTTGTCTTCAACAAGGTAGTCCACATCATCCATTCTAGTGCTGGGTGTACCATTCCTTTGCACTCCGTAAGCGATCGTTGTAAATTGCCTTAGGCTGGTATGAATAGTTTCAATGATCTCTGAATCAAAAGTAATTCTTTTTGCCACTTAAGGGAATAGTTCCTCGCGTCACCTCCCCTGAGGTGCCCCGTTATTGAATCATGGCAATTATTTCCTCGCCACCTTGACACCATCCACCATCTCTCTAAGCGTGGAATTGATGTCCACCAATCAAACCCCGTCGTTTGTTCTTCCATCCCTCTTGATGTGTTTTGTGTCTCAACTCGAGATGTTTCTACGTCTCATTCAGTGAACTGATCTTGAGTGGCTCGATCTTCAAGAAGATTAAATCCTGTAGGGTTTCCCCCTCTTTTTGTTGTCGTGTCGAGTGAAGATCTCGAAAGCAAAGACGTCAAGACCAAGATGATGGAATGAATCAACATCTTCGAGATGGGCAAATGGATCATGAAGATTGTGATAGTTTGTGCCTCCCCTTTTCCTCTTACCTCACGTCTTGAATCTCGGGGCGAGATTCTTGTTTAGTGGGGGTGAGTTGTCACAGCCCCCAGAATTGGTTGTAATTAGTGGCATCTGCATCCATGCATCATGTTTAAATTCTATTTAAGTTGAAATGGGGATTGACCAAACCCTAGCATCAGAAAGAATTCAACTAGGTTCAAATAAAAATATTCTCAATGAATCCAAAGTGCTCTTCAGAAAAGTTCATTATTTTTGGATTGGTCTAGAACCTCTCCCAAAAATGGTGCACATTTTCCTAGGCCATTTTTGGACTCTTGAATTAAATTATAATGTATTTGAATTTGGGTATTTAATTGCTATAACAATTTTAAATGCTCAAATAATTCTGAAACTAAATGTGGGTTGTTGGAAATAATTCAACAGGTCCTCACAATTTATTTCAGGATTTTTAGATGTGGTTTAGTATTTTTACTAAATCAAAGAAAACAGAAGGCAAATAGAAAACAGAAACAAAAATTAAAATAGAGGCAGTGTTACACTGCCACACTGCTGCCCACTCACTGGTGGCCCAGTGATTCGGGCCAGCCCACCAGGGGCGCCTTGGTCTTCTTCCACCTCTGCCAGTAGGCAGAGGCGTGTCGAGGCCAGCGCGCCCGAGGCCTCCACCTCCTCCCTCCCAGCCTTCCTGGCTCCTCCTCGATGCCCCAGGCGACGCCACGCAACCCTGGCCCCTCTCACTCTCTCCCTGGACCTCTCTCCCTCCTCTGTCTGGCTCTCTCGAGCTCACCGAGAGCGACCGCCGCCGCCGTTCGCCATAGCCGCGCTCACCGGCCACCCCACTTCTCCCAGCCATGTCCAGGCGCTCCACCTCGACGCCATGGAGCACCAGGACGAAGCACGCGCCCGCGGGACACCTAAAGCAGCGCCGTCGTCTTCATCTCCGTCATCGGCCGCCGGAGATCCCTCACGCCGCCCCGCTTGCTCCGGCTCGTCCCCGACTCCTCCGACCCGCTCGTCTGACTCGCCGTGAGCCCCTGCTCCCAACCCCTCTCATCCCTCTGTTGATTTCCTCCTCTAGCCCCTTTGGCCACCCCGACCGAAGCTCGCCGTCGTTGCGCTTCGTCGCCGCCGTGGCTAGAGCCCACCTCCGCCGCGTCTGAGAGCGTCACCGTGCTCAGCACGTTTGTAGGAGCACCTAGCACCCCACCCCTCGACCTGCCGTGCACCACAACGCCGGTTCCGAGCGCAACCGAACTCCGGCCGCCGCCTGGCTCGATGCCGGCGTCATCTCCGCCACCCCAAGACACACCGCATGCACCACTCGTAGCGCGAAGTCCACCGGAAGACGTGGCGCCTCTCCACCGTCGATTTGGTCGACGGAGGACCAAACTCAAGCCGCGCCAAGATCGGCCTCGCCGGCGGCTAAACGCCAGCGACAGCTGACCCGTTGACGGCGTGGTTTGACCCCACTGCCGGTTTGACTTTCCCCTCTCTCTCAGCGACTTGCGGGCCCGCCGACTAATTACTCGTTAGCACTAATTAGCTAGTTAGGTTAGTTACTACAGTCACTGACTAGTGGGCCATGCCCAGTTAGTTAGGGCTAACTAACTTAGCTAGTTGACTGGTTCACTGACCAGTGGGCCCCACTGGTCAGGTTTGACCTGGTCTACGCCTGTTGACCGCTGACATCGTAGTGACGTAGTGCTGACGTAATAAGCTATTTTCTGGATTAATTTTAATTCTGGAAATTCCAGAAAATATCCAAAACTTCAAAAAATCATAGAAATTAAACCGTAACTCCAAATGAAATAATTTATATATGAAAAATGATCAGAAAAATCCAATCTATCCATCTGTACTATTTTCATGTATGTTAGAACAACTTATAGGTGCTTTTTAGGACAAATCATATAAATGGCATTTGAATTTCACATATGGAGTTTGGATTTGAACCTAGGGTTCAAACCAACTTCATTTGACCTGCTGCTAGTTGCATTAGCTCAAATCACATCATATTGCCATGTCACATTCATGCATCATATTGTCGCATTGCATTGATTGTGTTCTTCCTTGTTTGCCGGTGTTTGTCCCCTCTCGATAGACGTGATCTGAGCGATGTGATCGATGACACCGATGAAGAGCTATACTATCTTGAAGTGCGGGCAAGCAAAACCCCTTGTTCATTCGATATAATCCCTCTCTCGCTCCTGCTCTATTTTACTGCATTAGGACAACAACGACTCATGTGTTACTTGCTGCGGTAGCTGAACCCCTTTATCCTCTGCATGACTGTCATTCCACGATAATTAGATGAAACCCACTAGCATGAGTAGGAGTTGTTTGAGCCTGATGTGCCTACTCATTCATGTTTGTTTGTCATGCCTGCTATTGCTTAGAGTTGTGTCAGTCTGATTCATCGGGAATGAATTGGAAAGTGGTGAACATGTCCCTACGTGTGTGAGCTAAGTGTGTGAACACGATTTGGTAAAGGTAGCGGTGAGAGGCCATGTAGGAGTACATGGTGGGTTGTCTCATTGCAGCCGTCCTCGGGAACTGAGTTACTGTGTTTGTGATCCATGAACAGTTACTACCACACATTCGGTTCCGTAACTCGACCCTCTCGACTTATTAATCAACTTGATCTCTGTCCGGGAGTTGCAACTAGTTTCGGTGTTTGTAGGTAGTGTTAGTAGTCTACCAAGTGGCACCTGCAGGTGGGCTTGGGACAGACTAGGCTGCAATGACACGGTGTACCAAGTGGCACCGGTTGGTGGGCTTGGGAACCCTGCTCACATCGTTTGGGCCGTGGCGACACCCGCCGGATCTCCTTGCGGATGGAACCCGAATAGGCGATAAACCTGGACGAGAGACTTGTGTGGTTAGTCAGGTCGTGGCCGACTCCCTCGCCCGCTTCCGCTTGAAGGTTGCCGAGGTACATGGCGTGTCTGAGGCGATAAGTGGCGAGAGCATGTGTGAAGAAGTACACCCCTAAAGGGTTATCATGATCTATTCGAATAGCCGGATTCCTCGGATATGGAAACTTGGACCCCTTGCATAGTTCATAGACAAGTGAAAGTGGATACTCTAAAATGCGCAAGATAAGCGTGAGTGCTATGGATGGTGTTCTCGTAGGGAGACGGGAGCGGGTCCATAGTGGTGTATTGATATGGTGAATACGTGGACTCGTGTGCGCCACCTCAAAGAGTTACTTGCAGTCGTAGTTTAGGATAGCCACCGAGTCAAAGCTGGCTTGCTGCAGTTAAACTCCACCACCCCCTTTGTTGATACTGTTGCATATGTAGTTAGTTCTGATGTAAGTCTTGCTGAGTACGTTTGTACTCACGCTTGCTTATTTTATGTTTTGCGAGAGACGCTGGCCTCGCTAGTAGTTCCGCTTGGACTTGACGCTTAGCTTGTTACCTCAGCTACGATCTTGTGCCCTCAGCAGATCTCGGTAGATAGTCAGGCTTCTCAGCCTTTTTCATTTGTAGATGTCTGTACTCAGACATGTTAAGCTTCCGCATGTGTTTTGACTTGAATGCTTTGATTATTGGGTCATGAGACCCATGTTTGTAATATCTCGCTCCTCGGAGCCTAATGAATAAATATTTGAGTCGTAGAGTTATGTTGTGATGCCATGTTGTATTTACACATATTGAGCATATTGTGTGTATGTTTGAAATGCTTGGTATGTGTGGGATCCGACAATCTAGTTGTTTATCCTTGGCAGCCTCTCATATGGGGAAATGTAGTCTAGTGCTTCCTGAGCGATAGTAGTCCGCTACAGCCGGTTCACGGAGTCCTGCTAGCCCAAAGACTACTGCTTTGGACACTTGACTGGCGGCATGTGTTTCACTTCGTTCCTATGTACATCCCTCGGGAAATGTCACGCGGTGACATCCGAGTCCTGCCTAGCTTGCTACAGCCGGGTTACGGAGTCCTGTTAGCTCGATTGCTACAGCCCGGATTCACACGCTCTGACCGACATGCTCGATGTGATTCATGTATGCATGTCCCCATGGGTTAGCGCGCTTTGGGTTCACGACTAGCCATGTCGTCCCGGGTTCTCTGTCATATGGATGCTAGCGACACTATCATATACGTGAGCCAAAAGGCGCAAGCGGTCCCGGGCCATGGTAAGGCGACACCCGTGGGAATACCGTGCGTGAGGCCGCAAAGTGATATGAGGTGTTACTGGCTAGATCGATGTGACTTGGAATCGGGGTCCTGACCAAAGGTCTTGGTCCTTAAGCCTCGCAGTACTTCAGCATTTGCCCTCTCAGCTTGACCAATGCTTCGGGTGAGCAGCAGGTTAAACAGACTTTGCTGCCGAGGTCTTGGGTATATTGCATGAAGGTGCGGCTTGTGAACTGTGTGCCGTTGTCGGTGATAACCCTGTTGGGCACGCAAAAACAGCACACTAGTCCCTTGAAGAACTTGACGGCTGACTGAGTTGTGACCTTCCTCACTGCCTCGACTTCTGGCCACTTTGTGAACTTGTTGATTGCAACGTACAAGTACTCAAAGCCCCCGACAGCAAGGGGAAGGGGCCCAAGATGTCGAGCCCCTGCACGAGAAGGGCCAGAGAGAGGAATGGTTTGAAGGGCTTGAGCTGGCTGATGAAGCTTCTTTGAATGGAACTGACACGCTTCACACCTGGTGACTAGTGTCGTCGCATCCTGGAGGGCGGTGGGCCAGAAGAATCCTTGCCGGAATGCCTTGCGGCAAGGGCCCTTGACAATGTGGGATCCACATATGCCTCCGTGTATCTCTCGCTAACAGCCCGATCCTTCCTCTCGAGGGATACACTTCAATTTCACACCGTTCGGCCTCTTTCATGCGGGACGTCATCGACGAACTGGTACATGGTAGAGCGACGGGCTACTTTTTCCGCTTCTTCCTGCTCCTCAGGAAGTTCCCCTGTTTGGAGGAATCATACGGTATGCTGTGCCCATGCCGGAGCCTGGGGCTCGACGGCGAGGACTAAAGGCATTTCCTCTGCTACAGGAGCGGCTGTCTCGATAGCAAGAGCTTGACGCTCCGCCGGAGCCAGCCGTTCCGTGGCGGGCTCGGTATCCCCGGCAACATCCTTGTCGGCGGCTCCGGGGAGCTCGGCGGGAAAGTACTTGCCGGGCCCTGATTTCCTTCTCTTATTCTGCTTTGTTGATGGATCAACGGATGGCTGAGTTAGCTGAAGCACAAAGGTACCTTGTTCCACAGGTAGTTTGAGGGCAGCGCGTTTTGACAGGTAATCGGTGATATCGTTCTCCGCTCGGGGAATGTGTTCAGCCTGTATACCGTCAAAACGCTTCTTCAATTCTCACTTCATCGACGAGGCCTTCATCAACGGGCTCGTAAACCTTGTTGACTTACTTGACGACAAGCCGCGAGTCTCCCCGACGATGAGTTTCTGATTCCAAGGTCCGCCATGATCCTAAGACCGCAAGCAGCCCTTCAGACTCTGTCAGATTGTTTGTTGACACCTCCCTGGGGAAGTGCATCTGGATCACGTACTTGAGGTGCTCCCCGGTGGGCGCGAGAAGCAGTACGCCAGCCCCGGCGCCCTGTAAGGAGAAAGCTCCATCAAATTACATGATCCAATCACAACTTGCCTCCTTGCCGGGGAGAGTAGTCTCTTGGACTTCTTCGTCAAGCGTTGCGGTCCATTCTGCAATGAACTCCGCTAGGACTCGACTCTGAATCGTCGAAGTACTTTCAAACTTGAGGCCAAAGCTGGACAGCTCCAGTGCCCATTCCACAATTCTTCCTGTTGCATCTAGATTGTGCAATATCCGTTGCAGAGGGAAGCGAGTGACGACAGTAATCTCGTGTGCTTGGAAGTAGTGACACAGCTTCGTCGAGGCCATGAGAAGGCCGAAGAGCAATTTCTGCACACCGGAGTACCTTGATCTAGCCCCCTGCAGGAGGGAACTAACAAAGTAGACCGGTGCTGCATCATTTTTCTTCCTCGCCGCACGCCAACTGGCTGTGTCGTCCCTGCATTGGTGGTGTCGGGCTCTGCTGCTGCCATCACCTCGTCGTCAACCTCTCTCTGTGCCACTAGTGCGGCGCTGACCACCTGGTCCGTTGCCGCCAGGTATAGCAGCAACAGTTCATGTGGCCTAGGCGCAACTAGTATTGGCGCGAAGGAGAGGTATTTCTTCAAACCTTGCAATGCTGCTTCGCTTGGCGCCCACTCCATTGGGCCCGCTTTTTCGTGATCTTGAAAAGGGAAGAAGCGCGCCGCTGACTTGAAATGAACCTGCCCATGGCAGCGACCTAATCGGCAAGCCGACGACATCTTTGATTCGCTTGGTGCTTCAATCTGCTCTATAGCTTTGATTTTGTCCGGATTGGCCTCTATCCCACGCCAGGACACCAAGAACCCGAGAAGCTTGCCGGACGGGATGCCAAAGACGCACTTCTCAGGGTTCAGCTTGAGATTGATCTTGCGCAGGTTCGCAAATGTTTCTTGCAAATCTGGTATGAGGGTTGCCCTGTCCTTGGTTTTGACCACTATGTCATCCATGTAAGCTTCCATATTTCTATGGAGCTGGGGTTCAAAACCATTCTGGACCGCCCTTGCAAACGTTGAACCAGCACTCTTCAACCCGAAAGGCATCCGCATGAAACAATACGTACCACATGGGGTGATGAATGTTGTCTTCTCTTCGTCTTCTCTTGTCATGAAGATCTGGTTGTAGCCGGAGTAGGCGTCGAGGAATGACAACAGATCACACCCTGCCGTGGAGTCAACAATCTGATCCATGCGCGGCAACGGTAAGGGGTCTTTAGGACAAGCCTTATTGATATCTGTGTAATCAATACACAGCCTCCACTTCCCATTTGCCTTGCGCACCACGACCGGATTGGCCAACCACGTTGGATGGAGCACTCCTCTTACCAAACCCGCTGCTTCCAGTTTCCGGATCTCTTCTGTGATGAACTCTTGTCGTTCCAAAGCTTGCTTTCTGACCTTCTGCTTAACGGGCCGCGCATGAGGGCAGACAGCAAGGTGGTGCTCAATCACTTCCTTGGGAACACCGGGGATGTCGGAAGCTTGCCATGCAAACACATCGACATTCGCCCGCAGGAAGGTGACGAGCGCGTCTTCCTATTTGTCATCAAGGGTGGAGCTTATGGTAAAAGCTCCTCCCGTGCTGTCCTCATTGATAGAAACCTTCTTGGTTCCCGGTGGTATGGCCCTGGGCTTTTTGTTTCCGCCGGCGGAGCTCTCTAGCACGTCCTCGACGGCAGCACTACACTCCGAAGAGGTGCGCTTGCCGGAGTGGGTGTCCGAGGTCTCACCGGTCTTCTTCTTCTTCCTCCCTCCCGGGATCCCAGCGGCAGGAGCAAGTGCCCTAGCGGCGGCAGCTGCTGCAACTGCTTGCTGGTATAATTGGTCAGCAGATCAGTGCATCTTTCTTGTCGGAGGGGATGGTGATGATCCTCACAGGTCCCGGCATCTTCAGGGTGTTTTAGGCGTAGTGTGACGCCGCCATGAACTTGGCTGGCCATGCCAAGGATCCGATTGTAGGGCAAGGGATCTTGGCAACATCGAACACGATCCTCTCCGTCCTGAAGTTCAGGTCGCTTCCAAAAGTCACGGGCAGCCTGACCTTTCCCTTGGGTTGGCTTCTCCCCGGGTTGACCCCCTGAAACATGCTTGTCTCTTCGAGGTCTTCATCAAGAATCTGCAGTTTCTCGATCACGGAAGGCGAGATAAAGTTCAGACCGGCCCCGCCATCGACTAGCATCTTCGTCACCTTGAGGTTGCATATTGTTGGTGAAACCAACAATGGCAAGCACCCAACCGCAGTAGTGCGATCAGGGTGGTCCTCAGTGTAAAAAATGATAGGTGTGCTGGACCACTTCAGCGCCTTTGGGCCAAACGACGGCTCTGCCAACAGTAATCTCTCGCTACCATCGCTTCACCGGGCGGTGGAAGTATGCAGCAAGGCGCCGCCATCGACGCACATGGCCTCTGTAGAGTCAAACTCTTGGTCACCGGATTCGCCGTCCTCTTCGTTATCGCCGCCCTCGGCTTCGTCACGGCCCAGGCGGGCCTCTCCTGTTGCTTATCCTGCCGCGATGGCCCGCCGGCCATCATGCTTCTTGCCGACCCCTCAGCACCGCTGGGCCCTTCTCCTTGTCCCGCCTCATATTCAGCCCTTCGCTTCAGCGAGGAACTCAACCTGTCGGCAGTCCGGAGAGCATGGCCTTTGGTGCGATGGATCTTGCAGTATCGCTTGTCGGAGTTTCCTGGCTTCTCGGCAGCCGCCAAGGCCCGGCAGGCAACACATCCGGCAACCTCCTTGCCGGGGTCGTCTGCCTTGGTTTTCTTGGTGGAGCCGGTGTCATCAAATCCCTCGACGGCAAGTACGGCTTTTCCTTTGCGCTTCCTGTTGCGGCGCCGGCCTTTCTTCGCCGGGGCGGCAATATCCTCATCTGAGGAGTCGGTTTCCATGCCGGCATCTTCGCCGGGGTACTTCCTTCCCTCTTCAGCTCAGGCACATTTGTCAGCAGGAACATAGAGTTCTGCTACATCTCTCACCTTGTTCATTGCCAGCTCTTCGCACATCTTGCGGTTACGCACGTTCTGATGGAACGCACTGATGATGGCGGCAGGGTGAACATCAGGGATATTGTACTGCACCGGCTGAACCTCTGAATATACTTGCGGAGACTCGCCTCCCTTACGGGAATGACGCAGGTCGCTTGCTCGCCATGGGCTTGGTGGCCTCCATTAAAGGCACCCACGAACTCATGGCACAACCACCAGGAGGAAATAGAGTCTACCGCAAGTGCATCAACCATGACATGGCGTTGGGTTTAAGAGCCAACGGAAAGTAATTCGCAGCACCTTAGCGCCGCTGGCTCCGCAGCTTGCATCGCGATGGTGTAGACGCTGAGGAACTCGGACGGTGGGTCTTGCCGCTGTACTTTTTCGCCCACGCCGGGTTTGAAGGTGCGGTGAGTGGGCCACGGAACTGCCGCAGCTCACGGGTAAAGCGGGACAGCCTACTCGTAAGGTAGGCCTGTGGCTCCTCGGTGCGGGTGGCTCGCCAGCAGGCCCTGCTACTTTGTCGATTGGTGGCGCGCTCTGCGCGGCGCCGATAGTGGTTCGGCGTCTTCATGTTCTCGTTCCCGAAGAACTTGGCGCTGGTCACGGTGGTCCCGTGGGTCGGACGATGCTATGGAGATCTCATCGCCCGTAACGTCGCGACGTGCTGGCATCCGCGGTACCGGGCGAGGAGGAGGCGAGTGCACCGTGGTTGCGCGCCACCGGCCTCCCGCCATGGTGCGTGGGACTCCGTTTAACGTCGACCCCGGCTCCGCGGACTCGGTTCGTCTTTGTTGGCCACCGCAACAAGGCTTCGGATAGTGGCTCTCCATTCGTTGAGTTTCCCCGTGGTGGGAGGAAAATCGAGGAGGAACTGCGCGCGCGCCAGTGCTTCTGCTGGCGTTGGTGGGAGCGAAACCTTCACGGATCGCGATGCGCTTCGACTTCTGACCATGTCAGAAGGAGCTCTATCACTATCCCGCGGTCGCATGCCACCCTCACCAGCGCGGGCGAAGCGGGCAGGTCTTCTAAATCCCGGAGTGGCGCCGGGGCTCTTTCATGGCGACGCCGGGGTCCTCGGCGTGATTACGCCGCTCGTCAGGCGCCGCTTGAGAAGAGCGCACCTTGGCCGGCGTGGGAGTCTTGAAGCCCTCGCCGTCGCTGCGGCGGGTGGCAGCGATCTTGGAAGGACCCGCGCCACCCGCGGAGGGCCTGGCTCCGTCTTTGGATTTAGCGGCATGCGGCCCGTTACCAGGCGCACGAACATCGCCGCCTCCCAAACTTCGGCTACTGGGACGGTGTTGGTGTTCGCGAACAGCGCCCCGGGTCCTTTCTGTGACTGGTCCGCTGCTCGCCCGCGTCGGGACAGGATGTCCGGTTTCCGACGGGCCAACCGCCACCGTCGTCTTCTTCTTGGGCGCCATGACGATGAAGAAGCCTCGAACTAACTGCTAGAGCCGATTCTCACAAGAATCCCTACTACGGTTGCGGGGCGCGGGGGTCGTGAGAAGAGCGGATCAAACAGATAGCACACGGTCTCTTTATCCAGGTTCGGGCCGCGAGGATGCGTAAAACCCTACTCCAGCTTTGGTGGTTTGTTTATCTGGTGTTCTTGAACTAGCAATGGGGCGTGAGGAGCTCCAAAAAGCTGAATCCTCCTCCTGGTCGCCTTGGGCCTCCTTTTATAGGGAAAGGGTTGCCACGGTGGCACAGGAGGTGGAAAGGGCTGATGATACGAAGTTTATCCTCGCACACATGAAAAAGTGCCATTAATGCGTCTTGCTTAGGTGTCCTTGCTTTATCGGGGATGGGGGAGAGCCCTGTCTCTTCCATCGCCGCTCCCTCTCGTGTTGACACGCGCCCTGGCCAGCGGTGCCCGTGGTGCCATGTAGGCAGGCAGGCAGCTGAGGTGGCACAGCGGTGGGTCTCCACGAAGATCCGCTTGCCGCCACGCAGGTGCCTGCCCAGCTGGTTGGGTCGGCAGTTGCATGCGAACGGCAGTGAAGGTTTGATTGGCGCAGGCCCGATGGTGGCCCCTCGAGTGTCCTTGGCAAGGGCCTTGTCGTAGCCCCGGCAAGGGTCTTGCCGGGGCCCCGACAAGGGTCTTGCCGTGGCGCCCGCTGTCATCCCCGGCAAGGCTCTTGCCAGGGGCCTTGTGGTCCTCCTTGGCTGGGATCCCGCCAAGGGTCGTCGTCTTCTATCGTGTGTATCTGATCTTGGATGTCTTCACAAAGATCTGCATACCACCACGGGGATGTCTCCCGAATCCTTGCCCCATGGGGGCGGTGGACTCAAGGGTGATCCGCTTCGCAGGTGTGGGGCGAAGCGTCGCGACAAGGGTTTGCGGGTTTGTTAAACCGCCTCATGGCAAGGATCTTGCCGGGAGTCCGCCTCGTCCCTTTGCTCTTCTGGTCTTGATCTTGGCGTCGTTCTGCTCCTTTCATGCTTCGTCCTTACCTCGGCTCGCCTCCCTTGCCTTGCTCAGTCTGGTGGTTCCCGCGGCTCAGACTGCCCATGCACAGTTATAGGGGTACAAAAAGTGTACCCCTCTTTTTGTACACTGACAAACTCCATGAAAGTTTTTTTGGTAATAATAAAAAATACTGAGCGGAAGAAATACGTCAGGGGGGCCTCCACCTATCCATGAGGGTGGGGGGTGCGCCCTACCCCCCTGGGCGTGCCCCCTGCCTCGTGGGCCCCTTATTGACCCTCTGGTGCCCATCTTCTGTTATATGAAGTCTTTCGTCCGGAGAATAATCATAAGCAAGCTTTTGGGACGAGACTCCGCCGCCACGAGGCGGAACCTTGGCGGAACCAATCTAGGGCGCCGGCAGAGCTGTTATGCCGGGGACACTTCCCTCCGGAAGGGGGAAATCATCGCCATCATCATCACCAACGCTCCTCTCATCGGGAGAGGGAAATCTCCATCAACATCTTCACGAGCACCATCTCCTCTCAAACCCTAGTTCATCTCTTGTATTCAATTCTTGTCTCTAAGTCTGGGATTGGTACCTGTAGGTTGCTAGTAGTGTTGATTACTCCTTGTAGTTGATGCTAGTTGGTTTATTTGGTGGAAGATCATATGTTCAGATCCTTTATGCATATTAATACTCCTCTGATTATGAACATGAATATGCTTTGTGAGTAGTTACGTTTGTTCCTGAGGACAGAAGTCTTGCTATTAGTAGTCCTGTGAATTTGGTATTCGTTCGATATTTTGATGAGATGTATGTTGTCTATCCTCTAGTGGTGTTATGTGAACGTCGACTACATGACACTTCACCATTATTTGGGCCTATAGGAAGGCATTGGGAAGTAATAAGTAGATTATGGGTTGCTAGAGTGACAGAAGCTTAAACCCTAGTTTATGCGTTGCTTCGTAAGGGGCTGATTTGGTTCCACATGTTTCATGCTATGGTTAGGTTTACCTTAGTACTTCTTTTGTAGTTGTGGATGCTTGCAATAGGGGTTAATCATAAGTGGGATGCTTGTCCAAGTAAGGACAGCACCCAAGCACCGGTCCACCCACATATCAAATTATCAAAGTACCGAACGCGAATCATATGAACGTGATGAAAACTAGCTTGACGATAATTCCCATGTGTCCTCGGGAGCGCTTTTCTCTATATAAGAGTTTGTCCAGGCTTTTACTTTGCTACAAAAAGGATTGGGCCACCTTGCTACACTTTATTTACTTCTGTATCTTATCACAAAACTATCTGTTACCTATAATTTCAGTGCTTGCAGAGAATACCTTGCTGAAAACCGCTTATCATTTCCTTCTGCTCCTCGTTGGGTTCGACACTCTTACTTATTGAAAGGACTACGATAGATCCCCTATACTTGTGGGTCATCAGCGTGCACTGACGCGCGCGCCCATGCCGGTGTCTGTTCACACGAATGTCTTCACCGCGCCGTTGCCAGCGCCTGTCCCCGTGCGGGTGCTAGTGCCCCCGTCAGCGGCATGGATGGCCGCCATCGACCGCATCCTTGCACCAACGCTATTCGCCTCCTCCCACCAGTTGGCTCACTCCTGGAGACCAAAGTCTAGAACATTGTGGCCTTCCTTGAAGCTAGGGCCAACGTCCAGGAGTACGCCAACAACGGCGCAAGACGCCGCCGTCGCCGTCGCCGTCGCCATCGGTCAATGGCCCTACGACACACAGAGCACGGCAGAGGAGCAGCTTCCCACCGCAAGATGCCCCCGCCGCCACCGCATAATCTAAATTTTCCATGAAAAACGTTCGGATTGCCATGCTTAAAATCCAAACGTTTATCATTTTCGTTTATTTTAGATCGATCATCATATGAATGTCAAGTCAGAGTCAGACTGAATGAAATCTATTGTTTGATCGATTGAATGTTCTGCTAGAGCTGTATCAAATTAAATATAAAACGTCATCAAGCCACATGTATTCCTTCTCATCCAACGACCTAGACTGCTGCAATGTCGAGCGCTCAACACGTTTAGCGTGCAGTTAATTTCATGCCAAAAATAGTGCTAATCACATAATAACATGCAAATAATATCCTACTTAATATCCGCATGCACTTAATATACTTCCAAATTAACGTGCATTGCACGTACACATTGACTAGTACTACTAGTACATGAAAATGGTTCCGTAACTTGTGAACGGGTTCAGATATGGTCAACGGCAACATCGCCCGCGAGTTCTTCGTGTTTGCCCGTGCATCTAAACGTAGAAGGGGTGGAGGGAGAGAAAGAGCAGACATGTAACTCACCAGTAAGTGAAGGCGAATAGTACATGCTAACGAGCCAGTCCCACTAATGTACTAAAAATAATATTACATGTTATCCATTAAATAGGTTGTGGTAATATAAAAACATTATATGAACAAAGGGGGGTACAACAAACATTGTTGTACAACGTATGTTCCCTATTGACGTGCGGCTTTAAGGCCCTGGTCGCATGTTCGATCCTCGTCCTTTTTAATTTTTAATTTATATATGGGTCCAAATTTTTTTCATGACAGGTGGTCCCCTCGGTGTGTAGTTTGTAGCACTTTAATTTGTGGGTCAAAATTTGTTCCATTATAGGTGGACTACCGATGTGTAGTTTTGTAGCTTATTTGTAATAATTAAAGAGAACAACAGAGTTATTTGCAAAAATACCATGGTGCGACGTTGAAGGCGAGAAAGGACATGCAAGAGAGCGATGACCGAGCCAGAGGGAAATCAATTGGGGGAGATGCGGGGGTTGCAACGGTGTTTTGAGTAGTTGTGGGCCGAATGCTATGAAAATATAATCTAAACCCACCGGAATAAATGCCTACACAAATTAATCCAAGGTTGGAGTCCCCCTTGCAATGTAGATAGCTCCGGCTTTGCGAGGGATGGAGAGCTAGCTTCAATGTGTGGAAGATATGGCGTGGGAAAGTGAGGTCAATTGAGACACATATAGATAGAGAGACAAAGTGAGTGTGGTCCGACATTCATTAAAAAGATATATATGCTCTGGGGAGATATTGTCCGATTGAGCTTTTGGGAAGGGTGAGGGCTGTAAGATAGAGCTTGAGAGATGATCCAGTCATAGACATGTAGATATATTTTGTGTGTGGGAGGAAGAAAGGTCAATCGATTACATATATAAAGGGAGAGACATTGAGCGAGTGTGGGTCGTCGTGCAATCAAAAGAGTGAGAAGGGTTGGAGAGAGTGACCTAGATAGATAATGTGCATGAGAGAGTATACAATATGAATATGTCGAATTGGGCTCAAACATGGAGATATATCGTTTGCGTCCGAGAAAGGGCGAGATCAATTGAGACATACAAAGAGAGAGAGAGAGAGAGAGAGAGAGAGAGAGAGAGAGAGATTGAACGAGTATGGCCCGCCATGAGGCCGAAAGAGTGGGGGCGGCTTGGATGGACAGACCTAGATAGACAATCTGCGTGAGAGAGTATAGAGTGTGTCGATCGAGGCCCGAACAGGGAGATATATCATTTGTGTGTGAAAGAAAGCGAGGTTAATTGAGACTCGGATAAAGAGAGCGAGATTGATCGAGTGTGGCCCGCCATGTGGAAGAAAGAGTGAGACAGTCCTGAGGGAGTGACCTAGATAGACAACATGCGTGCGTGCACATGAGAGGTTGGGGGCTAGATAGGCAATGCATGTATCGAGCGAGAGAGGGTGGGAGGGAGGGCGAGAGAGAGAGAGAGAAGAGAGAGAGAGAGAGAGAGAGAGCTCGGCATGCGGTGCAATGGCGGGTGTGTGAGGTAGATACATTTGGTAACGGTTTGGAAAAAGGGGGTTGTGTAGTTGAGAGAGTTAGAGATCGAAACATGGAGAGAAAGAATGATCGTGTGTCAGAAACATATAACTTCCTAAGGTGGTTAGGAGAGGAAGATTGACCGATACAGGAAGTATGTAGCGTGTGTGCCGGGGGGTGGGTGGGTCTAAAAACAACATTTGAATGTAGATAGTACGAGACTTAATATCAATGTTTAATTCGGTGTACATTGTAAGAGTTGAACTGAGGACCATGCATATGGGTAATTATTTCGAATTCGTGCCATACTAGGTTTGGAAAAGTTGACATTGACTCGATTGTTGTGCTATTTTGTAGGTCATATGTTTGAATCCATCCAAAGTTTCCTCACTACCATGGTGTTCATTATATACATATGAATTTGTATTAAAAAACTAGCTGTCAGGACCCCGATTCCAAGTCACATCGATCTAGCCGGTAACACCTCATATCACTTTGCGGCCTCACGCACGGTATTCCCACGGGTGTCGCCTTACTATGGCCCGGGACCGTTTGCGTGTTTTGGCTCACGTAGATGATAGTGTCGCTAGCATCCATATGACAGAGAACCCTGGCCGACATGGCTAGTCGTGAACCCGAACCGGCACTAACCCATGGGGACAGGCATACATAAATCACATCGAGCATGTCGGTCATCAGCGTATGAATCCGGGCTGTAGCACTGGGCTAACAGGACTCGGTAACCCGGCTGTAGCAGGCTAGGCAGGACTCGGATGTCACGCGTGACATTTCCACGAAGGGATGACATAGGAACGAAGTGAAACACATGCCGGCCAATCAAGTGTCCAAAGCAGTAGTGCTTGGCTAGCAGTGACTCCGTGAACCGGGCTGTAGCAGACTACTATCGCTCAGAAGCACTAGACTACATTTCCCCATATGAGAGGCTGCCAAGGATAAACAACTAGATTGTCGGATCCCACACATACCA
This sequence comes from Aegilops longissima, assembly GCA_021605205.1. Lineage (NCBI taxonomy): Eukaryota > Viridiplantae > Streptophyta > Magnoliopsida > Poales > Poaceae > Aegilops > Aegilops longissima. The sequence continues at coordinate 305,832,713 of CM038677.1, forward strand.
AGCATTTCAAACATACACACAATACGCTCAATATGTGTAAATACAACATGGCATCACAAAATAACTCTACGACTCAAATATTTATTCATTAGGCTCCGAGGAGCGAGATATACAAACATGGGTCTCATGACCCAACAATCAAAGCATACAAGTCAAACACATGCGGAAGCTTAACATGTCTGAGTACAGACAACTATAAATGAAAAAGGCTGAGAAGCCTGACTATCTACCAGATCCTGCCGAGGACACAAGATCGTAGCTGAGGTAACAAGCTAAACGTCGAAGTCCGCGCGAAACTACAAGCGAGACTGACATCTCTCTGCAAAACATAAAATAAGCAAACGTGAGTACAAATGTACTCAGCAAGACTTACATCCGAACTAACTACATATGCATCATTATCAATAAAGGGGGTGGTGGAGTTTGACTGCAGCAAGCCAGCTTTGACTCGGTGGCTATCCTGAACTACGACTGCAAGTAACTCTTTTGAGGTGGCGCACACGAGTCCACATATTCACCATATCAATACACCACTATGGACCCGCCCCGCCTCCCTACGAACGCCATCCATAGCACTCACACTTATCTTGCGCATTTTAGAGTATACACTTTCACTTGTCTATGAACTGATATAGGCAACCCGAAGTCCTTTTCGCGGACACGGCTATTCAATAGATCATATTAACCTGCAGGGTGTACTTCTTCACACACGCTCACCACTTATCGCCGTTTACGACATGTACTCGGCAACCTTCAAGCGGAAGCCCAGCGAGGGTGTCGGCCACGGCCTACCTAAACACTCAAGTCCCTAGTCCAGGTTTATTGCCTATTCGGGTTCCATCCGCAGGGAGTCCGGCCGAGGTTTCCACTAACGGCCCCGAATGATGTGTGCAGGGTTCCCGAGATACCAAACGGGAATTCGGTACACCAGGCCATGGTGTATCTACTGCATCATAGCCCACCCCAAGGGTCAGCGCTACGCACGGCCTCCAACACATATCCTACAAACACCAGAAACTAGTTGCAACTCCTGGACAGAGAACAAGGGTGGTTAAGAAGCCGAGAGAGTCAATTAAGGATCCCAATGTGGTAGTAACTGTTTCATGGATCACAAACACGTAACTCAGTTTCGAGGACGGCTTCAATGAGACAACCCACCATGTACTCCTACATGGCCTCTCACCGCTACCTTTACCAAATCGTGGTCGACACTTAGCTCACACACAAGAGGACATGTTCACACACCTCTGGTTCATCCTCGATCAACAGACCGACTCAACTCTAAGCAAGAGTGCATGACAAACAAGCATGAATGAGTAGGCACGTCAGGGCTCAAACAACTCCTACTCATGCTAGTGGGTTTCATCTATTTACTGTGGAATGACAGGTCATGCAGAGGATAAAGGGGTTCAGCTACCGCAACAAGTAACACATGAGTCGTTGTTGTCCTAATGCAGTAAAATAGAGCAGGAGCGAGGGAGTGGGATTATATCGGAATGAACAAGGGGGTTTTGCTTGCCTGGCACTTCTAAAGATAATATAGTTCTTCATCGGTGTCATCGAACACGTCGTCGAACGTCGCTCACCGGAGGGGATAACACCGGCAAACAAGAAAGAACACAATCAATGCAATGCAACAATATGATGCATGAATGTGACATTGCAATATGCTGTGGTTTGAGCTAATGCAACTAGCAAAAGGTTAAATGAAGTTGGTTTGAACCCTAGGTTCAAATTCAAACTCCACACAAGGCATTTCAATGCCATTTATTCAAATTGTTGTATACAGCAGATTTAAGTTGTTCAAACATGCTTGAAAATGGTACAGATGGATAGATTGGATTTTTCTGATCATTTTCATATATAAATTATTTAATTTGGAGTTACGTTGATTTTCTATGATTTTTAGAAGTTTAGGCAATTTTATGGAATTTCCGAATAAAAATAAATCCAGAAGCCATTATGCGTCAAGATGACAGCAAGATTAACGTCAACAGGTCAACCAAGTTGACCCGGTCAAACGACGATCGGTCCCACATGTCATTGACTCATCGCTAATCGAGAGTTAATCCCGTGTTGACGGGATTTGACCCACGCGGGCCCATCGTCGATGGTCAAGGGCGGCTAATCGGTAGGATTAGCCCTAATGGCCGTGCCACGTCGGCGTGGTTACGCCGGCGATGACCCGACATGGCGACGATCGCCGGCCGGCCGTTTCCGGCCACGGCTGGTCGCGCGGTTAGGCGCGTTGGAGAGCCCGTGGTGCAGGGCATCCAGTGGTGGTTGTGGGGACGCCGGGGATGGCGTGTAGCGGTGGCGGCGGCGAGCATATGCGGCGGCGGAACTTGGTGGTGTGCGGGTGCTGTGCTAGGGCTCGCTACCGAGCTGCCTGTGCTGCACGGCAGCACCAGGGGTGCTCTAGGCCGCCCCCGTTCCATGACGACAAAGAATGGAGCACGGGGAGCACGCGTGCCGCGGCAATGGCGGAGCCGAGCTTCGGCTCATGCGGCAATGGAGCTAGATGGCACGGGAGGACATGGGAGAAGGGGAAGTCAATGCGGTGGCTCACAGTGGGCAGGCAGAGCAGATCAGCGGACATGGGACGCTCTGGACGAGGCGAATCGACGGAGTCGATCTCCGGGTACCGGAGGTGAAGACGACGACGCTCCGGTCGACTGGGGCCTCTTCTGGTTGCGTGCGTCGGGTGTGTTGCTCCACGGGATCGTGGCGGAGCTCGGGGACGCGGAGAGGGAGCGAGGGAGTGGCTGCGGCCGTGGCAACAGCGAGCGGTGGCGACGGTCGCTCTCGGGTGTGGCGGTGCAGAGGCGAGTGAGCGAACAGGGGATCGAGCGAGCGAGTCGGGCGATTGGAACGACACCGAGGAGGGGATTCGCGGCGTCGAGCTGTCCTCGGACGCAGGCAGGCAGCCTGGTGGCGTGGCGCTCGCGCGCGCCCGTGCGCTATCTCTGCCTCTGCCTACTGGCAGAGGTGGGAGACGACTGGCAACGGCCAGGTGGGCTAGGCCGGCTCCTGGGCCACACAGGTGGAGTTGGGCCAGGTGAGCGCCAGGTAAGTCTCTCTCTCTCTCTCTCTCTCTCTCTCTCTCTCTCTCTCTCTTTATTTCTTTTATTATTCAGACGTTAGGGCTTTATTAAAATGCTGGCATTACCAAAAATCATGAAACTAATCATGGCTACTGTTTAGAATATATCCAACAGTAAACATTTTAGTTTATGATTATTTGAACATTTAAAATATTTTATAGCATTTAAACGCCCAAATGCAAATAGAGTATGATTTAATTTAGAGCTCAGATATGTCATGGAAAAAATGTGCATCACCTCTGGTTACTGTTTACAGCATTTTCCATAAATGATGAACATTTTTGAAAGCCATTTGGATTTACTGAAGATATTTTAGGTGAACCTAGTGAATTCCTTTGGTGGTAGGGTTTCAACATCCCCATTTCAAGTTTCTTTGGAATTTAAACATGATGGCATGATGAGCAAGTAAAGTCAAACAAGGGTTGATCTGGGGCTGTGACACTAGCATGGATACCGTGAAATGCGAAATCCTTGTTAGAATTGGAGATCACGATGTGACACACACTCTAATTAAAATAACTAATTATGTGACACCCACTCTAATCCACGTTAGCGTGGATACCATTTCAAATTTTTTCAAATAACTCCTTATTAATTAATTTATAGTATCTCGTTTTGAATGACTAATTATTTGCAAGGAAAACACGGTCATGGTAATACATACGGATTCCTTTGCAAATGAAAGAAGATTCTTTTGCATTCTCAAATGTAGGCGCACCACGCAGACCAGGGTCGTGTTGTGGTGGTCGCATATGTCGTACAGACGCTTAGCACCCAGCCACCCACCCCCCTCCGTGCCCCCCCCCCAAGAATGACAACAAAATAAGTTCACGCTTCCACCTTTCGGATTGAAATATCTGGCGGCCCCAATTCCAGCCCTGCAAAATCTCCCTTCTCCACTATCCCCTTCCGTGCCCAGATAGCTCAAATCCCTAATTCGCCGCCAACACAATCAAAGTTCGAATCGCACCTCGTCTCATCTCTTGTCCCACCTCTATGCATGACTACGACGATGAAGACGACAGCCGCACTTCACCACCGCACCGGAGCTACCTCATCTACGACCTCGTCCACGGCACCAGGTATTCCACAGACAGCGTCGGCCGCCGCAATTGACATGCCTCACAGACACCGACTTCCAATGCATCAGGTGTGCTTCACGGACACCGTCTCCCACCTCACCGGGGCTACATCACCGAGCACATCGTCGCACCTCCGCCCCTCGAGGCCGTTGGGGCTTCACCAACGGTCTCGTTCACCGCATCGTAGCGCTTCGCTGCCACTCATGATCTGCATCCGTGCACGGCCAACCAACGCCAGCGCATCACCCTCAATGGCTCTAAAGTTACCCACACTGTAGCTAGGCGAGCATGCCCAAACGCCGGCCAAACTAGGTATCCACACGTCACTCCCTTGTGCACTGTTCCAACGATGATTGGATATCCTTTCACTCTTCTCTTAGCTTACACGCCTATCCAACTCTGGCTTTAACTCTTATTTCTTCTGGAGATATCATCTAAAAGAAGCAAAACCATTTTTAGCGAAGCATGACGGTGCTACGGGATCTGGTACACATCCTACACACCCATATAACCTTGTAAGTATCTGCCCTCCGGTACAACAGGAAAGTTGATTCCTCTATTTGATCAATCATTCACCGTGTCAAAAATGCAGAGGGGGATGCAAGGAGCACAAGACCTACACATCCAAGCAAGTGGTAACATGGACTTGTACATGGAACATCCCAGGCGCAAGCAGAGCTGCAGTGAGCCTGTACAACGAGCTAGCATAAGTCCGGAAATTTAACTTAAAAATTACGAAGGCGGATCCACGAATTCAAGTTACCAGGGGCGAACATCTAATTCGTACTGGCCTGCGTGTATGATTTGTGTGCAGTGGCGGATCCACGAATTCAAGTTACAGGGGCAAACATTTAACTTCAAAAATACGAAGGCTCTTGCACTCCGGAAATCAACATAACTTGAGAAATGTGAAGCTACATGCACTTTGAAAACCAGCTAATGATCCAAAGTAGTTCAGATTATAAAACACTAAATGATGTAAGCACCAAAATACACAAAATGCAACATGGTGTACAAGGACTACTAACATGGACTATACCTGCTTCAATTATTCGTTCTCTGGCTGAAAATATCGAAGTGTAATTGCACCTATAACAAGTGCGCAAACTGCATATCAATATATCTATCCTGCACAAGTATGCCAATAGTTTCAAACAACAGATTAGAAAAGTATTTATGTTACGTTGTCATGATACGGGGACTTTCTGGTAGATGGCCTCAACGTTTCCTCAAGCCATGAGAGTGTACTATAATTTTCTTGTCATCAATAACTGCAAATCTCTATGTCTCTCTCAACATAGCAGATCATCATTAGACACTAAATCCTTCAGTGGGAGCTTGCAAAATGCTTGCATTAGATCCCCCATTAGACACTATATGTTCATCACCAGGATCATGTAAAATGTTTGCATGAAATCCTTCATAAGTAGTCTGTTCATTAGACACATCAGGCTCAAGAACAACATGAGCCTGTATATTTGCACCGGAAACTTTATTAGATACATTAGGTTCAGTCAGTTCAGTATTGATTGGGGGAGTTATAAAATAAGCAGAAATTGGTTTCATTTTCTCATAGATTCCCTACATACAAGCGGTTTTACAACACCGTCGGGTTTAACTATTGGCCAGAAATTGAACAGTTGAATCAGATATAATCAGGGATGTGATGTACCTCCTCGTTGCGCATGCTGCTCTTGCAAGCTGCGATTGTTTGTTTGCGCAAGCTTGATGCCATGCCCGTGTTGCCGCCGCTGCCTCCCATGCAGGATACACCCAGGGTTGGATCTTCATCTTCTTGTCCTTCCATTCGCATGAAGCCCAGCGACCGCCCTCCAATGAGGGCGCGAGGAAGTGTTGTGTCGGTCTGTCCAGCGCCGGCTAGATTAGGAGCGAACCAGACTGGAGGCTGGAGCGAACGAATTGGGATTTTTCCTGCTGTCGATCGATATGGGAGGCCCTCGTTCGGGCCGCGAGCCTGCTATAGGACCTGCCTTGCACTTACGTTATCAGCCCATCCAAATTAAAACGTTTTTCTTCTTTTTTTACATTGCCTGGTCGTGTGTTGGGACGAACAAAACTAGCCTGGGCCAACCTGGACGACTCAAACTAGGTGCACTCTTTCCAGCCACCCGAGGCGGCCGCCCGTACCAGCCCCTACGGTGGCATCGCCCCTTTTTGCGCGTATGATTGGGGTAGTGAAAAATATTCCAGTGGCGCTTTTGATTTACCCACAGAATGGTTGAATTGCTTGTTTCTATGAAGTAAGTTCGCCAATAATGTGAAGGATGCCAGTCTTTTCATCCTATTGTAGATTGCTTAGATCTCGATATGCCAAATGTAATCGCATGAAATATACAGTAAAAGCTAGTGTGATGTGTGTGGCTACAACTAGTCTGACAACCCGTCCTCATACAACATATCAAGGATGCACCATCTTACCAGATTAACCATTCGACTTACCAATGCAGTGTGGGAAGAAAGAAGCATTGGGACTGCGTATCCAAGAAATTGAGGGCATGGACTCCTTCGTAGAACGTTGTAAGCGAAAAAGAGCTAGCATAAGTTCAGTTACGTGCTTCTCAGAATTTTAATTAGCCACTTATTGCAAAATTGTTCAATTATGTTGCTTGGCTTAATTTAGTTTGCTACTGATTACATAATGCCATAGCCTCTTAATCCTATTATAGACTGCGCCTATCTAGGTGTTTGATACTTACTGTTAAGAATTACCTGTTTAGCTGAACTTAAATAGCTACTTAAGCACGTAGATAGCTGGTCATATATACTTCTAAGGTGCAGCAAAATTCACGTGTAATTTACGTTCTGATACCCTGTTTGTTTAAATGGTTTGCTGTTATCACTTGTAGCACTAGTAATGTTTGCATGTTCATAGATAGACAACTGTCAGTTTTATATTAGGGACACCGTCTTTTTAACTTATATATGTGTTGGAATCATTTTGCTTACATCAAAGAAATTTACAGATGTCTGTGTTGCTGGTAAACGGTACAGACTTGTTACTTTAATACGTTGCCAAGAACTGTTAGTTTTACTAGTTCATGTGTAATTAAATGCGTTGCCAAAACTGATTAGTTTTACTAGTTTGATGTTAGTTTCTTATGGCTCTTGCAACACATTATTTATGATTGCTAACATTCATGTTTGCAGGATCCAACTGAAACTCCGTTTGCACAACAGGTATGTTTTCAAAAACTTCCTTGTTTACCTGGTTTGCTGTTGTAACTTGTTGATGAAATCATCTTACCAACTTCAAGTTTTCAGGATCCAATTGGAAGTCCAATTGCACAGAAGGTACATTTTCAAAAATATATTTGTGTAACAGGTTTGCTGTTGTAACTTGTTGCTCTAATCAAGTTACCGGCTACCCAACTTTTCAGGATCCAAGAGAAACTCCAATGCCACAACAGGTTGCTCCTGCAATACTTGTTTGTTTAACTGCTTTGGTGCTACAACCGGTTGCTCTAATCACGTTACTGGCTACTCAACTTTTCAGGATCCAAGAGAAACTCCAATGCCACAATAGGTACCTTTTGCAAACTTGTTTGTTTAACTGATTTGCTGCTGCAACCGATCACAATGATGTTAATAACTACTTTTCAGCATCAATTGAAACTCTTTAATTCCTTGTTTGTTTAATTGGTTTGCTGTTATAACTCCCAGTTGAGATGTTTTGCTAACTTCAACTTTTCGGAATCCAACCGGAACTTTAATGGCAAAACAGGTTAGCCCAAGATCAGAGAGCGAGGTCCCCATGGACATTGTATCATCCCACAACAGTGGCACCAGCTAAATCGTGCATCATGAATTGCCAACTGCTGATGCTCTAGAGGCTGAACTATTGGTAGAAACAGATTCTGCTTCTGCACTTAGAGATGAAGTTGACATGTTGAGGAAGCAAACAACACAATCACAAGTAGTACTCAAGACAACCATTATATATTTGGTGGATGTCAAAACGAAGCAAGCTGAGACTGACCGCATTTTTAAGGTCCTAAAGGAAAAAAGGAAATTAAATTCCCACTTGGTAAATCATAGGTGAAATGTTCTTTCCATCATTGAGTAACCTTTGTGTTGTTTGTTCATGTAATCGATCAAACCATTTGTTTTGGAGATCATTTAATAATTGTTTTTTGTTTTTTGGTTTGTAATTTTTTTGACCACAAGTCTGTATTAATTGATAATACTGAGACATTTCATTTTGATTGCTTTGCCAGACCTACAAATATGCCAATCAGGCTGAATGTGCATTCAGCAATAGTAGTAGTATAGATGGACCTTAAGTGGAACCCACTAGCTTCGCTAAAAAAAGGATGATCTTGTAGAAAAAAATACATCATCCTGGCGTATGTGTGTTAGTTGATATTATTGATCCATATACTCTATAAGTGTTTATATGTCTGTTAGTTTTGTACATTATTGGTTGATTGACTCGGTATTTGAATCCTGATACATCGCTTGTGTACATATCTAAATGGGAGTACACACTATGCTGCATGTGACACTTAAGTTGGACATAAAGTGGTTTCAAATATTCGAATTCACCTTAAACTGGATTCTAGCTTCTGAATTCGAGTATCATTTGTAAATCATATTCATATTTGACAGTGGAATAAATCTTTGTGGTGCTTTTGAAGATATATAAAACACATAGAATGGTTTATAAAGATTCATTTAGGAATACAAAATGGATTCAAATTTAGTTGCCAGGGTAAACGTGGATGCTTATTGTCCCAAAATTTGAAAGAAGCGGCAAAGTGTCCACTCCCACGTCGGCTGCCCGAAGCCAAGGGTTATGGAGATGGAGATTACTATCTACCCCTTACACGGACAATCCATCGGCCCGATTTCCACTTCTCTCAATAGGGGTAGGTTAGTAACTTCAATTAGACGTGCCACGACCGCCTCTGAGCCCATTCCAATACGGTGGGCGCCAAACATGGGCGGCAAAACACATTTGATTCAAGCTCGTCCGAAAGACCTCTGATTCTCCCTCCATTTCCCCATTCATACACGGTGGGCAGCAAAACAAACACTACTCGGCCGAAATCATTGTAGGCAAATATTTTCAACAGGGTCAGGTTTGTAACTTCACTAAGACGTGAGACAACCGCCCTACCTCTCAAACCTGTTCATACACCGTGGGCGCCAACCGTGGGTGCCAAAACACCCTCTCCTCGCCCAAAATCATTCTGGGCAAATATTGGCGAGATGCGAGATTACCGTCCTATCCCCATTCGACGAGATGTCCAAATTTTAAACGGGGTCTAAGTTCCTAACTTTCCCATATTTCAGATAGGCGCGTCCCAAAAACATGGTTCCCCGTACCTCTCCCTCCATTTTCCCATTCATATACCGTCTGTGCTAGAACACCATCCCACACCAGCCTCCTCCATCCGCCACCCATCCATCGCCGCCGTCCTCCACCCCATCCATCGTCGCCGTCCTCCAGCATGCCGGAGCGCCTACCAAGACCGCATCGTGCATTGCTAGAGATGAACGTTCCTCATCCACGTCGATGGACCAAGAGCCTTGCATCGAGTCCTCTTGCTTCATCGGCGCCATCGTCCTCTTTGTCGGGGCCGCTCGCACGACCTTCTCGTGCACCAAAACGGGACTTATCCCCCGATGCACCTGTCTACCGTTGCAGATCTGCTTCAATGCCACCGATAGCCATCGCACCCCCGATGCCTACACGGCGCCGCAAGATAGGTGGTACTTCATATCTCCTCAACCTTTTGATCTCAACCAGAAAATAGATCGTAACTTGGTTAGTGTACTTTCTTTTCAGCTCTTATAATTTAGTTCTTAGTTAGAAGCAAACAATAGATGCTAAATAGATTTTCTCTGGTTTGCAGCTTTAAATCTTCCATGGCACAATCATAATAGGGTTTAATTGATCATGTTGGTTCCATGGCGGTTTCTTTAATATAAATCGGAGGGGACACCCTCTTTTGATAAAAAAAATGCTTAGGGTTTACCCCTTTTATGATCACTATACGATCAGCATACGTGCTTCGTGTCATAATAGCACTGCTCCACCCATCAAGCTAAACAAGCTTAGTTGTTCAAATACGAATCTGATATTATTAAAACAGAGTCGTTTAATTGGTCATCTAAATGTTCCTAATTTAGTTTCAGAAATGCATGTTCGCCGCTCGGGTGTGTATCTCTACAGGGTGCCCATGGTGGGCCGCAGCCCACCCAGCAATTTGGGTCGGCCCAGGCCCCGATTCCCCTTTGTTCTGCTGCGCTTCCGATCTCTACTCGCCCCCAACCGCGTGCCTCGCCAGCGACTTGCCGTTCCCGGACATCATGACTCTAGGAGGACATGCCGGCCTAACAGGAGGTCAGGAGCCGCTTGCCCAATAGCATAACCGCTGCCCAGGCGTGCCGCCGTGCCTACCTTCCCAGTCCATTCAGGGCTCACGTGTGCAACAACCACTAAGCCAAGCGGATTTATCCTTAGATACATCCTCAACACTCAGCAGCCACTCCTCATTACTCATTTTCTAATTGATTCATTACTCATTAGGCAGGACTGTCATTAGGATTTGTTGTGTGCTGAGTGCTACCTACACTTAATGGTTTAGATGTATTTCAGTAATCTTTAGTACCTGTAAAGTTCACATGGTTTCAAAATTCCGGCCCTAGGAACAGACACTAGTCATTTTGGAATGTTGGTCGTAGTGACATTGACCCAGATTACTACTGCAGGCCAGGTTTGTTGACAATTTTACTTGCCTTTCTTACTAATTTGATATGATATCCAATTATTCACGTCGATTAGTTGCAAACAATAAGTGCTAGAAAAACTTCTTGATTTAGATTTTGGACGGTCTCTTACTTCACTTACAATTATGCATACTTGTCCTAGTAAGCTCACAAGTAAATGATTGATTCTCTACATCTATGCTTCCCTTGTCATATTTGTTGTCAATATTCCTTTAGGGTGGACCACCCTGTTTCAAAACACTGGAACCGCGGACATGAGTGAATAGTATTTCTCTGTGCGATCTCTTCCATCATGTGTGGGGAACGAACACCGCATTGTATAGAAAGAAAGTGTCATTTCCACCTTTTACATAGACTACGATCTTTTATATGGAATACAATCTGCCTACTTGCTTTGTGTCGCACTACCAGCACTCCACCTTTGAGACCAAACATTATGCCACTCATAATTCCTTAGTTTATTTGTTCAAATACGAATTTGATCCGGCCTCACAGGTTCCTTCCCTTCAGCACGCGACCCCTTAGGTTCAAGTCGGCTTGGTCGTAGGTCGGATCACCTCCGACCTACTCGGCTGGTAGCTGCTTCTAGCAAGGCATGCCGACCACCAAGCAGAAAATGAATCCGGTTGGCGAACCTGTACAACATGTCACACTTCTGTTCCCTTTTCCGCACGATATTTGTTGTCGGGCTCAAGGCGAGATTGTCATCCTTGTGCTAGCCCGACCTCTTTATCGTTACAGTGATGCCAACCACTATCCGGATTATCTCATAATCCTTGTTGCATGGCCATGCTTATCCTGGTCGGATCACACGAGGGGCCCAGAGTATATCTCTCCTGATCGGAGGGGCAAATCCCATCTTGCTCGACCACGTCTCGCAGCATGGGTCTACAAACCCGAAACCTACCTTTGTAACTACCCAGTTATGGAGTAGCATTTGGTCGGCCCAAAGCAAGTATGTCACCATCGCGAGTACATACGTCATTTGAGGTCTTAGGACATAGAACGTATGTTGCACTAGAGACTCACATATAACATATCGCTGCTTCTCATAGTTGGGTCAGTCTGACTCGGACCTTATCTCAAATCGGATCCGACTACGTCAAATCCGACCAGATCCTTCCGAGTCCATATTATCTGGTTAGCATCCAATGCTCCATGGCTAGTGAGACCAAGCCATCGACCGTGTCATATGCTAGTCTAGTCGGCTGCGCGTCCACACCGCCCTTTCGACTAGGGACCTTTTAGGACAGTTACCATACAATGCGTAGTAACACAATCATGTCACGTACTTGCTGATACACATCATTGATAATCTCCAAGTACTATCTTTATTCATAAACACATAGGAAATATCATCATACATGATTGCCTCTAGGGCATATCTCCAACAATATTGGTCGCACATATCTAGGAACTGATGATTTGCATTGCTTCTACTTTATTGCACTGCCGTTAGCTTAGTTTACACATCGTGTATGTGAATACGCCCTGCCTATCCATTTTCAGTACATATTCCATCTATCATCATACCATATTTATCCATTCATATGTTGTTCTTGTGTATCAGATGTTCAAAAGGAAGAGGGCGATTGCTGATCGCAGAGGAGTATGAGCAAAGTATTTTGAAAAGGTAGTGACACCTGATAAATCAAATAGCCCATTAGGTGTAGTTGCAATATCACCTGACCCACTAAACACGACCCCAACTCTAGCAAACTCTAGCCCTACTACACTGGTCATCTTGATGCCGCAACTCAGTAGACCCCAACTGCAGCAAACAGCATGATGATGCCAGTTGGCATAGCACGAGCTCTACGACGCAAAACCCCATTCCAGCAAAGAGTACACCAAATCCAGTTGCGAAATCCCTTTTTGAACCAGAGAGAGCCCCAATTGCAGCAAATAGGACCCTTGTTCCATTTCTTCCTAGTTTAGAAGATGAAGCTTATATTGTTGTCAGGAACTTTGTGCGCACCTTTCCTTCATGGAAATATTATAGCGGAACCACGTAACAATTCTGATCTTCCTCCGCAACTTACGCGTAAGTAATGTACTAATGTTATTCATTGTAATTACTGCATATGTTTCTGCTGACAGAAGACATAAGATTTCATTGTTTTAAATAGGCGAGGACCAAACTGGATTGTCAAGACGAGCAAGGGTTGGTTGCGCTTTTCAAGCACTTGTTGATGAAGTATCGTTCCTACCTGAGGCAAGCACACTTTGATGGTAAGCCTCTAAATGAAACTTTTGTAAAGTCTCCCGTGCTACATTTATCAGACAGTGACTAGAATAATCTTGTTACACATTGGTCTCGTTTGGAGCATAAGGTATTGTCTGTGATATCACATCACAATTTGAACTGCATTTCTGCATTTGCCTTAACGTCTCACTTGTACGAAAACAGTAATTCTCAAGGGACCACAAAATCTCGCAACTATACTGCACACTGCATTGCTCCTGTGAGTACCTCTTGCCCTGTATGACCATACTTACTTTCATAGCTGGTTGATTATGTAGCATCACTTCACATGTTAGCCTCGTTATCGTCCATTTCGTGGACATTAGAAGATCCGTATGGACTCTTACATAAATTTAGAATCAACCCAATGCTTTTGAAGAGGTTTAGCTCTGCAGTCCTCTTGTAAGGACTGAATGTCGTCTATCACTGTACTTACATTAACAACTACTCCCTCCGTCCCATAATATAAGAACGTTTTGTACAGTACACCAGTGCTCAAAACACTCTTGTATTATGGGAAGAGGGATTGGTTCATTGTGTAGCATTCTGCATCTTATCTCCCTTGCCCACCATTTACTAAAAAATATCAGATCTATATTAATCTTACCAAAAAGTTGAATACACACACAATGCCAGTGGAGAAGTGTAGCACATTGCTCTTGTCAGTAACTTTTGTCCTGTAACGCTTGTACTTCCAGTGATTAGTAGTTGATTATGTAGCATCAATATGCATCTTATCTTCATTATCCTCTATCCCTTCCAGTATTATCATATCTATAATTACTCTCTACAAAATGTAGAGTACAAGCAATGCTTATGAAGAATATTATGTGCTGAAATTCTTAAGTTATCCTTCCCTTGACATGGGGAAGGGCATTATAAAGCCGGTGTTAACTGTTAATGTAAGTCAGTCCTTCTAAAGCCTTTATCCTCAACTGTCGTTTAATTTGCTCATACTCCGTATCGTTAACTGATGTTTAGTTTGTTGTTTCTAGCAAAATGCATGTTCGCAACAACCGCAAGTTCCAAGTTTGACTTGTAAAACCAAATTCCTTGTTCATACCATGCACATTACTCAATACTCCCTATATGTACGCTTGTTTTTGTGGATCTATAATCCAGTGTGTGGCGAAGCAGCCCACATTTGCACCTTGTCATCTCCTGTTTTATCTTACTGATGTGGCTGATGATATGAACAACAAGCCATGCACATTAACCAAAATATATACAATGATTGTCTTTGCCCTTCATCTATTCTTGTTATGTTGACATGGTAATCCAGTAGTGTGGTGAAGCTCCCCGCATTATGAACAATGCCAAATTATGCTATTGATATTTTGAACTTCCTCTTTATTTTCTAATTTGAAATTGGATGGAATTGATAACACAGTTATCATCTTTGTTTATACACGTGCAAAACCAGTCATCTCTCTGCTTGTTTCAGGGTGATATGCCTGATGACATGCACAAGTCTGCTGAAGGCTGTGAAACAAACCCAACATATATTGCAGCAAAGAAGGCAAAACATCTTGAAGATAGCGAGACAACCCCAAAGTCTTGTCTTGATGAAGTGTTCAAGTTACTTGAGACTACCAGACTGACAAGCTCACAGAATTCGCTGTCTGAATCAGTTCGACTTCTTCAGTCCCAAGTTCCAGTAGAAAGGCATTCTGCAACTCAACTTCGACTTGAAGTCCTATCTCTAAGAAAGATTGCGAAGAACACCAATGAGAACCTCATTGCTAAACGGCTACACCTAGAAGCTATGACCAACATGCTAGGCCCGTCTCACATCCTTGCTCAGCAGCTTGCGCAGCAGTTCCCATGCAAGGCTAACCTTTATTGAACTGTCTTGGAAGTGGTCTTGATTCATTATTATTTTCTTACGCTCCAAAGGTGCCCAGTTTTTTTGATCTGCTTCTTCGTTGCGCTTTTATGATCACTGGTGGCAAACTTCGATGCCCAGTGGATGTAATATACCATAAATCCTTTATTGTATAGTGTAGGTTTATTCTAAGTTACTATGTTGTAATTTCTTTATTGTATAGAGTAGGTTTGTTCATAATTCCTACTAGTTACTGCCATCATTCGCTATCTGGAAAAAAACTGATATAGTCGACCGGGCCGAAACATTCACCTCTAACGGGCCTTGTTTTTAGAGGGCCACAATTGGGCCGGCCTGCAACTTTCTTGGGCCCGAATGGCCATTGGGGCCTTCACACTTTGCGCCAGGCCCACAACTTACTCCGGCCTATATTCGGCCCAAATTTTAGTTGGGCCTTTAGTGGACCCAGCGCTTAGTTGGGCCCATGTAGCTTTGGGCCACTAAAAGTCTGAATATTCTGCTCGCCTGTTACGGCCGAGAAGAAAACATGGGCCTTTAGCAGGCCTAAATGCATGTTGGGCCTCAACTTTCACTAGTCGACGACGCGCCTTCAGCAGGCTGAAATGTAGACCGTGCCTTTTTTGGCCCAGTTATATGACGGGTCGTCACCAGGCTGAAACATATCCCGGGCCTTAGTTGGCCCACTGATATCATGGGCCTTTAAGAGGCCTAAAGCTTAGTACAGGCATCAATGGGCCGAATTATACGACAGGCCTTTAACAGGCCGAAAGTCACGTTGGGTTGAACTGTTGCCACCTTTATCACGGATCGTTAGTGGGCCGGATGTCACGCCGGACCATATATGGCCCACGGGCAGCACAGGCCATTCCCAGGCCGAAAGACAGACTGGGCTGAAATGGGCTCATGTCTACATCGGGCCTCTAGCAGGCCGAAAGTCACTGGGCCGTAATTGGGCCGTACAGATCTGGCTTCGGGCCATAAATGGGCCATGTTTAAACATGCCGTTATTGGGCTGGCCCACTAGTACCTGAGTAAGTACTACGGGCCTTTGACTGGGTCGGCCTTTTTAACCTATATGGGTCTCTGTTGGGCCCTGCCACGTGTCGACGTATCATAGGCATGTCTCCTCCATTGGACGGATGACATCTGGCCCATTGAGGAGCAGACACGTGTTTCCTCCAGCCAATGATGATTTTACATGTGGAAAATCCCCATTGGTTCGGGCTGTTAATGGCTTACTGGATCCAAACTGGAACCCAATAGCTTAACGGCGACCCGTTACGGTGGATGCCACGTGTTGGTCACCCTTGACGAAAGCACTTCTATGAAGCGCGATTTATCATCATGGAAGTGGACCCTTCCGTGATTATAATTTTTGTAATGTCATGGAACACTTCTACGACAGCACAGGTATGACTATCTTGATTCTGTCATAAAATCGTCATGGATGTACATGCATGACAAAAAAAAGTGACCTACTGTGACAAACACGTATCATCACGGAAGTGTTTTTTTGTAGTGTTCTCAATAGTAGGACATGTTCACCACCATTCCAATCCATCCTAGACGAATCAGACATGACACAACTCTAAGCATAGTAGGTATAACAAGTGAACATGAATGAGTAGGCGCATCATGGATCAAACAACTCCTACTCATGCTAGTGAGTTTTACTAATTACTGTGGCAAAGACTGGTCATGCAGAGGAATAGGTTCAACTACCACATAACAGGTAACAGTTGAATCATTGTTGTCCTCATGCAGCAAAAGAGAGCAAGAATGAGAGAGTGGGTGTAGCGATCCGACCTCAAACGGTCAAATCTCTGTGCATAAGTGTTATCCCTGGATTGGTAATGCTGACACACACAGTACTTGAAGGATTTATAACAGAGTGCACTCACACGCTTATTACATCGAATGTCTCAAAAGCGAAATTATTCCAATAATATGGCTTAAGGCCATCTAAATAAGATAACAGCGGAAGGCTTGGAAGATAAAGTTAGTCCATCAACTCCAACGGCATAGCTGAGAGCACGACAACGACCTAGCGCACCTTACTCTTCCTCTGAAAAGTCTGCAACATGATAAGTTGCCCGAAATGGGTCAGCACATGGAATATACTGGCAATATAACACAGTAGAGAAATGAACAGAATAAATGCTATCACTACAAGCATATATGGCTAGTGGAGGCTCTATGGTTATAATGTTTTGCGAAAAGCCAATTTTCCCTACATCAAAGGAATATATTTTATTTAACTATCATGGTAGTTGATAAACATTGAGAATGGTACCCCCCCCCATCTCAACCCCAATTAAACAGTAATTATTAACCCAACAAATTAGTTTAGAGTGATGAGATCAACATGATAATCCAAGAACCAGATACTCAAGATGTCCATAACCGGGGACACGGCTAATCATGATTAGTTTGTACACTCAGAGGTTTATGACTTTTCCCCACAAGACTCGATCTCCTCCGTTGGATTTATCGCACTACATGGTGTTTGAGAAATGGATGGTCGAGACACAGTCTCGTAAACATTAACTCTTTACTCTGGGTGGACAGTTACACCTACTTTCCCCTACATCTGCTAGCCCACCACTGAAAGAGGTCATGCAACCTACTCAACTATGCTAGAGCCCGTAATAGCTTGTGGCTGCACACGGAAGTTTCTAGCATGAATAATCTTATGATCCCTTTGAGCCTAGGTGGCGAACCAAAGGACAACACCGGTATATCCCCAGGTGCCCGCAACCAATCCACCCAGATGTGTATTTAAGTAGGCACCTTAAGTTAACCATTAATTAACAATCTCACATCTGTCATGGATCACTCAAACCAAACCACGTCTACGAGCATAGCATAGCAGTATAAGCATAACGTAGAAATAACTCCCAAGGGTTTGATAATAAAAGGGCAATAGGTTCTACCTCATCATCTACTTCCCAATACCCACAAGTTATTCACATCCTAATCATGCAGTGTTTGAGGATTGTAACTAATGCATAAAAACTGGGTAATAAAGGGGTATGATCAATGTGTTACTTGCCTTGCTGACGATCCGCAAAACCTAGAGACTCGTAGTCGCACGCTTCGCACTCCCAGAATTCTGTCGCAAACAAACAACAACATACATAAGCACTCAAGCATAGAGGCAAGCGTAAAACTCAAATAAGAAGTTTCGAAACTGAAGAGCTTCGGTTTCCAAAAATAATAAATCGAATCAGAGCTACGGAACTGACGGTCAAAAGAACTTCGAATTCAAATCTGCTGGAAACCAAATTTTAAATTTTCAAAACCATGTTCAAGTTGATTAACCAGAAAGAGGGGCTCGAGATGAAGATTTTTGCTGTTGGTTTCACTGGATTTGGACGAACGGTTAAAAAGTTGCGAGGGTTTGAAGATCACGGGCTAATCTGCGATAAAAATAATTGCGGAGAGGTCCTTGGCCGAAAATAAACTAAAAAGAAAAATACTACGACGCGATCATCAGCTAACATAGGCAAACAAATGAATTCGTTCATAAAAACAAACTAACGGACGAACATTCACAAAATAACCTAATCCAAATAAAACCGAGAAAACCGAACCGATCTGAAAAAACCGATCTAGGGTTTTAAAAAAACGCGGCGGCGGCTTTGCGGTCTTTACCGGTTTACCGAAGAAAACCGGCGGGTCGGCGTGGTCAAGAAACGACTTCCGTCGGACGTGGACTGTACGTGGAGAGGCTGACAGCTGGGTCCATGGCCGCAGCAAGGAAGTGCCTCCTTATTACGCGGAAAATAATTATTCCTACACCTGACAGCGGGGACCCACCGGACAGGCCATTGTATTTCATGAAAAAATGTTTCCCCCCTAACTGCTGGGACCCACCAGCTTGACCTTCGCACGCAAGGAAGTGTGTCCGGGCAAAAAAAATGATTCGCCCCCTGACTGCTGGGACCCACCAGCTACATCTTCGCACGCAAGGAAGTGCGTCCGGGCAAAAAAAACGATTCACCCCCCTGACTGCTAGGACCCACCAGCTACATCTTCGCACGCAAGGAAGTGCCTGACAGTCGGGACCCACCTGGTCAAAGCGTACGTAGCGTTGTCATTATGGTCGCGAATATGTACGTACATACTGGTCGATGTAGAGGCGCGCACGTGTCGTAGTAGAGGCGCGCACGTAGCATGTACACGTACGCACAGCGGCCAGGGTGCAAGAAAGAAAATACGGCCACGTATGTGTATGTACGGCCAGGGCTCGTGTACATGGCTGGGTCGGAAGGGAGAAACATCGTCGTCGTCGTGTTCATGGGTAGGCAACGGAATGCGTCATGTTCATCGGGAGGCAACGGAACGCATGGGAGCCAACCGGCTGGGTCGGAACGAAATGCGTGGTCGGGTTCATCGGGAGGGCTTGGACGGAACAGGCGATGGAAACGAGGCTTGGCATACCGCACAACGGAGGAAACAGACCTCCTACGTTCGGAACGGGGTCCTGTTGATCGGGAGGGGTGTGGCGTACCGCAAAACGGAGGAAACAGACCTCCTACGGTCGAAAGGGGGTCCTATTGATCGGGAGGGGTGTGGCGTACCACAAAACGGAGGAAACGGGCCTCCTACGGTCGAAACGGGGGTCCTGTTGATCGGGAGGGTCAGCGAACGCAAAAGCGGATTTAAACGGACCTCCTACGGTCGTAAAGCGGGGTCCTGTTCATCGGGAGGGTGTGGCGTGCGCAAAATGTAAGTCCACGAGATCTGTTCATCTCCACCGTCGACCTCCTCCGGCCTCCACGGGCTACCGTCGACCTCCTCCAGCCTCCACGGACTCCTGTTCATCCAGCCTCCACCGCGCGCTACTCCACTAGCTACTATTCAACCACCCTCCACCGTCTCTGCTCATCCAGCCCTCCACACCACGTGGTCCTGTTCAACCACCCCTCCACGGGCACCCCTCCACCGTGTCTGTTCATCCAGCCCTCCAAAGGCACCAAGGGTCCTGTTCATCCAGAGGCAACGCGCTTACTCCATCGCTCACTGTTCATCCACCCCACCCCCGCAACACTCACTGTTCATCCCAGAGGCATCATTGATCGGCTTCAGTTAGGAGCAGTAGCGAAGGAATCGCTCGATCGGGATCAGTTAACAGCCATCGATCGATCGCTCGGGTTCAGTAATGTGTAGCCTGCAGTGCAATCGCTCGAGTTCAATTAGAGCCCAATGCCTCGCTCGGGTTCAGTTAGAGCCAACGCCTCACACACACGCGCGTACGTGTACGAGAGAAACAGGCATCGCTCGGCCCCCGACCTCCCACCGTAACCGGCAACTCCCCGAAATTTTCCTCGCCCTCACTTCTACCACGGTTTTTGCCATCATGGACGGCCCAAAGAATGTCATGCAGCTGCGTCTCCGTTCCGCCCAGGAGGAAAAGCTTATTTTCTGTCATGATTTTTGTTCATAGAAGTAGGAGCCCACAACATCTACGATGATACCGGGTTTTGTCACAATTATCGTCATAGAAGTGTCATATGTATGACAGAAAATTTTTTCGTTCGGCCCAAAACGTCACGGATGTGTCTTTTTTTTTGTAGTGTTATCGCCTGTCATTACGGGACAAGGCACATTAAATGTGCTCCTTAGGTGTCCCGTTGCTTTATTGGGGATGGCAGCGAGGCCCGTCCCATCCGTCGCTGCCCCGCCTTGCTCCGACACGCGTCCAGGCCAACGATACATGAGTGCCATGTAGGCTGGCAGGCTGCTGAGATGGCGTGGTGGTAGAGTCTTCACGAAGATCTACATGCCACCACGCAGCTGCTTGCTGAGTTGGCATGGAAGCCCCACGTCGCCATGCAGGTGCCTGCCCAGCTCGTTGGGCTGGCAGATGAATGGGAATGGCAGTGGAGTCTTGGCAGACGTGGGCCTGGCTGCGGCCCCGCAGGTGCCCTCGGCAAGGGCCTTGCAGAGGCCTCGGCAAGGGGTCTTGCCGTGGCGCCGCGGTCGTCCCCGGCAAGGGTCTTGCCGGGGGTCTCGTGGATTTCCTCGGCAAGGATCTTGCCGAGGATCGTCGTCTTCTAGTCCCCACCTGATTTTGTGTGTTTATGATCTTGACGAAGATCTGCATGCCACCACGGAGGTGCCTCCCGAGCCTTGGTTCCAATGTGGTCATTGGTGGTGTTGGAACCCTTGGGTTTAAGGGTGGCACGCCCTGCTGGCGTTGGGCAAGTGCCCCGGCAAGGCTCTTGCCGGGGCTGCGGAGGCCACCCCGGCAAGGGCCTCACCGGGGGAGTCCCCCTCGCCCTCTTGTTCTTTGTGTTTCTTGGTCTTGGCGTTGCCTTGCCCATCTCGTGCCTTCCTCTTCCCTACTTAGTGTGGCCACAGGCGCGGCTCTGACTGCCCATGCACAAGTAGCGGGGTACAAAAAGGGCCCCTACTTTTGTACACCGACAGGAGCCGCCAGGCCTGGGCCACACATAAGCGCAATGCGTTGTTGGGCCAGGCCCAGAACGGTGCGTGGGTAGGCGGGGCGGAATTTTACCGCGGTAATTCCATCGCTCGTTGCGCTTCCCCACGACCCGCGTTGAACGCGCGATATGGAGGGTCGTGCGTGACGTGGGGGTCACGTGTGGGGCAGTTCCTGCCTTCATACGTCACATCATGGTAAAGAGGCGGCTCACGCCTTCCCCATAAAAAGAGGAAAACGTAGGGGTGCGACTCATTTACTGAGTGGACTCTGGTCGTGGCCTTCGAGGCGCTCGTGCCCTGCCATCACGGGGTGGAAAACAGTCGCCCCACTTGTCCCTTGATTTTTGTTCGGTCGCCACGTGTCCCCCATGGCTAGAAGATGGCAGGCGGCGGGTGCGGGCCTTGAATGACGAGGCAGGAAAACGAGCCGCCATTGATTGGAGCAGCGGGTCGCTCTCGATTCCCTGCGCTCTTGGTGGTCGGATTGGTTGAGCGGGGCGGCCGAACCCCAACCCCGCCCCTTTATAAGAAGGGGAGGGGGGATGTCACTCCTCAATCTTTCATCATCCGCCTCCTTCCGCCTTGGCTTCTTTCTCCTCTACCATGGCGAGAGGGCACGCCGGTGCTTCGACGGTGGCGACGAGGGTCTCCGCTCGACAGCGCGCCCCTCCTTCCCAAGAGCTTGTGGCGGCGGAGCCGGCCACGAGGGGGAGGGGGATGGGGCGAGGTCGAGGTCGCCGTGGTGCTCGGGGAAGAGGAGGACGGGGCGGCGCATCGGCCTCGCCTCCGCCAGCGGTCCCTCCCCCAATGGAGGGCCACGTCGGGGATAAGCCCGGCGAGTTCTTCATCAGGCTGCATCAGCCAGCGCGCCATCGTCTTCGTCTACCTACTCCATTCGCTCGGGAGATGGAGCTCGACCCGCCACAAACTCTGAGGTTGCACAGGGGCCGCGTGAATGGCGGCACGCATGTTGATGTCGATTTTCCCGCCCCTCACGTCATGTATCTTTGGCGCGGATGGAAGACCTTCGCTCGCATCCACAGCCTAACGGCAGGGCTCGTTCTCTATTTCAAATTAATGGAGAACGACCTGCTCTCCGTCAAGGTATTTGGATACTTTGGAACTCGCCTAAAGTGCTGCGTGGGGAGCTCCTCTGACGATGAGGACTCTTCCTCAACCGGGTGTGACGAGGAGGACAACGACAGTGACGACGAGGGCGACGAGCGGGCGGACGCCGACTCCGACTCCGGCTGACCGCGTCGCCCCTCCCTCGGCCACGCGCCATGCCCAGGTCCTTCCTCGTCAAGCTCTCCATCGGCGCATTCCCCATCATCCCTTTTCTGCCTTAACCTGCCGCACCTGGGAGGAAAAGGGCAAGAACGGGGATCACGGGGCACTTATCTTTTTTTAGTTTGTAAGACTATGGGCCTTAGTAGAATTTACACCTTGTAACCCCCTTGCTCATGTATGCATTCCGTACGAATTATACTTGTTGGCAACATATTAATGAAGAGAAGGGTGTTTGCCGGGTTTTGTTTGCGCGTGGGAGAGGGCCACACCAAGGAGCGAGTCCTCGTTATCTTAAGATAAACACTATACCCCGGCAACAGGCCTTGACGTCCTGCCCTTATAGCTCGGCTACACACGTGCCCTTGGCGGAGGTAGGGGCTAAGTGGGATTAGGCTCTTTGCCGCTCCCTTTCCCATCGCACTACAACCAAGTTCCGGCCCAAGGTAAGGCTTTCGGACACGGGACAGAGGGAGCAAGATGGCATGAGAGCGAGCAAAGTCTCGTACGTTCCAGTTTCATACGAAGGCATAGAGTGGGGGAGAAAAACTTATCTGATGTCGCAGGCCCCGGCAACCTTGGCTTATCGTGTCTGGATTCTCAGACTCGTAGCCCCCAGCAACCTTGGCTTGTCGGGGTCCGGGCGTCGGCCTGTTCTCTTTTCTTCCAAAGTAGTTCAGCAGAAATGTCCATGCACCCTGCGAACCCAAAAAGGACGGAAAGGAACAGAGAGATGCATACTCGACCTCTATGCTAAGGGTTAGTCACCGCCAAGCACTATCAACCCTAACACCAAGAGAGACTCAACCAAGCATGCATGCTAAAACTTAGGGCGCCAGCGCTTCATTTATTTATTCTCAGGGTATGCGCCTGGCTTTGTACAAAGGGTTACATGCCTTGCCAGCAAGGCTTGTACAAAACGTGGTTTGCGGGCGGCAACCACGCCTTATGGGTAAAACTTGTAAAGATGTTCGATGTTCCAGGAGTTGCTCACTGGAATACCATCTTCGGTCTCCGGGCGGACTGCGCCGGGCCTGGTGACTCGTCTTACCCGATAAGGGCCTTCCCATTTTGGCGTCAACTTGTTGGAATTCTTGGCCGACTGAACGTGCCGAAGAACAAGGTCGCCTTCCTCAAAGCTTTGGGCATGAACCTTGTGGCTATGGTAGCGGCGCAAGGCTTGCTGGTAGCGTGCTGCTCGCACAGCCGCCCGAAGACGATCTTCCTCAAGGAGCGTTGCGTCATCTTGCCGCAACTGCTCTTGCTCAAGCTCATGATAAGCGAGCACTCGAGGTGACCCGTATGTGAGTTCCATCGGGAGAACTGCTTCTGCCCCGTAAATGAGGGAGAAGGGTGTCAGGCCGGTGGCTCGATTTGGTGTCGTTCTGATTGACCAAAGAACCTCCGGCAATTCATCAATCCAGTGCCATCTACACCTGCGTAGCCTATCAAAAGTCCTTGTCCGGAGGCCTCGCAACACTTCAGCATTTGCCCTCTCAGCCTGGCCGTTGCTCTGTGGATGTGCAACCGAAGCAAAACAGGCCTTGCTGCCGAGGTCCTGGATGTACTGCATGAGGGTGTGGCTTGTGAACTGTGTGCCGTTGTCGGTGATGACTCTATTTGGCACACCAAAACGGCAGACTAGCCCCTTGAAGAATTTGACGACTGATTGTGCTGTCACCTTTCTCACTCCCTCCACCTCCGGCCACTTTGTGAACTTGTCGATTGCAATGTACAAGTACTCAAAGCCCCCGACAGCACGGGGAAAGGGGCCCATTTTATCGAGCCCCCAGACCAAGAATGGCCAGGAAAGAGGGATTGCTTGGAGAGCTTGAGCTAGTTGATGAAGCTTCTTTCAACGAAACTGGCACACTTCACACTTGGTTACTAGTGTCGTTGCATCCTGGAGGGCAGTGGGCCAGAAGAAACCTTGTCGGAATGCGTTGCCGGCAAGGGCCCTCGACCCTATGTGGGAGCCACATATGCCTCCGTGTATCTCTGCCAACAGCTCCAGCGTTCCTCCCGGGGAATGCACTTCAATTTCACACCGTTTGGTCTTTTTCTGTACAGAACGTCGTCGACAAACTGGTACATGGCAGACCGACGGGCTACTTTCTCCGCTTCTTCCTGCTCCTCAGGGAGTTCCTTACTTTGGAGGAATCAGATGGTATGTTGTGCCCATGCTAGAGCCTAGTGTCGGATTTCGGGTTCTGACAGAACCTTGAGGTTCGAACACTGGGGTGCGCGCGGAGATCTTTCCCCTACCAGCTCACGTGAGAATGGATTGCGAGGGATCTAAACTAGGAAGGAGAACACACAAGGGACACGAGATTTATACTAGTTCGGGCCACCATTGTGGTGTAATACCCTACTCTAGTTTGTGGTGTGGTGGATTGCCTCGGGGGCTGATGATGAACAGTACAAGGGAAGAACAGCCTCGCGAGGGGGCTGTTCTTGAGCTGATGCGATGAACTGCTTGGGCGAGTCCAGCCGCCTCTCTCTCTCTCTGCATGATCTCGATCCTCCCTCTCTCTGTGGTGGCTAGTCCTATTTATAGAGGGAGACCCTGGGCCTCTTCCCAAATAATGAGCGGGAAGGCCGCCAACAATTGGCCATTTTGAAGGGGAACATCTAGTACACTTATCCTGACTAAAGTTATTCTTCGGCTGCCAAAGACTCTGACGGTGACGCCGTCCTGGGCTCCACGATGAACTCCATCCTGCCGTTCTGCTGGTCCTAGTCTTGTTGCACCGAAGCGGTAACCTTTGCCTGATGCCTTGGCATCTGCTTTCCTCCTTTGCACCAAAGGGGAAACGAGAACACTGCTCAGGCTGGAGCCCGCCTGGCCTTGATCATCATGGCTTGCGCCACGGGGCACCCTCGGGAGGTACCCTGCCTTGATCTCTCCGCCTCCTCGCGAGCCTGCCTGACGAGGCTGTTCCTGAGGGAGGTTTCTGGTCGTCCGCCCCGCGAGGCTTGGCCCCTCACGAGGGTCTTGAGCTTGAGCTGATGAAGCTGGGCCGCGCTGGGCCCCCACTTGAGCCACGCCGCAGCCGCAGCGAGCAAGTCAGGGACCCCGTTCCTAGAACGCCGACAGTAGCGCCCGGGCCCAAGGCACGCCCGGACTTGGCTTAGCAGAGAAGCGAAGGGGCAAGTGCGAAGTGCCGCAGGCCCCAAGAGCCTGCGGCCTTGGGCGCCGCGTGGCGATTGATTGGTCGTGGGCGTCTCCACTTCCCCATGATGCCTCATTATACGCCCGGCTAAGCGGACCTAGGGTTGCACACAGCCATTCCCCTTTCGCCATCCGTGCATTCCGGTCCTTCCTTCTTCCTCTGGCTCCAACTTCCACCCTCTATCCAACTCGTATTTTGATCCTTCCTGTCGTCATGGCGCGAACGAAGAAGGAAAAGGGGAAGAAGCCCACGTCTTTGTCTCGTTTGCCTCCGGCGGTGGCTCCCGCCGTCGGCCGATCTATCATACTCAACCCCGAGGCCTTGGGCAAGGTTCGATCTGCTTTTGCCACCATCTTCAACGAGTGCGGTAGCACCACAGCATGGCCTGCGTCCCATGCCTCCCCCGACAGGATTGTCATGGAGGTCCAGTTCTTCGCTGCTGCCTCCCCCTTTTCCGCTTTCTATGCGGTGCTCTCACACTATCAGATCCACATGATGCATCTCAGGCCTGAGTCCGTTACCCTCCTGGCTGTCTTCGCCTTTGTTTGTGAGGCAATGGTGGGCATCCCTCCTTCCGTTGCTCTGCTGCGTCACTTCTTCTCCTTGCGCCTGAGTGACCCTACTCAATGCCCGGGGTGTGTGAGCTTCCTTGCGGTGCCAGAGACTGCTGCTTCAGGGATTGATTTCGGACTCCCTCCCCTTGAGGCCAAGTTCAGAGAGTGGTGGTTGTATGTGGATGTTGGGGTGTTCAGCCCCCTGCTCTCGCATCCTACCTCGCCTGCTGTTCCCAACTCAGGCTGGGGTCACGAGACGCTCGCGGAAGCCGGCTTGCATTCGTCTGGCGCCGTTTCGAGAGCTTGAGGTCGCTCAACGTGACGGCGCCCAAGGTGGTGAAGGAGTTCCTCCAGTGTTGCATTGCTCCTATCCAGTGCCACTCTCACCGGATGTGGGACTTTGCGAGGCACAAAGACCGCATGAGGCTTCAGGAGGAGGACCTGGCGCCTGAGGTGCTGAAGACGGTGCTCAGGGTCTTGGTTGGCGGTTCTTCCCCAAGCAGCCTTCGACGTGATGGCGCCCTCTTGTATCTCTGTTCGGGCAGGGCCGATTTCATGAAGCAGATGCCCAGCTTTGACGAGTGGGGGCTGCGCCCGGTTGGCTTCAGGGGACCTCGCGAGAACCCAGTTGCTGTGGTAGCTCTTCCAGTCGCCCAAAGTGGCTCTGTCTCAGGTGATGAAGCAGGGAGACGAGAACCAGCAGGAGTTGAAGGAGATGACGTTGAGGTGGTGACGCCGCGCGAAGCCCCGAGGGCGGCAGCTCCCGGAGCTCGTTCCGAAATGGTGACAGGTGAGGAGCTACGGCCTTCGGCTCCCGAGGTTTGGGCTCCCGAGGTTAGGGATCCCATGGTCAGGGCTCCCGAGGTTGGGGCTCCCGAGGCCCCGGTCGTCCCTCGTGAGGCGGCGCCTGGGGGCGTTCCCCAGGCTGGTCCCATTGACGCTGGTCATCTTGCTGCCTCCTCCATGCCACAAACCGACCCCTGAGCCGAGCGCTTAGGCCGGTTCCACGTAGACTTCGCGGCCCTCCGCAAGAGGAATGAGGCCTCGGGTGGTGACGATCGCCCTTGCCGCTTGCTGAAGTGCAGGAAGTACTTCGCCACGGACGAGTAAGTCCTCTTCTCTCCCTGCTCCTCTACTTATTGGTTCTTGTAGCTGACCGTGACCTTTTAGGGCCCTTCCTGCCGAATTCACGGAGACGGCCAAGGAGCCATCTCCCCAAGCTTCACCCTCGTTGTCGGTCCTTGGTGCGTCGGGCTCAAGCAGCGCCCTCATCGCTCAGCCGGTTGGGGAGGTGATCCGTTCGGCTGAGCATCCCGAGCCTGCGCGCCTGCTATCTTCCCTTCACGAGTTCCTCCGGGGCACAGCCAGCTTGCCCCGTGCTCCTTTATTGGTCGTGGACGGCGATTGGTTGAGGTCAATCTCGAGCTCTTCTTCTGGGGACGGACCGGCGCCAGGCCCTGCTCCTGGCGAGGACCGTCCAGCGATTGTTGGGGCGCCAGCCCCCTGCCCTGCGGGAGGAGGCGCGTCATCTCCGAGACTTCCGCATTCACCAGCAGCAGAGGGTGACGAGGGAGACGTGCTCAGGCGTGCTCGCAGACGCCGTGCCCTTCGTCAAGAGCTTCTCCAAGGGGCGACGACCGCGGTGAACCGGCTTGGGGCGTAGCTCGCTGGCGAAGATGCGCGTCTTGAGGCAGAAGGTTTGCGCCTTGCTGAGGAGAGGCGCAAGCTGAAGGTGGTTGTTACCTTCGCGCGTCACCAGTGTGACCTTGACAATGCGAAGGCTGAGGCGTCGCTGGCGGCCTCGCGAGAGGCTTGCTCCCGAGCCGTCGAGGAGGCCTTGGAGGCAGATCGGCGGCGCAGGGACGCGGAGGAGCGTGCGTGGGGGCTCCATGCCAGGAGCAACTCTCTAGAGGAGCAGGTGGAATTGCGCCAGGCTGCTCTTGCGTCGTTGACGGGGGCTTCCGTCGACCTGGCGGAGCTTCAGAAGCGCGAGGAAGCGATATTGTTGGAGGCCGCCGATCGCAACCTCGACCTTGAGCGGTTGGAGACGAGGGAGCGCCTGGTGGCTCGGGCGGAGGATGATGTCGCCGCGCGCGAAGCCCGAGCCCGAGAAGAGGTCGATCGCCATGTAGCGGAAGCCCGCTCAGGCCTCGAGCGCCACTATGAGCTGAAGTTGGAGTTGGTCAGGGCCGAAGCTGAGGGCAGGACCGCGGCCCTCAAGGCCAAGCTAGATGAAGTGACGCGGGGTGCGGACGCCCCCGCAGCCGCCCTTCGCACAGCGTAGGAGGAGCTGACCTCCTCTTGCACCGAACTGCTTCTTCTTCGGCAGAGGGTGGATGGCGCCGAGGCCATTCCACGGAAGAACGAGGACGAGATCCGCCAAAGGCGAGTTCTGGAGCACGAGCACGCCCCCATTCTCCGTACGCTGAGGGAACGGGCAAACACGGCCCTTGGCAACATCTGCGAGGCCGCTGCTGAGGAGCCGCACGAGACCAACTACGCCGGCAACCTCCAGTATTTTGCTGATTTGGTGATGCTCCTAGAGAACCGCGCCAAGAGGTCTCGTTGGCTTGTTGAGGAGAGGAGCCGAGCCTTGCTCGGGCACGCCTTCTCCCGTGTCTTCAGCTATTTGCGGGACAGGGATCCCCACTTCGACCTCGATGCCGCCATCGCGCCGGTGCCCATAGCCGTCCGGGGCGACCTGGCGCAATGGGTGGACGGTCACGTGGAGGACCTTGTCAGGGCCTTCACGTATGATGACGATGGCGTGATCGTGGCCGCCGATGAAGGCGGCGTGGTGGATGGTCCTGGCGCTGGCGGAGGTGTTGGTGACGGCGATGATGTCAGCGACGCCAGCGACGCCTCCGGAGGTGACCTAGGAGGCGCGGCAAGCGACATGTCCGACTGATTGTTTGTCACCGCTGTTTATCCTGCACAAAAGAGGTTTGGGCTTGACCCTAGAGACTGTGAGAGCATTTTGGGAGGGGAGCCCCTCATGTAAAGCTTTGCGATAGATGTCTTGGTAATCTTAACGCTGCGTGTGAACTTAACGGCCGGCCTGGTGGTGGGTCGGCTGGCTCATTTACCTTTTGGCCCTGGTGAGCCCCGAGCGGGGCTGTGGGGGCCATACGCCATGTGTGTCTTCTGGGCGGACCCATTGATTTTGCGATAAGAACCTCCGGAGAGGGAGTGGCGACAGCCGTCCGAGCTATGGACGCGGCTGGCCCGGCCCGGCTCACGAGGGGCTCGCGAGGGGGGGCGGCTGGTGCTAGCTTTGGACGCAAAGCCGAAACCAGAAAACGAGAGATTGCTCGAATGAGACTAAACACCCCTTCCCCACACGCACGCAGGGCTCGAACTCAAATCCAACTTAAATTCAAATCGAAGAAACTTGTCGACAAATGAAAAGGCAAAAAAGCAAAAGGCCGCGTCCGACACCTAGTATAGTCTTCGACGTCTTCTCACCAGTGCAGAGCTAAGTGCTGCCACTGGGCGTGGGAGGGAGCCCGGGGCTGAGGCCGCGCGCCTCGAGACTCCGGGCGTGTACAGCCCCACTCATTATTACGTGAGAGTGTCACAGGCGGCGAGCTTCACGAGCACTTGGGCCTTCTTCACAGTACGGCCTTGCTTCATATCGCCAGATGAGGGCCCCCTGCGCCACACTCTACCACCACCAGCGGTGGCGGAGACCAGGGCGACACCAATGGGGTAGAGCGGTCGCCAGCCAGTTCCCAAGCGACCACGGGTCCTCTGCCGGGGGCAGGCCCTGAGGCACCTCCCCGGCAGAGGGCCTCCCTCCTGAGAACATCTTGTGCCGAGCGCCGCGGGGACGAACCCGGATCTCGAGCCCTCTCCTGCAGCACCCGATGCCCTCCTCCTGAGGGGTAAGAGGTTGCAGAGTTGGGGCAGTCGCCTGTTGCAGCGACCTGTTCCTCCTGTGGCACATGGTTAGCATAAGCTTGCTCCTGAGGAATTAACGGTACCAGATAGTTGCTACCGCCGACGTGGTTGTCGAGGCCCTCTTGGGGTTCCTGAAGGAGCTCTGCTTGCGGTGTCTCCTCGCCCCAGCTTGGCCCAAGGAACGAGCCATGGTCTTCTTCCCATGCGCACTCTTGATCCATCATGCGGGGCACATATGCTTCTGGGAACGCCGCCTCGTAGGCCTCGCTGTAGTGCCCCACATGCCACGCAGTCCGGCCCGGAGCATCGTCTTGAGAGTGGTGGCGTGGTGGTCCGCCGAGGCCAAAGGTCATGGCGTGCGCTCCTTCGCTGGCCGGAGATGGGGTCTGCACGCCTTGCCGCCTGGTGCTGCTGGCCAGGTTGGCGTCGAGTAGGCCCTGGAGCCCGCTTGAGGTTGCATGGGCGTGCATGGGGCCGCCATACGGCGCGCTTTGGGCCAGAGGTGGCAGCCGGACGCAGAAAGGAGGCGCTCCTGAGGCGGCGGCGTCCAGGAGCTCGGCGACCTACTCCAACAGCACGTCGTGGCCACCCTCTAGGAGTTGGCACCGTAGCAGTTCTCGGGCCTCCGTGAGCGCGGCCCTGGAGTTCGCCTGCTCCCGTCAGGTGTGCGGCACCGTGGCCGCGGCGTGGCTTGAGGCTCTGGCCGCCGAACGCACCTGCCGCGGCGTGAGGGCAGGCGGTGTCTGGTCGCGTCGCCCGCGCGCGCATGATGCCTGCGGGCGCGGGCTGCTTGAGGTGCAAGGTTGAGGTCGCCCTGGGCTGGCGGCATGGTGTGGGCAGGCCACGCCGCCCAGCGGTCGGCGTCGGCTGCCGGGTCGCTTGACATGGAACGACGAGGCGACGAAACGCGAGGCACCGGGGGAAGGATTCCGGCGCACCCCTACTGGCGCGCCAAATGTCGGATTTCGGGTTCCGGCAGACCCTTGAGGTTCGAACACTAGGATGCGCGCGGAGATCTTTCCCCAACCAGCTCACGTGAGAATGGATTGCGAGGGATCTAAACTAGGAAGGATAACACACAAGGGACACGAGGTTTATACTACCCTACTCTAGTTTGTGGTGTGGTGGATTGCCTCGGGGGCTGATGATGAACAGTACAAGGGAAGAACAGCCTCGCGAGGGGCTGTTCTTGATCTGATGCTATGAACTGCTCGGGCGAGTCCAGCCGCCTCTCTCTCTCTCTGCGTGATCTCGATCCTCCCTCTCTCTGTGGTGGCTAGTCCTATTTATAGAGGAGACCACAGGCCTCTTCGAGATAATGGCGGGAAGGCGCCAACAATTGGCCATTTTGAAGGGGAACATCTAGTACACTTATCCTGACTAAAGTTGGTCTTCGGCTGCCAAAGACTCTAACGGTGACGCCGTCCTGGGCTCCATGATGACCTCCATCCTGCCGTTCTGCTAGTCTTGGTCTTGTTGCACCGAAGCGGTAACCTTTGTGTGATGCCTTGGCCTGTGCTTGCCTCCTTTGCACCAAAGGGGAAACGAGGACACTGGGCAGGCTAGCGCCCGCCTGGCCTTGATCGTCATGGCTTGCGCTTCGGGGCACCCTCGGGAGGTACCCTGCCTTGATCTCTCCGCCTCCTCATGAGCCTGCTTGACGAGGCTGTTCCTGAGGGAGGTTTCTGGTCATCCGCCCCGTGAGGCTTGGCCCCTCGCGAGGGTCTTGAGCTTGAGCTGATGAAGCTGGGCAGCGCGGGGCCCCCACTTGAGCCACGCCGCAGGCCGCAGGCAGGCAAGTCTGGGGACCCCCGTTCCCAGAACGTCGACACCTAGGGCTCGACGGCAAGGACCAAAGGCATTTCCTCTGCCATGGGAACAGCTGCCTCTATGGCTAGGGTTTGACGCCCTGCCGGAGTCTGTCGCCCCGTGGCAGGCTTGGCGTCCATGGCAACATCCTTGCCGGCGGCTCCTGGGAGCTCGGCGGGAAAGTACTTGTCTGGGCATGATTTCATGCGCTTGTTCTGCTCTGTCGATGGTTCAACGGATGGTTGAGTTAACTGAAGAACAAAAGTACCTGGTTCCACAAGTAGTTTGAGTGCAGCGCACTTCGACAGTTAATCGGCGGTGTCGTTCTCCACTCGGGGAACATGCTCCGATTTTATACCGTCAAAACACTCCTCCAGCTTCCTCACCTCATCCACGTAGGCCTCCATCAATGGGCTTTGATAATCTTTGTTAAATTGCTTGACGACGAGCTGTGAATCACCCCTGACGATGAGCTTCTTGATCCCGAGGTCTGCCGCGATCCTAAGACCGGCAAGCAACCCCTCGTATTCGGCAGTGTTGTTTGTTGACATCTCCCTAGGAAAGTGCATCTGGACTACTTACTTGAGGTGCTCTCCGGTGGGTGCAACGAGTAGCACACCGGCACCGGCGCCTTGCAGCGAGAAAGCCCTGCCAAAGTACATAACCCAGTTGTGACTTGTTTCCATGCCGGGGAGAGTGGTCTCCTGGATCTCTTCGTCGGGCGTTGAGGTCCATTTGGCAATGAACTCTGCCAAGACTCTACTCAGGATTGTTGAGGTACTTTCAAACCTCAAACCAATGCTTGACAGTTCCAAAGCCCATTCCACAATCCTCCCGGTTGCGTCTGGGTTATGCAATATCCGTTACAACGGGAGGCGGGTGATGACGGTGAATTCATGGGCTTGGAAGTAATGACGAAACTTCCTCGAGGCTATAAGGAAGCTGAAGAGAAATTTCTGCACGCCGGAGTACCTTGATCTAGCCCCCTGCAATAGGGAGCTGACAAAGTAAAGCGGGTGCTGCATCATCTTCTTCTTCTGCACCACTCCATTCGGTTGCACGGGCCCTGTCCCCGCCGGCGTCAGACTCTACTGGGGGCCTCGCCTCGCCGGCACCAGGTCCTGCTGGGGGAAGCTCTAGCTCGTCATCCGCCCATCCTGCCGTAGCCGCTGCCTCTTCGTTGACCTCTCTCTATGCCACTAGCGCGGCGCTAACCACTTGGTTTGTTGCTGCAAGATACAGCAGCAACGGCTCTTGTGGTCTAGGCGCAACAAGTATTGGTATAGAGGAGAGGTATTTCTTCAAATCCTGCAGTGCTACTTCGGCCTATGGGGTCCACTCCATTGGGCCCGCCTTCTTCAAGATTTTGAAAAAGGGGAGGGCATGCTTGGCAGACATGGAAATGAACTTGCTCATGGCGGCAACGCAGCCAGTGAGCCGGCGCACATCCTTGATCCGCCTAGGTGCCTGCTACCTCTTGAGCACTGCGTTGGTTTTCCCTTGAATAGGAAAGGGTGATGCAGTAAAGTAGCGTAAGTATTTCCCTCAGTTTTTGAGAACCAAGGTATCAATCCAGTAGGAGACCACGCACAAGTCCCTCACACCTACACAAACAAATAAGAACCTCGCAACCAACGCGATAAAGGGGTTGTCAATCCCTTCACTGTCACTTACGAGAGTGAGATCTGATAGATATGATAAGATAATATTTTTGATATCTTTATTATAAAGAGCAATAAATATGACAAGTAAAATAAAAGGCAATGGAAATAGCTAAGTGTTGAAAGATTAATATGATGGAGAATAGACCCGGGGGCCATAGGTTTCACTAGTGGCTTCTCTCAAGAGCATAAGTATTACGGTGGGTGAAAAAATTACTGTCGAGCAATTGATAGAATTGAGCATAGTTATGAGAATATCTAGGTACGATCATGTATATAGGCATCACGTCCATGACAAGTAGACCGACTCCTGCCTGCATCTACTACTATTTTTTCACACATCGACCTCTATCCAGCATGCATCTAGAGTATTAAGTTCATAAGAACAGAGTAAAGCTTTAAGTAAGATGACATGATGTAGAGGGATAAACTCATGAAATATGATATAAACCCCATCTTGTTATCCTCGATAGCAACAATACAATACGTGCCTTGCTGCCCCTGCTGTCACTAGGAAACGACACCGCAACATTGAACCCAAAGCTAAGCACTTCTCCCATTGCAAGAAAGATCAATCTATTAGGCCAAACCAAATTGATAATTCAAAGATACTTGCAAAGATAA
Source organism: Aegilops longissima (assembly GCA_021605205.1). Lineage (NCBI taxonomy): Eukaryota > Viridiplantae > Streptophyta > Magnoliopsida > Poales > Poaceae > Aegilops > Aegilops longissima. The sequence goes on from CM038677.1 coordinate 305,867,201, forward strand.
CCAATCATACATAAAAGAATTCAGAGAAGATTCAAATATTGTTCATAGATAATCTTGATCATAAACCCACAATTCATCGGTCCCAACAAACACACCACAAAAGAAGATTACGTTGAATAGATCTCCAAGAGAATCGAGGAGAACTTTTTATTGAGATCCAAAGAGAGAGAAGAAACCTTCTAGCTAATAACTATGGACCTGAAGGTCTGAGGTAAACTACTCACACATCATCGGAGAGGATACGGTGTTGATGTAGAAGCCCTCGGTGATCAATGCCCCCTCCGGCAGGACGCTGGAAAAGGCCCCAATATGGGATCTCACGGGTACAGAAGGTTATGGCGGTGGAATTAGGTTTCCGTGGATGCCTCTAATGGTTTGTTGGTACGTAGGTATATATAGGAGGAAGAAGTACATCGGTGAAGCAACATGGGCCCCATGAGGGTGGAGGGCGCGCCTAGGGGGGTAGGCGCGCCCCCTGCCTCGTGCTCTCCTCGTTGATTACTTTACGTGGACTCTAAGTCCTCTGGATCACATTTGTTCCGAAAATCACGTTCCCGAAGGTTTCATTCCGTTTGGACTCCATTTGATATTCTTTTTCTGCGAAACACTGAAATAGGCAAAAAACAGCAATTTGGGCTCGGCCTCTGGTTAATAGGTTAGTCCCAAAAATAATATAAAAGTGTATAATAAAGCCCATTAAACATCCTAAACAGAATATAATATAGTATGGAACAATAAAAAATTATAGATACGTTGGAGACGTATCAAGCATCCCCAAGCTTAATTCCTGCTCGTCCTCGAGTAGGTGAATGATAAAAATAGAATTTTTGTTGTGGAATGCTACTTGGCATAATTTTCAATGTAATTCTCTTAATTGTGGTATGAGTGTTCGGATCCGAAAGATTCAAGACAAAAGTTTAATATTGACATAAAAATAATAATACTTCAAGCATACTAACTAAGAAATTATGTCTTCTCAAAATAACATGGCCAAAGAAAGTTATCCCTACAAAATCATGTAGTCTGGCTATGCTCTATCTTCATCACACAAAGTATTTAATCATGCACAACCCCGATGATAAGCCAAGCAATTGTTTCATACTTTTGGTGTTCTTAAACTTTTCAATCTTCACGCAATACATGAGCACTATATGTGGAATAGAATGGTGGCTGTGGAGAAGACAAAAAGGAGAAGATAGTCTCACATCAACTAGGCGTATCAACGGGCTGTGGAGATGCCCATTAATAGATATCAATGTGAGTGAGTAGGGATTTCCATGCAACGGATGCACTAGAGCTATAAGTATATGAAAGCTCAATAAAAGAAACTAAGTGGGTGTGCATCCAACTCGTTTGCTCACGAAGACCTAGGACATTTTGAGGAAGCCCATCATTGGAATATACAAGCCAAGTTCTATAATGAAAATTTCCTACTAGTATATGAAAGTGACATCATAAGAGACTCTCTATCATGAAGATCATGGTGCTACTTTTAAGCACAAGTGTGGTAAAAGGATAGTAGCATTGTCCCTTCTCTCTTTTTCTCTCATCATTTTTTTTATTTAGTCCGGAGTCTCATCCCAACTTATGGGGGAATCATATTCTCCATCATCCTTTCCTCACTTGGGACAATGCTCTAATAATGGTGATCATCACACTTTTATTTTCTTTACAACTCAAGAATTACAACTCAAAACTTAGAACAAAATATGACTCTATGTGGATGCCTCCGGCGGTATACCGGGATATGCAATGAATCAAGAGTGACATGTATGAAAGAATTATGAACGGTGGCTTCGCCACAAATACGATGTCAACTACATGATCATGCAAAGCAATATGACAATGATGGAGCGTGTCATAGTAAATGGAACGGTGGTAAGTTGCATGGCAATATATCTCAGAATGGCTATGGAAATGCCATGATAGGTAGGTATGGTGGCTGTTTTAAGGAAGGTATATGGTGGGTGTATGATACCGGCGAAAAGAGCGCGGTATTAGAGAGGCTAGCAATGGTGGAAGGATGAGAGTGCGTATAATCCATGGAATGAACATTAGTCATAAAGAACGCATATACTTGTTGCAAAAATCTACAAGTTATCAAAGCAAAGTATTACGCGCATGCTCCTAGGGCGATAGATTGGTAGGAAAAGACCATCGCTCGTCCCCGACCGCCACTCATAAGGAAGACAATCAATAAATAAATCATGCTACGACTTCATGGCATAACGGTTCACCATACGTGCATGCTACGGGAATCACAAACTTTAACACAAGTATTTCTCAAATTCACAACTACTCAACTAGCATGACTCTAGTATTACCATCTTCAAATCTCAAAACAATTATCAAGCATCAAACTTCTCATAGTATTCAACACACTCATAAGAAATTTCTTTATAATCTTGGATGCCTATCATAATTAAAGAAAATTACCACGCTGTTTTGTAGGACTCTCAAAATAATATAAGTGAAGCATGAGAGAACAATAGTTTCTATAAAACAAATCCACCACCGTGCTCTAAAAGATATAAGTGAAGCACTAGAGCAAAAACTATAAAGCTCAAAAGATATAAGTGAAGCACATAGAGTATTCTAATAAATTCCGAATCATGTGTCTCTCTCTCAAAAGCTGTGTACAGAAAGGATGATTTTGTCAAAATAACAAACAAAGACTCAAATTATAAAAGAAGCTCCAAGCAAAACACATATAATGTGGTGAATAAAAATATAGCTCCAAGTAAAGTTACCGATGGACGAAGACGAAAGAGGGGATGCCTTCCGGGGCATCCCCAAGATTTGGCTTTTAGGTGTCCTTAGATTATCTTGGGGTGCCATGGGAATCCCCAAGCTTAGGCTCTTGCCACTCCTTGTTCCATATTCCATCTAATCTTTTACCCAAAACTTGAAAACTTCACAACACAAAACTTAACAGATAATCTCGTGAGCTCCGATAGCGAAAGAAAACAAAACACCACTTCAAGGTACTGTATTGAACTCATTATTTATTTATATTGGTGTTAAACCTACTGTATTCCAACTTCTCTATGGTTTATAAACTATTTAACTAGCCATAGATTCATCAAAGTAAGCAAACAACATATGAAAAACAGAATCTGTCAAAAACAGAACAGTCTGTAGTAATCTATAACTAACGCAAACTTATGCAACTCACAAAAATCTACCAAAATTGGACGACCTAGAAAATTTGTTTATTGATCTACTGCAATTGGAATAAGTATTTTATCACATTCTGGTGATTTTTAACAATTGTTTTCGTGAACAGAAAGTTTCTGGAATTTTAAGCAAGATCAAATAACTATCATCCAAGATCCTATAGGTTTAACTTGGCACAAACACTAATTAAAACATAAAAACAAATCTAACCAGAGGCTAGATCAAAATTTTATTCCTAAACAGAAGCAAAAAGTAAAAAAACTAAAATAAAAATTGGGTTGCCTCCCAACAAGTGCTATCGTTTAACGCCCCTAGCTAGGCATAAAAGCGAGGATAGATCTAGGTATTGCCATCTTTGGTATGCAATCCACAAGTTGCTCTCATAATAGATTCATAAGGTAATTTTTTTTCTAGGGAAGTGTTCCATGTGTTTCCTTAACAGAAATTGGAATCTAATATTCCCTTCCTTCATATCAATAATTGCACCAATTGTTCTAAGGAAAGGTCTACCAAGAATAACAGGACATGAAGGATTGCAATCTATATCAATAATAATAAAATCTACGGGCACATAATTCCTATTTGCAACAATAAGAACATCATTAATTCTTCCCATAGGTTTCTTAATAGTGGAATCCGCAAGGTGCAAGTTTAAAGAACAATTATCAAATTCACGGAAACCTAGCAAATCACACAAAGTTTTTGGAATCGTGGAAACACTAGCACCCAAATCACACAAAGCATAGCATTCATGATCTTTAATTTTAATTTTAATAGTAGGTTCCCACTCATCATAAAGTTTTCTAGGGATAGAAACTTCCAACTCAAGTTTTTCTTCATAGGATTGCATCAAAGCATCAACGATATGTTTCGTAAAAGATTTAATTTGGCTATAAGCATGAGGAGAATTTAGCACGGATTGCAACAAGGAAATACAATCTATCAAAGAGAAATTATAATAATTAAATTCCTTGAAGTCCAAAATAGTGGGTTCATTAATATCTAAAGTTTTGATCTCTTCAATCCCGCTTTTAACAATTTTTGCATCAAGATCTAAAAACTCCGAATTTTTGGGATGCCTTCTAGGTAAAGGTAACTCATCTCCAGTCCCATCATTATCAAGATTCATATTGCAAAACAAACATTTAATAGGAGACACATCAATAACTTTTAGATCTTCAGCTTTATTCTCATAAAAATTAGAATAACACGCTTTCACAAAGCAATCTTTCTTAGCACGCATCCTAGCGGTTCTTTCTTTGCACTCATCAATGGAAATTCTCATGGCTTTTAGAGACTCATTGATATCATGCTTAGGTGGAATAGATCTAAGTTTCAAAGAATCAACATCAAAAGAAATTCTATCAACGTTCCTAGCCAATTCATCAACTTTAAGCAATTTTTCTTCAAGCAAAGAATTGAAATTCTTTTGCGAATTCATAAACTCCTTAACACTAGTCTCAAATTCAGAGGGCATCTTATTAAAATTTCCATAAGGATTGTTGTAGGAATTACCATAATTATTACAGGAATTACTAGGGAACAGCCTATGATTAAAGTTTCCTCTATACGCGTTGTTACCAAAATTATTCCTACGAACAAAATTCACATACATAGATTCATTATTATTCTCAATCAAGGTAGACAAAGGCATATCATTAGGATAAGAAGAAACACTTGTAGTATTAAATAATTTCATAAGTTCATCCATCTTTCCACTCAAAACATTAATTTCTTCTATCGCATGCACTTTTTTATTAGTAGATCTTTTGGTGTGCCATTGAGAATAATTAACCATAATATTATCTAGGAGTTTAGTAGCTTCTCCTAAAGTGATTTACATAAAAGTTCCTCCCGCGGCCAAATCTAAAAGGTTTCTGGAAGCAAAATTCAATCCGGCATAAAAAATTTGTATAAACATCCAAAGATTCAAACCATGTGTAGGGCAATTACGTATCATTAATTTCATCCTCTCCCAAGCTTGTGCAACATGTTCATGATCAAGTTGCTTAAAATTCATGACATCGTTTCTAAGAGAGATGATTTTAGCGGGAGGAAAATACTTAGAGATAAAAGCATCTTTGCACTTATTCCATGAATCAATACTATTTTTAGGCGAAGACAAAAACCAAACTTTAGCACGATCTCTAAGCGAAAAAGGAAATAGCTTCAATTTAACAATATCATTGTACACATGTTTATTCTTTTGCATATCACACAAATCAACAAAGATATTTAGATGGGTAGCGGCATCTTCACTAGGAAGGCCGGCGAATTGATCTTTCATCACAAGATTCAACAAAGCAGCATTAATTTCACAAGATTTAGCATCGGTAAGAGGAGCAATCGGAGTGCTAAGAAAATCATTGTTGTTGGTATTGGTAAAGTCACACAATTTAGTATTGTCTTGAGCCATCATGACAAGCAATCAATCCAACACACGAGCAAACAAGAAGCGAGCGAGAAAGAGGCGAACGGAAAGAGAGGGCGAATAAAACGGCAAGGGTAAAGTGGGGGAGAGGAAAACGAGAGACAAATGGCAAATAATGTAATGCGAGGGATAAGAGTTTGTGATGGTACTTGGTATGTCTTGACTTGACTTGACTTGGCTTGAATCTCCCCGGCAACGGCGCCAGAAATCCTTCTTGCTACCTCTTGAGCACTGCGTTGGTTTTCCCTTGAAGAGGAAAGGATGATGCAGTAAAGTAGTGTAAGTATTTCCCTCAGTTCTTGAGAACCAAGGTATCAATCCAGTAGGAGACGACGCACAAGTCCCTTGCACCTACACAAACAAATGAGAACCTCGCAACCAACACGGTAAAGGGGTTGTCAATCCCTTCACCATCACTTACGAGAGTGAGATCTGATAGATATGATAAGATGATATTTTTGGTATTTTTATGATAAAGAGAAATAAAGATGCAAAGTAATATAAAAGGCAATGGAAATAGCTAAGTGTTGGAAGATTAATATGATGGAGAATAGACCCGGGGGCCATAGGTTTCACTAGTGGCTTCTCTCAAGAGCATAAGTATTACGGTGGGTGAAGAAATTACTGTCGAGCAATTGATAGGATTGAGCATAGTTATGAGAATATCTAGGTATGATCATGTATATAGGCATCACGTCCGTGACAACTAGACCGACTCCTGCCTACATCTACTACTATTACTCCACACATCGACCGCTATCCAGCATGCATCTAGAGTATTAAGTTCATAAGAACAGAGTAACGCTTTAAGTAAGATGACATGATGTAGAGGGATAAACTCATGCAATATGATATAAACCCCATCTTGTTATCCTCGATGGCAACAATACAATACGTGCCTTGCTGCCCCTACTGTCACTAGGAAAGGACACCGCAAGATTGAACCCAAAGCTAAGCACTTCTCCCATTGCAAGAAAGATCAATCTAGAAGGCCAAACCAAACTGATATTTCGAAGAGACTTGCAAAGATAACCTATCATACATAAAATAATTCAGAGAAGATTCAAATATTGTTCATAGATAATCTTGATCATAAACCCACAATTCTTCGGTCCCGACAAACACACCGCAAAAGAAGATTACATCAAATAGATCTCCAAGAGAATCGAGGAGAACTTTGTATTGAGATCCAAAGAGAGAGAAGAAGCCATCTAGCTAATAACTATGGACCTGAAGGTCTGAGGTAAACTACTCACACATCATCAGAGAGGCTATGGTGTTGATGTAGAAGCCCTTCATGATCAATGCCCCCTCCGGCAGGACGCCGGAAAAGGCCCCAAGATGGGATATCACGGGTACAGAAGGTTGCGGCGGTGGAATTAGGTTTTCGTGGATGCCTTTGATGGTTTGGGGGTACGTATTTATATATAGGAGGAAGAAGTATGTCGGTGGAGCAACATGGGCCCCATGACGGTTGAGGGCGCGCCCAGGGGGGTAGGCGCCCCCCCTGCCTCATGCTCTCCTTGTAGATTACTTTATGTGGACTCCATGTCCTCTGGATCACGTTTGTTCCAAAAATCACGTTCCCGAAGGTTTCATTCCGTTTGGACTTCATTTGATATTCTTTTTCTGCGAAACACTGAAATAGGCAAAAAAAACAGCAATTTGGGCTGGGCCTTTGGTTAATAGGTTAGTCCCAAAAATAATATAAAAGTGTATAATAAAGCCCATTAAACATCCAAAACAGAATATAATATAGCATGGAACAATAAAAAATTATAGATACGTTGGAGACGTATCAGTGCCTCAATTTGATCAATGGCCTTGATCTTATCTAGATTCGCCTTGATCCCGCGCTGTGACACAAAGAACCCGAGAAGTTTGCCGGACGGAACACCGAAGACACACTTCTCAGGGCTCAACTTGAGGTTGATGTTGCGCAAATTTGCAAACGTCTGTTCTAAATCTTGCACGAGTGTCGCCTTGTCCTTGGTTTTGACCACTATGTCATCCATATAAGCTTCTGTATTTCTATGTAGCTGGGGCTCAAAACCAATTTGGACTGCTCTTGCAAACGTTGAGCCAGCACTCTTCAACCCGAAAGGCATTCGTAAAAAGCAATATGAACCACATGGGGTGATGAATGATGTCTTCTCTTCATGTTCTCTCATTATGAAGATCTAGTGGTATCCTGAGTAGGCGTCGAGGAACGATAACAAGTCGCACCCGGCCGTGGAGTCAACAATCTGGTCAATGCGCGGCAACGGGAAAGGGTCTTTTGGACAAGCCTTATTGATATCCGTGTAATCAATACACAACCTCCACTTCTCATTTGCCTTGCGCACCACCACTGGATTGGCCAACCACGTCGGCTGGAGTACTCCCCTCACCAAGCCTGCCACTTTTAACTTCCTGATCTCCTCCGTGATGAACTCCTGCCGCTCCAAAGCTTGCTTCCTGACCTTCTGCTTGACGGGTCACGCATGAGTACAGACAGCAAGATGGTGCTCAATCACCTCCCTGGGAACGCCGGGGATGTCGGATGCTTGTCATGCAAACACATCGACATTCGCCCGCAGGAGAGCAACGAGCGTGCTTTCCTATTTGCTGTCAAGGGAGGAGCTTATGTTGAAAGCCCCTCCCTGCCATCCTCCTTGACGGACACCTTCTTGCTCTTTGGTGGCGCAGCTCTGGATTTCTTTCTCTTGCCTGTGGAGCTCTCTGGCACGTCCCCGACGGGAGCACAACACTCTGAAGAGGTGCGCTAGCTGGAGTGGGTGTGAGAGGTCTTGCCGGTCTTCTTCCCTCCCGGGGCTTCGGCGGCAGGAGCAAGTGCCTTGGCGGCAGTTGCTGCAACTACCTCCCGGTAGAGTTGGTCAGCACAGATCAGCGCACCCTTCTTGTCGGAGGGGACGGTGACGATAGTCATCGGCCCCAGGCATCTTCAGTGTGTTGTAGGCGTAATGTGACGCTGCCATAAACTTGGCTAGTGTCGGGCGGCCAAGGATCCCATTGTAGGGCAAGGGGATCTCGGCTACATCGAAAATAATCCTCTTTGTCTAGTAGTTCAACTCGCCTCCAAACGTCACGGGCAGCGTAACCTTACCCTTCGGGTGACTCCTTCCCGGGTTGTCCCCTTGAGAAGTACCCGTCTCTTCGAGGTCTCCATCAGGAATCTGCAGCCTTTTGATCACAACAGGCGAGATCAAGTTCAGACCGGCCCTGCCGTCAACTAGCATTTTTGTCACCTTGAGGTTGCGTATTGTTGGCGAAACCAAGAACGGCAAGCACCCGACCGTAGTTGTGCGATCAGGGTGGTCCTTGGCGTAAAAAATGATAGGCGTGTTGGACCACTTCAGTGGCTTTTGAGCATCGAGTGATGGTTCCGCTGCTGTGATCTCACGCGCCCACTGCTTGAGCTGGTAGTGAGAAGTGTGCAGTGAGGCGCCACCGTCGACGAACATGGTCTCCGTAGCTTTCTGGAAATCTTGCTCGCCGGACTCGTCGTCCTCGTCATGACCGTCATCTTCCTGCTTCTTGTCGCGGCCCCGAGCGGGCCTCTCTTGCTGGCTATCCTTGCCGAGGCGAACCCCTTGGCTGCCACGCTTCTTGTCGGACCCTTCGGCACCATCCCGACCCTTCTCCTTGTCCTGCCTCTCATACTCAGCTTTTTGCTTCTTAGCAAGTAGCTGAACCTGCCGGCAGTTCTGGAGGTCATGGCCCTTGGTGCGGTGGATCTTGCAGTACTGCTTGTCGGAGCCCCCTGGCTTGTCGGCAGCCGCCAAGGCCCGGCAAGCGGCACACCCGGCAATTTCCTTGCTAGGGTCGTCTGCCTTGGCCTTTTTGGCAGCACCGGTGTCCTCGGATCCCTCGACGGCAAGCACGGTCTTTCCCTTGCGCTTCCTGTTGCGGCGCCGACCCTTCTTCATCGGGGTAGCTGTGTCTTCGCCTGTGGAGTCGGTTTCCGCACCGACGTCCTCGCCGGGGTACTTCCTCCCCTCTTCAGCTCGAGCGCACCTATCGGCCAAAACATAAAGTTTAGCCACATCTTTGACCTTGTTCATCGCCAACTCTTCACGCATCTTGCAGTTGCGCACATTCTGGTGGAATGCGTTGATCACGGCGGCGGGATGAATATCTGGGATGTCGTACTGCACCCGGTTGAATCTCTGTATGTACTTGCGCAGGGTTTCACCTTCTTTCTGGGAGGATGATATGAAAATCGCTTGCCTGGCCATGAGCTTTGTGGCCCCCCATAAAGGCGCCAACAAAATCAAGGCACAAACCCGACCAATAGAATCCATTGGTAAGTGCATCAACCATGACATGACATTGGGTTTAAGTGCCAACCGGAAGTAATTGGCAAGCACCTTGTCATCGCGAGCCCCAGTAGCTTGCATGGCGATGGTGTAGATGTTGAGGAACTCCGACGAATGGGTCTTGCCGTTGTACTTCTCGCCGACGTCGGGCTTGAACGTGCGGTGGGAGGGCCACTAGAACTACTGCAGATCACGGGTAAAGGCTGGGCAACCCACCTCGTAAGGTAGGCCCCCAGGGCCTCCTGGTGTTGGGTGGTCCATAGTGGGCCCCGCCCGCCTATCTGACTGGTGGCGTGCATCGCGCCGGCGCTCGATGGTGGTTCGAGCGTCTTCATGGGCTCGCTCCCAAAGAACTTAGCACTGATTGCGGTGGGTCCGTGGGTCGGACGACGCTATGGAAATGTTATCACAAGCGTCATCATGATGGATCGACATTCGCGGTGACTCGCTTGGAGGAGGAGAGTGCACCGTGGCCGCAGCACCCCCGATCCTTCCACCGCTGGCATGCGGTGGTTCGACGGAGCGCCGGCCTGAGGGCCCCCCTGGTCATGGCTCATCTTTGTTGGCGATGCCGACGAGGCTCCGGATGGTGTCTCTCCACTCGTCGAGTTTTTCCGCAGCAGGAGGAAAGTCGAGGAGCAACTACGCTCGCGCCAAAGCTTCTATTGGCGTGGGTGGCGGCGAAAGCTGCGTGGACCGTGACGCACTCCGACTTATAACTATGTTAGAAGGAACTCTATCACGGCCTGGCGGCTGTGCGCCATTCTCGCCAGCGTCTCGGCATGCATGCTGGCCTTCAACGTCCCATGAATGAAGCGCATGACTCTTCCCACGGCGGCGCCTAGGGTCACCAGCGTGGTGACGTTGCTCGTCGTGCACAACCTGGGAGGAGCGCGTCATGGGCGCCGGCGTAAGCGTCTTCGAAGTCGCCGCGCCACCCGTAGGTGGCATGATGCCACCCCAGGAGGGCCCCGCGCCGCCTGCCGGGGGCCCGGCTTTGTCTTTGGATTTGACAGCGTGCGGCCCGTCGTCTCATTCACGAACGATGTCGCTCGCCAGGTGTTGACTGCCAAAGCGATGTGAGTGCTCGCGGGCCGTGCCTCGGCTTTCGTCTGGGACCGCCGCGCCAGTCGCCCGCACTAGTACGGGCAGTTCGGCTCCCGGCGAACCGATCACCGAGATCGTCTTCTTCTTGGGAGCCATGGCGATGAAGAACTGCTAAACTAACTGCCAGACTGTCGGGACCCCGATCCTAAGTCACACCGATCTAGCATGTAACACATCATATCACTTTGCGGCCTCACGCACGGTATTCCCACGGGTGTCGCCTTACCATGGCCCGGGACCGTTTGCGCCTTTTGGCTCACGTATATGATAGTGTCGCTAGCATCCATATGACAGAGAACCCGGGGCGACATGACTAGTCGTGAACCCAAAGTGGCACTAACCTATGGGGACATGCATACATGAATCAACATCGAGCATGTCGGTCACCAGCGTGCGAATCCGGGCTGTAGCACTGGGCTAACAGGACTCCGGTAACCCGGGTTGTAGCAGGCTAGGCAGGACTCCGGATGTCACCGCTTGACATATCCCCGAAGGGACAGACACAGGAACGAAGTGAATCACATGCCAGCCAGTCAAGTGTTCCGGAGCAGTAGTGTTGGGCTAGCAGGACTCCGGTAAACCGGGCTGTAGCGGACTACTATGGCTCGGTGGAAGCACTAGACTACATTTCCCCATAAGAGAGGCTACCAAGGATAAACAACTAGGTTGTCGGATCCCATACATAGCAATACAAGTTACACGTACGCATAACATGCAAGTATGTGCTGTACAACATGGCATCACAACATAACGCAAACTCATATAGGTAAAGGCTCAGAAGAGCCACATAGCATTAAATACAAACAGGGGTCACATGACCCATCATTCAGAGCATACAAGCAACAATCGGAAGCATTACATGTCTGAGTACAGACAACTACAAAAGAAAAAGGCTGAGAAGCCTGACTATCTACAAGACCCTCCCAAGGGTACAAGATCATAGCTGCGGTAACAAGCTACTCGTCGAAGTCCAAGCGGAACTACTAGAAAGACCGAAGTCTCCGCTGCAAAAACATAAATAAAGCAACGTGAGTACAAAGGTACTCAGCAAGACTTACATCAGATCCTATTATACATGCATTTGTATCAAGAAGGTAATGTGGGGTTTGGTTGCAGCAAGCCAGCTTTGATTCAGTGGCTATCCTGTTCTACGACTACCAGAACTTCCTTGAGGTGATATAGGCGCACGAGTCCACTAGTCACCACACAATACACTACTATGGATTCATCCCGTCTCCATACGAGAAGGCCATCCATAGCACTCACACTTGTCTTGAGCATTTTAGAGTATCCACTTCAAGTTGTCTATGTACCACGTAAGCATCCAAGAAGTCCATAACCGAGGACACGGCTATTCGAATAGATCATGATAACCCTGCAGGGGTGTACTTCTTCACACGCTCTCGCCACTTACCGCCATATACCGTCATGTATCTCGGCAACCTTCAAGCGGAAGCCTGGCGAGGGTGTCGGCCACGACCTGACTAACCACACAAGACTCTAGCCCAGGTTTATCGCCTATTCGGGTTCCATCCGCAAGGAGATCCGGCCGGGGTGTCGCTCACGGCCCCAAACGATGTGTGCAGTGTTCCCGAGCCCACCATCCGGTGCCACTCGGTACACCAGGCCACATGTGCCTAGTCTGTCCCAAGCCCACCTGCGGGTGCCACTTGGTAGAAAAATAGCACTACCTACAAACACCGAAACTAGTTGCGACTCACGGGACAGAGATCAAGTGGATTAATTAGTCGAGAGGGGCGAGTTACGGAACCCAATGTGTGGTAGTATCGAGTCATTGGACAACATACATAGAACTCGATTGCTTAAGGGCGGTTCGGTGAGACAACCCACCATGTACTCCTACATGGCCTCTCACCGCTACCTTTACCAAATCGTGTTCACACACTTCACTCTCGACATCGAACATATCGTAACACTCCAATTCATTCCCAATGAATTAGACCGACACAACTCTAAGCAATAGCAGGCATAGCATGGTAGGAACACAACATGGCTCAATCAACTCCTACACATGCTAGTGGGTTTCAACTATTCTTGTGGCAATGACAGGTCATGCAGAGGAATGGGTTCAACTACCGCAGCACAAAGTAGCAGATGAATCGTTGTTGTCCTAATGCAATAACTGAGAGCAGGAGCGAGAGAGTAGGATTGTATCGGAATGAACAAGGGGGTTTGCTTGCCTGGTAAAACAACAAGGGAGGCACTGCTTAATAGACAGGTACTCTCGAGCACTCTCCAGAGCTGGACCTATCGAGAAGGAACGGTGCCAACAATCAATACACAAGCATATGCAACAATATGATGCATGAACATGGCATGTAGATGTGATGTTGTTTGGGCTAATGCAGCTAGAGTTCATTTGGTTGAAGTCCATTTGAACCAAAGATTCAAATGCACTTCCAAAGTAAGCTTTTTATATAAGCCATTTTAGTGTTTCACTAATACAGCAGGTATAACTTGGTTTTTCATGCATGCAACTGGTACAGATGGATATATTGCATTTTTCTGATAATTTTTCATATATAAATTATTTCAATCTGATCTACGGTTGAATTTCTATGATTTTTTGAAGTTTTGAATATTTTCTGGAATTTCCTGATTTAATTTAATACCAGAAAATGAATAACTGCGTCAGCATTGCGTCATGCTTGCGTCAGCAAGTCAACAACGCTGACTGGTCAAACCTGACGAGTGGGGCCTACACGTCAGTGACACGGGTTAAACAGGGGGTTAGATTATCCTAATTACAGGATTAGTGGCGCTGGGGCCCACGGTTCAGTGTCAGGGGGTTAAATAAGCGGTGAGGTTAGCAGCTAATCACGCGCCACGTCAGTCGCCGGAGTTTCGCCGGTGACGACCTCGAGCCACGGCGGAAGTTCGCCGGAGCGAGCTGGAGGCCACGGTTTGGCACACGGAGGCCACGGCGGGTAGCCGATGCAGGTGCATCCAGCAGCGCTCGAGGAAGGCCGTGGGAGCGGCGGAGCTTCGCCGGGCGCAGCATGGCGGCAGCCGAGTCGGGCGCGAAGCGGATGCGCGGCAGCAAAGTAGGGCGAAGCGGAGAGGGGAGGAGGAGCAGCAGCTCACAGCGATCTCGATGGGGCTTGACGGCGAGCTCGGGGGCGCTGCTGTGGTCGGACAAGCGACGATGGGGATCCACGGCGGCGGCGGTGAAGAGACGACGGTGGCGACGATGGAGGCCGCCCAGAGGTGCGTGGCTCGGCGAGGAGGTAGAGGGGTCCGGCGGAGCTGGGAGCGTGTCGAGGAGGTGCGGCGTGGCGAGGCCACGGTGGCTGTGGACGGCGGCGACGGCGATTTCGGCCGTGAGAGAGGGAGCGAGGGGAAGGAGGGGAGAGGACTGGGGAGAGTGAGTGAGTTCGGGGGGGCGCGTGGAGTCGTCTGGCGTGAGGAGAAGGGCCTGGAGCAGCCAGGCAAGCAGCTGCGCGCCGGCGCGCGCTGCGTCGGGCACCGCTTCCCCTCTGCCTACTGGCAAGAGGAGGAAGACGGCTATGCCCCTGGTGGGCTGGGCCAGAAGAGGAGCAGGCGGCCGAGGCGCCAAGTAAGAAGCCTAGGTAAGGTTTTCCCATTCTTTTCTTTTCTATTTCGACATTTGTTTTGATTTAACAAAATGCTAAATCATTTTATCTTCTTATGCCAATTTTTGTAGGAGCTAGTTATATAATTCGAGCTCCTCACCACTAGCATAATTATTGGACATATATTATATATATATATATATATATATATATATATATATATATATATATATAGATATATATATCCAAAGCAAAATAATTATGGATTAATCCAAATTCGAAAATAAATACTTATGAGCTCACGAAATATTGGTTTGATTTTAATCTCATTCAATATTTTAGAGGGCAACATGAGCATTTTCTTGGACCTTTTTGGAGCAATTTTTACTTGGGTCAATTTCCAAAAATGATTCTGAGGGTTTCACAAATCCTCATTTCAATTTAAATGAAATTTAAGCATGATGCACAAATGACTAGCTAGTCTAGGTCATACCAGAACTAGGGATGTGACAACTCGCCTCACTTGAAAGAATCTCGTCCGAGATTCAAGGGTCGACGGAAAGAAAGCGGGTACTCGGTCGAAGACGATCTTCTCGCTCCCAAGTAGCTTCTCTCTCGGAATGATGAGACCACTGAACCTTGAGAAACTTGATGTTCTGACGTCGAGTGACTCGCTCTGCTTGATCAAGAATGCGAACAGGGTACTCTCGATACATGAGGTTATCTTGGAGATCAAGCGTTTCGTGGTCCACTCCACGGGTAGGATCCGAGAAGCAACGCCTGAGTTGAGAGACGTGGAAGACATCATGCACTCGAGAAAGATGTGGGGGTAGTTCCAACTGGTAGGCAACCTCTCCTCGTTTAGCGAGTATGCGAAAAGGACCAATGTAACGAGGAGCCAACTTGCCCTTGATACCGAATCGATGGGTACCCTTCAAAGGAGTAACCCGAAGGTAAGCTTGGTCGCCAATTCCATAAGCCACTTCCTTATGATGACGGTCATACTGGCTCTTTTGACGAGATTGGGCTGTTTTCAAATTCTCACGAATGATGCGAACTTGCTCTTCTGCCTCCTGGATCATGTCCGGTCCAAAGAATTGTCTTTCACCGGTTTCTGACCAGTTCAAAGGTGTTCGACATCTTCGTCCATAGAGAATCTCAAAAGGAGCTTTCTTGAGACTGGATTGATAGCTGTTGTTATAAGCAAACTCGGCGATAGGAAGACATTTCTCCCAATCCATACCGAATGAGATAACGCAAGCTCTAAGCATGTCTTCGAGAATTTGGTTGACCCTTTCCACCTGACCACTTGACTGAGGGTGGAAAGCGGTACTGAAGGAAAGATGGGTGCCCATGGCAGTTTGGAAACTCTCCCAGAAATGAGAAGTGAAAAGACTGCCACGGTCTGAATTGATCTCTAGTGGAACACCATGAAGCGACACTATTCGAGAAATATATAAGTCAGCGAGCTGACTAGCAGTGATACTCTCTCGAACAGGTAGGAAGTGAGCCACTTTGGAAAGACGATCAAAGACTACGAAGATAGCGTTATTCCCTTTCTTGGTCCCGGGAAAGCCGGTGATGAAATCCATACCAACTTTATCCCATTTCCACTCAGGAATAGCTAAAGGCTGAAGGGTGCCAGCAGGCCTTTGATGCTCTGCCTTAACGCGACGACAAACGTCACAATTAGCAACGAAGTCGGCGATTTCTCTCTTCATCCTAGTCCACCAGAACCTCCGCGAGGTCTGATACATCTTAGTACTACGGGATGAATTGTGAGAGGGATTCATGCGCCTCCTTAAGAATCGATTGCTGCATCTGTTGACTCTTGGGAACCACCAAGCGGTTCCCAAAGTAAACAACACCTCGTTCATCCATAGAGAAACAACCAGCTACTCCCTTGGCGGTGTTTCTCTTGATCCGGTAATCCCGTATCATGCTACAGGCTTCTATGATACGATCCACAATAGTAGGTTTCGCCACCAAGGTAGAAAGGAATCCGTGAGGAGCAATGTGAAGGTTAAGCTTACAGAATTCCTCATGGAGAGGTGGTTGACCCTGCTGCAACATGAGATTGTTGCAATAGGATTTGCGGCTTAGCGCATCAGCCATAACATTGGCTTTGCCTGGGGTGTAGGTAATCCCTAGATCATAATCTGAGATCAACTCCAACCAACGTCTTTGCCTAAGGTTCAAATCTGGTTGGGTGAAGATATACTTGAGACTCGGTGATCGGTGTAGATCTCATAGCGTTTACCAAGAAGGTAGTGTCGCCATGTCTTAAGTGCATAGACTACGGCTGCAAGCTCTAGATCATGTGTAGGATAATTCTCCTCATGTGGATGCAACTGACGAGATGCATAGGCAATCACATGACGATCTTGCATAAGAATGCAACTTAGTCCCTGTCGTGAGGCGTCGCAGTAGATAACAAAGTCTTTCGTGAAATCCGGTGGCACAAGTATGGGAGCAGAAGTCAGGCTTCTATTTAGTTCCTGAAAACTGTACTCACACTGTGGGGACCACTCAAACTTTTTATCTTTCTTGAGAAGTTCCGTGAGGGGTTTGGCTACTTTGGAGAAGTTTTCAACAAAGCGGCGACAATAGCTGGCTAGACCAAGGAAACTCCTAACTTGTTTAACGGTTTCAGGTGGAGTCCAATCGAGAACGGCCTGAACTCTCTCGGGATTGACAGCAATGCCCTTACCAGAGATTACGTGGCCTAGGTAGGTCACTTCTGGCAACCAAAATTCACACTTGGAGAACTTGGCATAAAGGCGGTGCTCTCTGAGTTTTTCTAACACAAGTCTAAGATGTTCGGCATGCTCTTCCTCGTTCTTCGAGTAAATAAGAATATCA
This sequence comes from Aegilops longissima, assembly GCA_021605205.1. Classification (NCBI taxonomy): domain Eukaryota; kingdom Viridiplantae; phylum Streptophyta; class Magnoliopsida; order Poales; family Poaceae; genus Aegilops; species Aegilops longissima. Next base: position 305,884,651 of record CM038677.1, read on the forward strand.
TCAAGGTAAACCACGACAAATTTATCTAAGTACTCCATGAAGATCGAGTTCATCAAGCGGGAGAATGTAGGTGGAGCGTTGGTTAGACCAAAGGACATGACGGTGTACTCGTACTGGCCATAACGAGTGACAAAGGCTGTCTTGGGGATGTCCCCGTTTCTGATCTTGATTTGGTGGTAGCCTAACCTCAAATCCATCTTGGAAAAGACTGAGGATCCAGCGAGCTGATCATACAGGTCGTTGATCCTGGGGAGCGGATACTTGTTCTTTATCGTGACCAAATTAACGGGACGATAATCTACAACCATCCGGTCCGTACCATCCTTCTTCTTGACGAAGAGGACGGGGCAAGCCCAAGGAGAAGAACTAGGACGGATGAAACCCTTTTGCAAGGACTCATCAAGTTGTTTCTTAAGCTCGGCTAGTTCTAAGGGTGCCATCTTGTAAGGTCTCCTAGAGATTGGAGCGGTTCACGGATAAGATCTATGAGCGAACTCTACATCTCTCGCGGTGGAATACTGGCAGTTCCTCTGAAAGACATCCGGAAAGTCACGGACTACGGGATATCTTCAAGGTCCGGAAGAGGGCTGGCATTAAGAGAATAGAGTTGACGCTTTGCAACTCTGGTGGAGACAGTGACTATCTTGCCAGATGGGTGTGTAAGCTGAACAGATCTGGTGTAACAATCAATCTTGGCATGATGAGTTGTCATCCAGTCCATACCCAAGATGATGTTAATATCTGAGGACTTGAGGGCTACAAGTGATGCAAGGAATACAAGTCTGTCAACAAGGATTTCATTACCATAGCTGATTCTGGTGGTTTGCCATCTAGAGCCTGGTGTTTGGATTTCAAGCGGAGTTGGCATATCACAAAATGACATGTCGTGCAAACGAGCATAGCCTTCAGAGATGAAGGAGACAGATGCTCCGGTATCGAATAGAACCGAAGCTGGATGACAGTTGACAAGGAGTGTACCAAGAATGACATCCGGATCATCATGAGCATCTTTAGCTAAGACGTGATGCACACGTCCACGTTCAGTGGGGGCTGACTTAACATTGATCATCTTGTGTGATGGCTTAACATAGGCAACAGTCTTCTCAGGCTGGGGTGGAGCATAACTGGTCTGAGAGCAGTCACGTGCATAGTGTCCTGGCTGTCCGCATGTGAAGCAAGTCCCTGAAGTTGGACGTGGACCCGTATTGGAAGGCAGTCTACCAACAGGCTTGTGTGGAGCATACTGCTGAACTGGGTGAGGCGTCACATAGGATGGCCTCGGTGTATAACCGGGTGGAAGAGCGGAGTTTGGAACCCAAATCTGGCGCTTCTGCGAGCCCGAACCGGAAGAAGATCCCAACTCACGGGTGTGCTTACGAGACTCCTCGTAAGTGAGCTGAGCTGTCTCTGCATTAATGGCCTTGTTCACAAGAGCCTGGAATGTATTGCAATGGTGCAAGTGGAGATCACGACGCAACTTGGGGTTGAGACCCTTCAGGAACCTAGCCTGCTTCTTGGCGTCCGTGGACACTTCTTCTGTAGCATAGCGGGCAAGGTTCTCAAACTCTCTGCTGTAAGCATCAACAGCCATCTTACTCTAGGTGAAACTACAGAACTCTTCTCTCTTGCGATCGATAAGGGCTTCAGGAATGTGATGCTCGCGAAAAGCCTCAGTGAAATCTCTCCAGGTAGGAATCTGACCAGCTGGAAGCATAGCCTCATAGTTCTGCCACCAAAGACTAGCATGACCTTCCAGGTGGTATGCAGCATAGGTGACCTTGTCACTTTCAGCTACGTTCGCAGAACGGAGCTTGCGTGTGATACTACGGAGCCAGTCATCTGCATCGAGTGGCTCGATGGAATGATGAAAGGTAGGTGGGTGCAAGCGAATGAAGTCATGAATGGTTGCAGACCCTTTGAACTGCTGTGCGGTGTTCTCCTCGATACGTGCCAACAAGCGGTTAGACTCACGCTTGTTCCTCTCCAACTCTAACATGAACTCTGCCAATGAAGGCTGGTCGGGAGGATCCTCATCCCTACCATCTCCGTGGTTCTGGCTACGAGCAACAGAACTTCTCTTAACTGATGACATCCTGAGAAACGAAACCAAGGACGGAATCAACATCAACTACAGACTGTAAAATCTAGGACAAAGAAATTAGTAACTCTCGAACTCCTAGGGCAATTCCGGCAGCATAACGGCAATAAAATGCTCAAAATGAGACATCCTGCTAAAATGGGGTAGTAACATACTCAACATCATCAATCAAGGTTCTGAGATATTACTAAACAGACTGCACCGGAAGTACTCGAAAACTGGGGTATGACTCTGATAATCCAATCCTATGGAACTACGGAGTAGTAACACGTGATCCTGATAGACAGAAGAGGAAGCCTAGTTCCTTAACCCCGTAGGAAAGATAGGACGACTCAGATCAGAAGGCCGTGAGATATAAGGAGTAAAAAGAGCCTTACGTTCCCTTCCACAATCAATTCCCTTACATAACTAAAGAATTTCTAGACTCAACTTCGACCAGGTTGGCTTGGAAATCCTACAGGCAGTCAGGCTCTGATACCAAAGCTGTCGGGACCCCGATCCTAAGTCACACCGATCTAGCATGTAACACATCATATCACTTTGCGGCCTCACGCACGGTATTCCCACGGGTGTCGCCTTACCATGGCCCGGGACCGTTTGCGCCTTTTGGCTCACGTATATGATAGTGTCCCTAGCATCCATATGACAGAGAACCCGGGTCGACATGACTAGTCGTGAACCCAAAGTGGCACTAACCTATGGGGACAAGCATACATGAATCAACATCGAGCATGTCGGTCAGCAGCGTGTGAATCCGGGCTGTAGCACTGGGCTAACAGGACTCCGGTAACCCGGGCTGTAGCAGGCTAGGCAGGACTCCGGATGTCACCGTGACATTTCCCGAAGGATGAACACAGAACAAGTGAATCACATGCCGGCCAGTCAAGTGTTCCGGAGCGGTGGTCTTTGGGCTAGCGAGGACTCCGTAAACCGGGCTGTAGCGGACTACTATGGCTCGGTGGAAGCACTAGACTACATTTCCCCATAAGAGAGGCTACCAAGGATAAACAACTAGGTTGTCGGATCCCACACATAGCAATACAAGTTACACGTACGCATAACATGCAAGTATGTGCTGTACAACATGGCATCACAACATAACTCAAACTCATATAGGTAAAGGCTCAGAAGAGCCACATAGCATTAAATACAAACAGGGGTCACATGACGCATCATTCGGAGCATACAAGCAACAATCAGAAGCATTACATGTCTGAGTACAGACAACTACAAAAGAAAAAGGCTGAGAAGCCTGACTATTTACAAGACCCTCCCAAGGGTACAAGATCGTAGCTGAGGTAACAAGCTACTCGTCGAAGTCCAAGCGGAACTACTAGAAAGACCGAAGTCTCCGCTGCAAAAACATAAATAAAGCAACGTGAGTACAAAGGTACTAAGCAAGACTTACATCAGATCCTATTATACATGCATTTGTATCAAGAAGGTAATGTGGGGTTTGGTTGCAGCAAGCCAGCTTTGACTCAGTGGCTATCCTGTTCTACGACTACCAGAACTTCCTTGAGGTGATATGGCGCACACGAGTCCACTAGTCACCACACAATACACTACTATGGATTCATCCCCGTCTCCATACGAGAAGGCCATCCATAGCACTCACACTTGTCTTGAGCATTTTAGAGTATCCACTTCAAGTTGTCTATGTACCACGTAAGCATCCAAGAAGTCCATAACCGAGGACACGACTATTCGAATAGATCATGATAACCCTGCAGGGGTGTACTTCTTCACACACGCTCTCGCCACTTACCGCCATATAGACGTCATGTATCTCGGCAACCTTCAAGCGGAAGCCTGGCGAGGGTGTCGGCCACGACCTGACTAACCACACAAGACTCTAGCCCAGGTTTATCGCCTATTCGGGTTCCATCCGCAAGGAAATCCGGCCGGGGTGTCGCTCACGGCCCCAAATGATCTGTGTAGGGTTCTCGAGCCCACCATCCGGGTGCCACTCGGTACACCAAGCCACATGTGCCTAGTCTGTCCCAAGCCCACCCTGTCGGGTGCCACTTGGTAGAAAAATAGCACTACCTACAAACACCAGGAACTAGTTGCGACTCCTGGACAGAGATCAAGTTGATTAATAAGTCGAGAGGGGTCGAGTTACCGGAACCCAATGTGTGGTAGTATCGAGTCATTGGACAACATACATAGAACTCAGTGCTTAAGGACAGTTCCAGTGAGACAACCCACCATGTACTCCTACATTGCCTCTCACCGCTACCTTTACCAAATCGTGTTCACACACTTCACTCTCAGCATCAGAACATATCGTAACACTCCAATTCATTTCCAATGAATCAGACCTGACACAACTCTAAGCAATAGTAGGCATAGCATGGTAGGAACACAACATGGCTCAATCAACTCCTACACATGCTAGTGAGTTTCAACTATTTACTGTGGCAATGACAGGTCATGCAGAGGAATGGGTTCAACTACCGCAGCACAAAGTAGCAGATGAATCGTTGCTGTCCTAATGCAATAACTGAGAGCAGGAGCGAGAGAGTAGGATTGTATCGGAATGAACAAGGGGGTTTGCTTGCCTAGTAAAACAACAAGGGAGGCACTGCTTCACAGACAGGTACTCTCGAGCACTCTCCAGAGCTGGACCTATCGAGAAGGAACGGTGCCAACAATCAATACACAAGCATATGCAACAATATGATGCATGAACATGGCATGTAGATGTGATTTTGTTTGGGCTAATGCAGCTAGAGTTCATTTGGTTGAAGTCCATTGGAACCAAAGATTCAAATGCACTTCCAAAGTAAGCTCTTTATATAAGCCATTTTAGTGTTTCACTAATACAGCAGGTATAACTTGGTTTTTCATGCATGAAACTGGTACAGATGGATAGATTGCATTTTTCTGATAATTTTTCATATATAAATTATTTCAATCTGAGCTACGGTTGAATTTCTATGATTTTTTGAAGTTTTGAACATTTTCTGGAATTTCCTGATTTAATTTAATACCAAAAAATGAATAACTGCGTCAGCATTGCGTCATGCTTGCGTCAGCAAGTCAACAACGCTGACTGGTCAAACCTGACGTGTGGGGCCTACACGTCAGTGACACGGGTTAAACAGGGGGTTAGATTATCCTAATTATAGGATTAGTGGCGTTGGGCCCACTGGTCAGTGTCAGGGGTTAAATAAGCGGTGAGGTTAGCAGCTAATCACGCGCCACGTCAGTCGCCGGAGTTTCGCCGGCGACGACCTCGAGCCACGGCGGAAGTTCGCCGGAGCGAGCTGGAGGCCACGGTTTGGCACACGGAGGCCACCGGCGGGTAGCCCGTGCACGGGCGCATCCAGCCGCGCTCAGGGAAGGCCGTGGGAACGGCGGAGCTCATGGCGGCAGCAGAGTCGAGCGCGAAGCGGATGCGGCTGCGGTGTGCGAAGCGAGAAAGGAGAGGGGAGGAGGAGCAGCTCTCACAGCGATCTCGATGGCTTGACGGCGAGCTCGGGGGCCGTTGTGGTCGACGGGCGGCGAGGGGGGATCCACGGCGGCCGGCGGTGAAGAGACGACGGTGGCGGCGATGGAGGCCGTCCGAGGTGCGTGGCTCGACGAGGAGGTAGAGGGGTGTCGCGGCGAAGCTGGGGAGCGTGTCAGGGAGGTGCGGCAGTGGCCGAGGCCACGATGGCTGTGGACGGCAGCGACGGCGATTTCGGTCGCGAGAGAGGGAGCGAGGGGAAGGAGGGGAGAGGACTGGGGAGAGTGAGTGAGTTTGGGGGGGGGGCGCGTTACCTACCACTTGCTTATCAAGCCTCCCAAATTGCCATGATAGCGCCTAACCTTTGTCACCCTTCCTAGCAACCGTTGTTTGGCTATGTTACCGCTTTGCTCAGCCCCTCTTATAGCGTTGATAGTTGCAGTTGAAGATGAAGATTGCTCCAAGTTGGATTATGTTTATGTTGGGATAGCACAATATCTCTTATATTATTAATGCATCTATATACTTGGTAAAGGTTGGAAGGCTCGGCCTTACACCTGGTGTTTTGTTCCACTCTTGCCGCCCTAGTTTCCGTCACATCGGTATTCTGTTCCCGGATTTTGCGTCCCTAACGCGGTTGGGTGATTTATGGGACCCCTTGACAGTTCACTTTGAATAAAACTCTTCCAGCAAGGCCCAACATTGGTTTTACCATTTGCCTCACCTATGCCCTTTTTTCCCTTGGGTTTCCGGAGCCCAAGGGTCATATTTATTTTAGCCCCGCCGGGCCAGTGCTCCTCCGAGTGTTGGTCCGAACCGAGCAACCTGCGGGGCCACCATAGGGAAACTCGAGGCCTGGTTTTACTTGTAGCTTGACTTATCCATTGTGCCCTGAGAACGAGGTACGTGCGACTCCTATCGGGATTTGTCGGCACATCGGGCGGCTTTGCTGATCTTGTTTTACCATTGTCGAAATGTCTGGTAACCGGGATTCCGAGACTGGTCGGGTCTTCCCGGGAGAAGGAATAACCTTCATTGATCGCGAGAGCTTATCATGGGCTAAGTTGGGACACCCCTGGAGGGTTTTGAACTTCCGAAAGCCGTGCCCGCGGTTATGTGGCAGATGGGAAATTGTTAATATTCGGTTGTAGTAAACTTGAAGTAAACTCTTCTAAAATACACCAATCGCATGCGTAACCGTGATTGTCTCTTTTCGGGGTTGTTCGAGAGCACAACACGGTTTTGGGTTATGTTTGACGTAAGTAGGAGTTCAGGATCACTTCTTGATCATTACTAGTTGACGACTGCTTGCTAAGCTCCTCTTATCGCTCTTATTTGTGTAAGTTAGCCACCATACATGCTTAGTCGCTGCTGCAACCTCACCTTTTTGCCCCTTCCTTACCCATTAAGCTTTGCTAGTCTTGATACCCATGGTAATGGGATTGCTGATTCCTCGTGGCTCACAGATTACTACAACACCAACAGTTGCAGGTACAGGTTATGCGATGATCATGACGCGAGAGCGATGTTTACTTGTTTTGGTGTTTTTCTTCTACTTCTTCGATCAGGGGATAGGTTCCAGGTCGGCAGCCTGGGCTAGCAGGGTGGATGTCGTTTGAGTTTCTGTTTATGTTTCATCTGTAGTCGGATGTTGATCTTGTATAGGATGTATTGATGTATCCTTGAGGCATTTGTATTCCTTGTATGTATCCCCACCATTATGTAATGTTGATGTAATGATATCCACCTTGCAAAAGCGTCTACAAGATGCGCTTCTATCCTTGGTGGGACCTTCGAGTTCCTTTAGGATAGGGTCGCATCTTGGGCGCGACAATCTTTCCAACACAGTGTGCTGGCCAAAGGATAAAATGTACAAAGGAAAGGTGAAAATCACCATGACTCTTGCATAACGTAGAAGATAAAATTAAAAGATAGGCCCTTCGCAGAGGGAAGCAGAGGTTGCATGCGCTTTCAGAGTTGGATGCACAAAATCTTAATGCGGAAGAACGTCACTTTATATTGCCACTTGTGATATGGACCTTTATTACGCAGTCCGTCGCTTTTATTTCTTCCACATCACAAGATCGTATAAAGCTTATTTCCTCCACACTAATCAATCATGCATATTTATGGAGCAATTTTTATTGCTTGCACCGATGACAACATACTTGAAGGATCTTACTCAATCCATCGGTCGATATGGTGGACTCTCATGGCAAAACTGGATTTAAGGGTATTTGGAAGCACAAGTAGTATCTCTACTTGGTGAAAAGAATTTGGCTAGCATAAGGGGGAAAGGCAAAATCAACATGTTGGATGATCCATGACAATATACTTTATCTCAGATATCAGAAAACATAACCCATTACGTTGTCTTCCTTGTCCAAGATCAACTCTTTAGTATGTCATATTTTAATGAGCGATCACAATCATAAAAGTGTCCAAGATAGTATATTTATATGTGAAGCCCCTCTTTCTTGGTTACTTCCTATTAATTGCAACGATGTCCAAAGCTATGTTTGTCAACTCTCAACAACTTTTAATTATCATACTCTTTCTATGTGAAGTCATTACTCTCCATAAGATCAATATGATCTCTTTGTTTCTTTTTATTCCTTTTCTTTTATTCCCTCAAGATGATAGAAAAATAATCAAGCCCTTGACTCAACACTAATCTTTATTATATAGCTCACGAACTCGATTACATAGAGGGATCATAAAGCAAAACTCAAAACTAGATCATACTAAAACTTTTATTCTACTAGATCAATATAATACTAAAATGGATCGAACTAACAAAAACGATAAAGATAGGAGTGTGATGGTGATACGATACCGGGGCACCTCCCCCAAGCTTGGCAGTTGCCAAGGGGAGTGCCCATACCCATGTGATTATATCTCCTTTGTTGGTGAAGAAGGTGGAGGTGATGATGGATAGTCGCACATCGAGCGTAAGAGGTCCTCCAGCTTGCGGATAATGCCCTTGAATGCGGCGATATGCTCCTTCAACAAAATATTTTCATGTGTGAGATACTTGTTTTGTATACGAGCTAACTCAATCACCTTGAAAGCTTCGATCTCAGTTGGGGTAAGAAGATTGTGATCAAGTTGAAGGATGTCTTCTGCTGCCGGAGCTTGGTCCTCCGTGGCCTTCTTGATCCCTTCATCCTTGTTGATCTCCATGGGTTCTTCCCTCTTCAGCTCTATTTTCATTAGCCAAGCATCGTTGTCACCATTGTTGCAGGAGGGGGACGACATGATGCCTGGCCTTGACAACCTTGACAGAAAACAACTCGAAACAAGAACGGAGGATAATTGCATGATACGGTGGTCAAAACCTTCGGGAGATTATATAATGAATTTTTACCGACCAAAATACGTATTGTGCAAGAAAACGGATTCCGGAGAGCGCACGAGGTGTCCACGAGGCAGGGGGCGCGCCCAGGGAGGTAGGGCGCGCCCTCCACCCTCGTGGAGGCCTCGTGTCCTTCCCGGACTGCTTCTTATTTTTCTATTTTTCTAAATATTCCAAAACGGAGAAAAATTGCCATTAGAACTGTTTTGGAGTTGGTTTACTTACCGTACCACATACCTATTCCTTTTCGGAATCTGAAACGTTCTGGAAAGTGTCCCTTATGTATTCCTCCGGTGTTACGGTTTTGATAACATTAGTTTTAACATTTATAGGATTACCTGAGATATAATGTTTGATTCTTTGACCGTTCACCACCTTCGGATTTGTGCCTTCGAAGTTGTTGATGGCACCGGAACGATAGACCTCCTCGATAACGTAATGACCTTCCCATTTAGAGAGAAGTTTTCCTGCAAAAAATCTTAAAGGAGAGTTGTATAAAAATACGTAATCACCTACATTAAACTCACGCTCTTGTATCCTTTTGTCATGCCATCTTTTAACCTTTTCTTTAAACATTTTGGCATTCTCATAGGCTTGGGTTCTCCATTCATCAAGTGAGCTAATGTCAAATAACCTCTTCTCATCTGAAAGTTTGAAATCATAATTGAGTTCTTTAATTTCCCAATATGCCTTATGTTCTAGTTCGAGAGGTAAGTGACATGCTTTTCCATAAACCATTTTATACGGAGAAATACCCATAGTATCTCTATATGTAGTTCTATAGGCCCATAATGCATCATCAAGTTTCTTGGATCAATTCTTTCTAGATCTATTAACAGTATTTTGCAAAATTAATTTGAGTTCTCTATTACTCAGTTCTACTTGACCACTAGACTGTGAGTGAAAGGAGATGCAATTATATGATTTACATCATACTTAGCAAGCATTTTACAGAGAGCACCATGAATAAAATGTGAACCACCATCATTCATTAAATATCTAGGGACTCCAAACCTCAGAAAAAATAACTTCTTTAAGCATCTTAATAGAGGTGTTATGATCAACACTACTAGTTGGAATAGCTTCTACCCACTTAGTAACGTAATCAACAACAACTAAAATATGTGTATACCCATTAGAGGCAGGAAACCATTGTAGCGACCAGACCCGAATGGATCAAGTCTCGTGCTCGATGTCATCCTCGGATCAAGAATGCCGACACCACACAGTGCTTCAAGGATTTATAGCAGAGTAGCAAATCACACACTTATTACATCGCGGTCCACAAGGGAACTTATTACAATAATATGGCTTAAGGCCATCTAATGGTAACAGCGGAAGGCTTGGAAGATAAGCGAGTCCATCAACTCCAACGGCATCACCGAGTATAGAACCACGACCTAACACCTTACTGTCGTTCGAAAAGTCTGCAACGTGAAAGTTGCAGCCAAAACGGGTCAACACATGGAATATCTTGGCAATGTAACACATAAGAGCAATGAAGGAATAAGCCTATACTACATGCATATTTGGCTGGTGGTAAGGCTCTCTGTTACATTTGCATAAAGCTGATTTTTCCCTACATCAAAGGAATAACTTTATTTAACTATCATGGTGGTTGTTAAACATTGAGAATGGTTGACAGCATTCTCAATCCCAATTAAAAAGTACTCATCAAAAACCCAATAACTTTTATTTAGAAGTAACATGTTGAGATTCACATGATATTCAAGAACTAGATACTCAAGACGTCCATAACCGGGGACACGGCTAATCATGATTAGTTTATACACTCGCAGAGGTTTGCGACTTTTCCCCACAAGACTCGATCGCCTTCGCTTGGTTCCCGTGACTACATGGTGTTTGAGAAACGGATGACCGAGACATAGTCTTTCGTAAGCGCTTAGCACCTTACATGTGGGTAGACCGTATCAACCTACATCCCCTACATCAGCTAGCCTACCCGTAAGAGTTCGCACAACTTAGTCAACTACGCCAGAGCCCATAATTGGCTTGTGGCTGCACACGGAAGTTTCAGTTTGAATAATCTTATGATCCTTTAGAGCACAGGTGGCGGTCCGAAGAAATACAGCAAGTCTGATAGAAACCAGGTGCCTCAATCCACCCAGATGTGTGTTTAGGTTGCCACCTTAGATAAACCATTAATTAACAATCTCACATCTGTCATGGATATTCACTCACCCAATCCACGTCTACTAGCATAGCAGGGCACAATAAGCAAACGAGAAGTAACTCCCAAGGTTTCATAAGTAAAACAGGTAATAGGTACTACCTCAATGTACTTCCCAAACCCACAATTTAATTTGATCCTAAACATGCAAGTGTTTGAGGGTTTGATCTAATGCAATAAAACTGGGTAGTAGAAAAGGTATGATCAAGTGTTACTTGCCTTGCGATGATCCATGAGACCTAGAGATTCAAGTAACAAGCGGCGCACTCGGTGATCTAACGAGACAAACAACAAGCATACAATAAGTACTTATCTAATGCACGGGGAAATATCGAATAAAATATCTAACCAGAGAGTTCAACTTAAGAACCCTGGTTGCAAAAAGAATCGAATCAAATAAAGCATCGAAAGTCGAAACTCGAGAGAGAACGACTCGGTTTAGCAATCTGAAACTAGGTCAAAATTTTACAGTAACAAAACTCTGTGTAAGTAGGTTAGTCGAACGGCGGTTTCAGAATGAAACTCCAGCGCTTGAATCACCTGATTCGATAAACGAGCGAGAAAATAAACAGATTTGAAAATCGGATGAGAAATCGAATCGAAAAATAACGGATTAAATCCGATTAAAAGAAAACGACGAACGGTTTAAATAACGGACGTTCGTTAACAGAACTAATCCAACGAACACATTCATTGAAACGAGCGGTTCGGTGAACGTTCGTTAATTAAGAAAACCGAATAAAATAAAACCATCTAGGGTTTTTTAAAAAACCGAACATCACAAAAACCGGATCGGTTTTATAGGGAAAACCGGATCGGGCGGGCGGCGAGGTCGGCTACCTCGGGCTTCGCGGCGGGCTCGCGGGCTCGGTGGGGCGGGTCGGAAGGGCGGCGAGGGCGGCGGGTTCCGGCGTCGGCGGGAACGGCGGCGGCGGCAAGGCGTCCTGGCGGCAAGTGGCTCGGCTTGGAGACGGGCGGCAGATGAGAGAGGGGGGGGGCGGGTATTTAAGAGGGGGTGGCGGCTTGGGAAGGGGCAGGGGGCGGCGACCTCGTGTCCGACCGGACACGAGCGGCGGCGGCGGTGGCGTCGGCGGCGGCGGGCTCAGCAAGTGGCGTCGTGTGAGAGAGGAGAGGAGGTGGGCAGGCGCTGGCTGGCTGGGCCGGTGGGCCTTGGCCCTGGGGGGCGATTTTTTTAAATCAAAACCAAACGAGTTAAAAAAATACCAAACGAACTCTGATTTTAATAAAAATAATTTTCCCCGACTCCTAAAAATGAGTCGAACAAAATGAACTTTAAAAACGGCAAACATGCATATATTTTTAAAATGCTCATTTTTGCCTAAGCAAAATAAATCTTCCAAAAGCCAAATTTGATTTATTTATAATACCTTCATTTTTTCCTGAATGTTGGGAAAGTCATATTATTCCCTCTCTTAAAATTTTTATAAGAAAAACTTTATGAAGATAATTTAAATAAATCCAAATGATCCTATTTTCAAAATTTGAGAAATCCTGAATATGAAAATAATGAAACTTCCAACTCTCTCCGAGGGTCCTTGAGTTGCGTGAAATTTTCTAGGATCGAAAAAATGCGAGAAAAATATGATATGCATGATGACCTAATGTATAACATTCCAAATTGAAAATTTGGGATGTTACAAACCTACCCCCTTAAGATGAATCTCGCCCTCGAGATTCGGGTTGGCTAGAAAATAGGTGAGGGTGGTCCTTGAGCAAAACTTCCTCTCTTTCCCAGGTGGCTTCATCCTCAGTGTGGTGGCTCCACTGCACTTTGCAAAACTTGATAACCTTGCTGCGGGTAACTCTGCTGGCATAATCGAGAATCTTAACCGGTTTTCCTCATATGTCAAGTCATCCTTCAACTGAATTGCTTCGGTGGTAATCAGTATCTCTTAACGGTACCTCCGCTATCTCGGGTGACATTTCTTCAATCGAGAAACATGGAATACGTCATGAACTCCTCGACAGTCCTTCCGCAATTCCAACTTATCGCAACTTCTCATGCGTTGCAAAATCTTATATGGTCCAACGAAACGGGTGCTAACTTCCTTTAACTCCAAAACGCTTAACTCCTCAAGCGGGGATACTCTAAGATATACTCTGTCTCCAACCTCATACTCAATCGCTGCGCTTTGAATCGGCATAGCTCTTACGTGCGACTGGGCTACCTTGAGCCTGTCTCAATTAACTTAACTTTCTGTTCAGACTCCTTAATCAAATCTGGTCCAAACAAGCGGCGATCTCGGTTTAGTCCCATGACAACGGTGTCCTGCACCTTCTTCCATCTGAGCCTCGAAGGTGCCATCTTTAAGCTGGTTTGGTAGCTGTTGTTGTAGGAAAATTCTGCATATGGCAAATTATCATCCCAACTAGATCCATAATCTAGTGCACAAGCTCTCAAAGATGTCCTCCAAAATCTGATTGACTCTCTCGGTCTGTCCATCGGTGCGTGGGTGGAAAGCTGTATGAATTCTAGTCTGGTTCCCAATGTTTCGTACAAACTGGTTCCAAAATTTTGAGGTAAACTGGGTTCCTCTCGTCGATACGATGCTCCTTGGAACTCCGTGTAAGCACACAATTCTGGTCATGTATATCTTTGCCAACTTAGCACTGCTATAGGTAGTCTTGATGGAATGAAATGAGCTACCTTGGTCAAACGGTCGACTATGACCCAAATCGAGTCATATCTGAGCGAGTCTTTGGCAAACCTGTGATGAAATCCATGCCTAGTTTATCCCACTTCCATTCGGTATCGGCAACGGTTGTAACAATCCTGCTGGCTTCGATGCTCTGCCTTTACTTTCGACATACGTCGCAAATTGCTACATACTCCGCAATATCCTTCTTCATTCCGTCCACCGAAAATATTCTTCAAATCCAAATACATCTTGGTATTTCCTGGGTGAATCGAATAGGGTGAATCATGGGCTTCTTGCAAAATCAACTTCACGATCTACGGGTCATTGGGCACATAAACACGGTCTTCAAACCATAGGGTATCGTGCTCATCCTCACAAAATCCTTTAGCCTTTCCTTTGCCCATTTTCTCCTTTATGGAGGCAACTTCCTTATCCGCCTTTTGGGCTTCTCGATTTTGTCCATTAGTGTCGATTGAATCTCCAATGCTGCTACATAGCCTCTGGAACTATTTCCAAACATAGCTCTCGAAGGTCCTCGGCTAACTCATTGGGTATTCCTCCCATCATTAGGGTATTGACGTGGCTCTTACGGCTCAATGCGTCGCCTCGACATTAGCCTTTCGGGTGATAATGCAATCTCATATCATAATCCTTGATAAGTTCTAACCATCTCCTTTGTCGAGATTCAATTCATACGTGTGAAGATGTACTTCAAACTCTTGTGATCCGTATATACCTCACAATGATTTCCAATGAGAAAATGTCTCCACGCCTTCAAGGCATGCACAACGGCTGCTAACTCCAAATCATGAGTGGCATAATTCAACTCATGGGGCTTAAGTTGTCGTGAAGCATACGAAACAACTCTTCCTTCCTGCATAAGCATGGCTCCAAGTCCTCGGCGTGAAGCGCCGCAATACACCTCATAATCCTTAGTCCGATCCGCAATATCAAACTGGTGAGGTAACCAATCTTTTCTTCAACTCCTGAAAACTAGCCTCACAGTCCTCGGTCCATATGAATTTGTTTTCCTTTTCAACAATTCAGTCATAGGCTTTGCAATCCTTGAGAAATTCTCAATGAATCTTGGTAGTATCCTGCGAGTCCAAGGAAACTCGAATCTCTCCAACTGTCGTTGGTGCTTCCCATTTGGTTACGGTCTCAACTTTTGTGGGGTCAACTGCTATCCCTTCTCCGGATATAACATGTCAGAAATCCAACTTCCTTTAGCCAAAACTCACATTTGCTGAACTTGGCATACAACCGGTGTTCCTCGGTTTCTCCAAAACCAATCATAAATGTTCCTTGTGTTCCTCTTCATTCTTCGAGAAAATCAAAATATCATCAATGAACATCACGACAAATTTATCCAAAAACTCCATAAACACTTTGTTCATCAGGTTCATGAAATAGGCTGGCGCGTTAGTCAGTCCAAATGACATAACGGTATACTCATACAGTCCATATCTCGTGGTAAAGGCTGTCTTGGGTATGTCTTGCTCCCGAATCTTCAACTGATGGTACCACGATCGCAAGTCGATCTTGGAAAACACTTTGGCTCCTTGCAAGTTTATCAAACAGATCATTTATCATAGGTAGTGGGTACTTGTTCTTGGTTGTTACTTCATTCAATCCACGATAATCAACAACCATTCTCAAAGATCCATCCTTCTTCTCTACTAACAAAACGGGTGATCCCCAAGGTGAAGAACTTGGGCGAATAAAACCTTTATCCAATAGTTCCTTAATCTGCTTCTTGATTTCCGCCAAATCCTTTGCGGGCATCCTGTATGGTCGCTTCGATATCGGGCCTGTTCCTGGCAACAGCTCGATCAAAAACTCAATGTCTCTATCCGGTGGCATTCACGGCAATTCTTAGGAAATACATCAGGATAATCCTTCACCACCGGTACTTCTTCTGTACCACCTCGATAAGCAATTAACTTGTGCTCTCCTCGGCTCGTGCCGTGATACATACTTAATCCTTCTTCCTTCTGGTGTGGTGAGCAAAATTGACCTTGTGGTACAATCTATGTTTCCTCCATACTTTGATAACCAATCCATTCCTAATATCACATCCAATCCTTGGGATTCCGAACTATTAGGTCCGAGGGGAAGACATAGTGTCCAATCCTTAGTGGCGGTCGATCACACCATTTACTAGCCATGTACTCTGCTCGGGTGAGGTTACTAGCATGGGTGACCTAAGGGCTTGGGTCGGTAACTTGTACTTATCCACAAATCCCTTGATATGTATGAATGCGATGCACCAAAGATCGAAAAGAACAACTGCATAAATGACTTAACCAAAACTTACCGACATCTTGATCGGGCTGATCTTCAACCTCCTCCACATAATGTGGTTCACCTGTCCCCTGTTGAAAGGGTTGGGCTTCTTTCCAGAGCTTCCATTGCCATTTCCATTTTGGCCTTCTGGACAGTCATTTGCATAGTGCCCGATCTTGCGGCACTTAAAGCAAGTAATGTGACTCAAGTCTACCTTGGATGGTGTTGACGGGTTGGTGCGATTCGGCCGTTGCTTCCTCCATTCCGCTCCCATTCTTGGCGCCATTATGGTTATGCGAATTTCCTCCTCCATGGGTATGCTGAAACTGAATTCCTGATTTAGGGGTATAACGAGGTTTCTGATGGGCTCCAGAGTTATACTTTCCTTGTCCATACTTCCGCTTGCGGTTCTCAATTTGCTGCTGCTTTCCTTCAATCATGAGGGCTCGGTCTACCAACTCCTAGTAGTTGTTGAAACTGGCTACCATCAACGGCATGCTGAACTCATCATTCAGTCCTTCTAAAAACTTCTCCTGTTTAGCTGCATCAGTAGCAACGTCATCTGGGGCATAACGTGCTAATTTACTAAAGTCATCCACGTACTGGCCAACAGTCCTTCCTCCTTGGCGTAAGTTGCGAAACTCACGCTTCTTCATGGCCATGGCTCCTGCTGAAACATGGGCAGTGCGAAAAGCTTGCTGAAATTGATCCCATCCGATGTTGTTCACCGGGTAAGTGGCTGTGAAATTCTCCCACCATGCTGCTGCGGGTCCTTCAAGCTGATGTGCTGCAAACTTCACTCTTTCACCATCTGTGCATCCTGCAGTGGTCAACTCCCTTCCTATCTTGCGGAGCCAGTCATCTGCTACAATCGGCTCGGTGCTACTGGAATACACCGGCGGATTCAGTCTAAGGAAACGAGTCAGATGATCCGCAGGTGGTGGTGGTGGTGGGTTATTGTTGTTGTTGTTGTTGTTGTTCCCCTGGTTCTGCACCAATGTTTGAATCAGGGTATTCTACTGCTGGATCAATTGGGTGATTTCTGGCGGGAAAACGAATCCGGGGTCGCGTCTCGGAGGCATCTGATGGGTTTAGAAAAGAAGATAAATGTAGAATAGAATGAGGTCTAAGGGGAATCACTACCCAAATGCACATGAGCAAATGCACACAAAATCACTTCATTCAATCAAACAAGGGCTTACATCGATCTAACTATCGCAAAGGAGCGTGTACTATAATGTTTACACGGAGGGAAATACTACTAATTATGTGGGGGACTTCTACTAATTTGAACCGGTGGAAGACTCCATGATGTCTGCTCCAGCTTCGTCTTCAAAGTCGGGTTCACTTGGATCCGAATCGGTGTCGTCGATATTGATGTAGTCGCTTGGGTAATTGACATACTGGTCTTCATTCCTGAGCGCCAACTTCTTCTTGAGTTCTTCGATCTCGTACTTAAGATCGTTATTGTGTCTTGCCGAGCTACGATCTCGCCCATGTAGTCCTTTGTGTAGTCTTTAGTTCTCCTTCCATTCGATGATCCTTCCTTTGTATTCTCGCAACTCCAACATATCATTTCACATTTGGTTCTCTGGCGCCGAATGTGCTGATTTAACTCCTGGATGAAAGCTGCAATGGATCTATCCTTCTTGGTGCCGACGACGCCCCAGCTTGTCATCTCGGCGTCCGCAAATCTGGTAGATAGTGTCCTTAAGGTCTTCTTGATAAACTTCTCCAATGCGTCCCATGGTGATGTGAGCTGCCATGCTCTTTCCTGCACTCCAAGTTGGTGCAATGAAAACACTATCTATAGGCTTGGTGATTGGGGCGAATGTCCTTCCCGAACGTGAGCTTGAATCTTCCAGCCCTCCTCTTGAAGAGTGGCGTTGAAAGTCCGGTGAAGCTTGGTAGTCCAATGTTCAGGTACTTGGTGACTTCCTTCAAGTGAAATCCAAAAGGGGTGCCTTCATCTGGTTGGGTGTACTTAGTCTTCGCGTCCGTCATCCTAAAGAGTAGAAAAGATGAGGAGTTAGAAAATGAGAAGAGAGTAGTGATCTATGGCTTTAACTTAGTGGTCGTGTCCTATAGTCAGCGTGTGCTCTGATACCATTCTCTCAGAGCGACCAGACCGAATGGATCAAGTCTCGTGCTCGTGTCATCCTCGGATCAAGAATCTTGACACCACACAAGATTTCAAGGATTTATAGCAGAGTAGCAAATCACACACTTATTACATCGCGGTCCACAAGGGAACTTATTACAATAATATGGCTTAAGGCCATCTAATGATAACAGCGGAAGGCTTGGAAGATAAGCGAGTCCATCAACTCCAACGGCATCACCGAGTATAGAACCACGACCTAACACCTTACTGTCGTCTCAAATGTCTCGCAACGTGAAAGTTGCAGCCCAAAACGGTCAAGACATGGAATATGCCGCAATGTAACACATAAGAGCAATGAAGGAATAAGCCTATACTACATGCATATTTGGCTGGTGGTAAGGCTCTACGGTTACATTTGCATAAAGCTGATTTTTCCCTACATCAAAGGAATAACTATATTTAACTATCATGGTGGTTGTTAAACATTGAGAATGGTTGACAGCATTCTCAATCCCAATTAAAAAGTACTCATCAAAAACCCAATAACTTTTATTTAGAAGTAACATGTTGAGATTCACATGATATTCAAGAACTAGATACTCAAGACGTCCATAACCGGGACACGGCTAATCATGATTAGTTTATACACTGCAGAGGTTTATGACTTTTCCCCACAAGACTCGATCGCCTCCGCTTGGTTCCCGTGCTACATGGTGTTTGAGAAACGGATGACCGAGACATAGTCTTTCAGAAGCGCTAGCACCTTACATGTGGGTAGACCGTACCAACCTACATCCCCTACATCAGCTAGCCTACCCGTAAGAGTTCGCACAACTTAGTCAACTACGCCAGAGCCCATAATTGGCTTGTGGCTGCACACGAAGTTTTCCAGTTTGAATAATCTTATGATCCCTTAGAGCACGGGTGGCGGTCCCAAGAAATACAGCAAGTCTCGATAGAAACCAGGTGCCTCAATCCACCCAGATGTGTGTTTAGGTTGCCACCTTAGATAAACCATTAATTAACAATCTCACATCTGTCATGGATATTCACTCACCCAATCCACGCCTACTAGCATAGCATGGCACAATAAGCAAACGAGAAGTAACTCCCAAGGTTTCATAAGTAAAACAGTAATAGGTACTACCTCAATCTACTTCCCAAACCCACAATTTAATTTGATCCTAAACATGCAAGTGTTTGAGGGTTTGATCTAATGCAATAAAACTGGGTAGTAGAAAAGGTATGATCAAGTGTTACTTGCCTTGTCGATGATCCATGAGACCTAGAGATTCAAGTAACAAGCGGCGACTCCGGTGATCTAACGCAGACAAACAACAAGCATACAATAAGTACTTATCTAATGCACGGGGAAATCTCGAATAAATGATCTAACCAGAGAGTTCAACTTAAGAACCCTGGTTGAAAAAAGAATCGAATCAAATAAAGCATCGAAAGTCGAAACTCGAGAGAGAACGACTCGGTTTAGCAATCTGAAACTAGGTCAAAATTTTACAGTAACAAAACTCTGTGTAAGTAGGTTAGTCGGAACGGCGGTTTCAGAACTAAACTCTGTGTGCTTGAATCACTGATTCCGATAAACGAGCGAGAAAATAAACAGATTTGAAAATCGGATCGAAATCGAATCGAAAAATAACGGATTAAATCCGATTAAAAGAAAACGATTTAACGGTTTAAATAACGGACGCTCGTTAATGTAACTAATCCAACGAACACATTCATTGAAACGAACGGTTCGGTGAACGTCGTTAATTAAGAAAACCGAATAAAATAAAACCATCTAGGTTTTTTTAAAAAAACCGAACATCACAAAAAACCGGATCGGTTTTATAGGGAAAACTGGATCGGGCGGGCGGCGAGGTCGGCTACCTCCGGGGCTTCGCGGGCGGGCTCGCGGGCTCCGGGCGGGTCAAGGGCTCAAGGGGCGGCGAGGGCGGCGGGTTCGGCGTCGGCGGCGGCGTCCTGGCGGCGGGCAGCTCGGCTTGAGGCGGGCGGCAAGATGAGAGAGGGGGGGCGGTATTTAAGAGGGGGGGTTGGCGGCTTGGGAAGGGGCTGGGCGGTGGCGACCTCGTGTCCGACCGGACACGAGCGGGCGGCGGCGGTGGTGGCGGCGGGCGGGCTCAAGCAAGTGGCGGGCGCTGTGAGGAGAGAGGAGGTGGGCAGGGCTGGCCGGGCTGGGCAGTGGGCCTTGGCCCTGGGGCGCGATTTTTTAAATCAAAACCAAACGAGTTAAAAAAATACCAAACGAACTCGATTTTAATAAAATAATTTTCCCGACTCCTAAAAATGAGTGAACAAAATGAACTTTAAAAACGGCAAACATGCATATATTTTTAAATGCTCATTTTGCCTAAGCAAAATAAATCTTCCAAAAGCCAAATTTGATTTATTTATAATACCTTCGCTTTTTCCTGAATGTTGGGAAAGTCGTATTATTCCCTCTCTTAAAATTTTTATAAGAAAAACTTTATGAAGATAATTTAAATAAATCCAAATGATCCTATTTTCAAAATTTGAGAAATCCCGAATATGAAAATAATGAAACTTCCAACTCTCTCCGAGGGTCCTTGAGTTGCGTGAAATTTTCTAGGATCGGAAAAATGCGAGAAAAATATGATATGCATGATGACCTAATGTATAACATTCCAAATTGAAAATTTGGGATGTTACAACCATCCCATATAATCAAAGCCCCAAACATCAAATGGTTCAATAACAAGTGAATAATTCATAGGCATTTCTTGAGTCTACTAATATTACCAATTCTCTGACATTCATCACAAGATAAGACAAACTTACGGGCATCCTTGAAGAGAGTAGGCCAATAAAAAACTAGATTGCAATACCTTATGTGCAGTTCTATCTCCAGCGTGGTGTCCTCCATAAGCCTCGGAGTGACACTTGCGTAGGATCTGTTCCTGTTCATGCTCAGGTACACAACGCCTAATAACATCATCTACTCCTTTATAAAGATGTGGGTCATCCCAGAAGTAATGTCTTAAATCATAGAAAAACTTTTTCTTTTGTTGGTATGTGAAACTAGGTGGTATAAATTTAGCAACAATGTAATTAGCATAGTCAGCATACCATGGAGCAGTACGAGAAGCATTTATGACATTTAGTTGTTCATCAGGAAAGCTATCATCAATAGGTAGTGGGTCATCAAGAACATTCTCTAACCTAGACAAGTTATTCCAGAACGGGGTTCTCAGCTCCCTTTCTATCAATAATATGCAAATCAAATTCTTGTAGCAAGAGGACCCATCTAATAAGTCTAGGTTTAGCATCTTTCTTTTCTATGAGATATTTAATAGCAGCGTGATCAGTGTGAATAGTTACTTTAGTATCAACAATATAAGGTCTGAACTTATCACAAGCAAATACAACTGCTAAGAGTTCTTTTTCAGTAGTAGCATAATTTCTCTGGGCATTGTCTAGAGTTTTACTAGCATATTGAATAACATTTAATTTCTTATCAACTCTTTGCCCTAGAACAACACCTACAGCATAATCACTAGCATCACACATAATTCCAAAGGGTAAATTCCAATCAGGTGGCTGAACAATAGGTGCAGAAATCAATGCTTTCTTAAGTATTTCAAATGATTCTACACAATCATCATCGAAGACAAGTGGTATATCTTTTTATAATAAATTAGTCAGAGGCCGAGAAATTTTTGAGAAGTCCTTAATGAACCTCCTATAAAATCCAGCATGACCAAGGAAACTTCATATACCTTTGACGTCCTTGGGACATGGCATCTTTTCAATAGCATCAACTTTAGCTTTATCAACTTCAATACCTCTTTCAGAAATTTTATGCCCCAAGACAATACCTTCATTAACCATAAAGTGACACTTTTCCCAGCTCAAGACAAGGTTAGTTTCTTCACATCTCTGCAAAACTCGATCAAGGTTGCTCAAGCAATCATCAAAAGAGGATCCATAAACGGAGAAATCGTCCATGAAAACCTCCCAAATCTTTTCACAAAAATCAGAGAATATAGCCATCATGCATCTTTGAAAGGTAGCAGGTGCATTACATAAACCAAAAGGCATACGTCTATAAGCAAAAGTACCGAAAGGGCAAGTAAATGTGGTCTTAGCTTGACCATCAGCTGACACAGGTATTTGAGAGAAACCAGAATAACCATCTAGAAAGCAAAACTGTGTATGTTTGGATAATCTTTCTACCATTTGATCAATAAAAGGTAAGGGGTAATGATCTTTTTTAGTAGCTTTATTTAATTCGCGGAAATCAATTACCATCCTATAACCTGTAATAATTCTTTGTGGAATCAATTCATCTTTATCATTAGGAACGACAGTAATACCTCCCTTCTTAGGGATGGACAGGACTTACCCACTGACTATCAGCAACAGGATAAATTATACCTGCCTCAAGGAGCTTTAGGATTTCCCTTCTTACCACTTCTTTCATCTTAGGATTCAGCCGTCGTTGGTGATCAATAACTAGTTTGGCAACTTTCTCCAAATTTATTTTGTGTTGGCATAGAGTGGGACTAATGCCCTTAAGATCATCAAGAGTATATCCAATAGTAGCACGGTGCTTCTTCAGAGTTTTCAATAATTTTTATTCCTCCTTCTCTAAAAGGTTAGCACTAATAATAATAGGATATATCTTATTTTCAACAAGATAAGCATATTTAAGAGTATCAGGCAATGGTTTAAGCTCAAACACGGGATGACCCTTGGGTGGAGGAGGATCCCCTAGGATTTCAACAGGCAAGTTGTGTTTCAGAATAGGTCCCTGCTTAAAGAACACTTCATCTATTTCCCTTCTTTCATTCATAAACATATCATTTTCATGGTCTAGCAAATATTGTTCTAAAGGATCACTAGGAGGTACGGCAATAGAAGCAATACCAATAATTTCATCCTTACTAGGCAATTCCTCTTCACGGTGTTGTCTATGAAATTTAGAGAAATTAAACTCATGAGACATATCACCCAAACCAATAGTAACAAAATCCTTTTCGCAGTCTATCTTAGCATTAACAATGTTTTAAGAAGGGTCTACAGAATATAATGGGACAAAAGCTATCTTGTGGGGAACCAAGAACAAGAAAATCAGCAGGATATTTAGATTTCCCACACAAGACTTCAACATCTCTAACAATCCCAGTTGGTGAAATAGTATCTCTATTGGCAAGCTTAATGGTAACGTCAATTTCTTCTAACTCAGTGGGTGCAATATCATGCATAATTTCTTTGTATAAGTCAATAGGTATTGCACTATACTACGTCTTGAGCTTGCGTTGGTTTTCCTCGAAGAGGAGAGGGTGATGCATCAAGTGTAGCGTAAGTTTTTCCCTCAGTTTTGAGAACCAAGGTATCAATCCAAAGAGGAGGCTCCTCAAAAGTCCCACGCACCTACACGGACAACCGAGAACTCAAGAACCAACACAATAAAGGGTTTGTCAATCCCTTCACGGCCACTTGCGAAAGTGAGATCTAATAAAGATAGTATGATAAGATAAATATATTTTTGGTATTTTATAATATAGATGCAAAAAGTAAAGATGCAAATAACAGTAGATTGGGAGAAAATATGATAAGAGATAGACCCGGGGGTCATAGGTTTCACTAGTGGCTTCTCTCAAGATAGCATAAGTATTACGGTGGGTGAACAAATTACAGTCGAGCAATTGATAGAAAAGCGCATAGTTATGAGATTATCTAGGCATGATCATGTATATAGGCATCACGTCCATAACAAGTAGGCCAACTCCTACCTGCATCTACTACTATTACTCCACACATCGACCGCTATCCAGCATGCATCTAGAGTATTAAGTTCATAAGAACAGGGTAACGCTCTAAGCAAGATGACATGATGTAGAGGGATAAACTCATGCAATATGATATAAACCCCATCTTGTTATCCTCGATGGCAACAATACAATACGTGCCTTGCAACCCTTTCTGTCACTGGGTAAGGACACCGCAAGATTGAACCCAAAGCTAAGCACTTCTCCTATGGCAAGAAAGATCAATCTAGTAGGCCAAACCAAACTGATAATTCGAAGAGACTTGCAAAGATAACTTAATCATACATAAAAGAATTCATAGAAGATCCAAATATTATTCATAGATAAACTTGATCATAAACCCACAATTCATCGGATCTCGACAAACACACCGCAAAAGGAGATTACATCGAATAGATCTCCACAAGAGTGGGGGAGAACATTGTATTGAGATCCAAAAAGAGAGAAGAAGCCATCTAGCTAATATCTATGGACCCGTAGGTCTGTGGTAAACTACTCACAACTCATCGGAGGGGCAAGGATGTTGATGTAGAGGCCCTCCATGGTTGATTTCCCCTCCGGCAGAGTGCCCGTGAAGGCTCCAAGATGAGATCTCGCGGATACAGAAGGTTACGGCGGTGGAAATTGTGTTTTGTGGTGCCTCCGGATGTTTTCGGGGTACGTAGGTATATATAGGAGGAAGAAGTACGTCGGTGGCCGCCGGAGGGGCCCACGAGACAGGGGCGCGCCTATAGGGGGCGGGGGCGCCCTATCTCGTGGAGGCCTCGGCTGCTTCTTGACTTGCACTCCAAGTCCTCTGGATCACGTTTGTTCCAAAAATCATGCTCCCAAAGGTTTCATTCCATTTGGACTCCGTTTGATATTCCTTTTCTTCGAATTACTGTAATAGGCAAAAAAACCCAGCAATATGGGCTGGGCCTCCGGTTAGTAGGTTAGTCCCAAAAATGATATAATTGTGTAAAATAAAGCCCATAAACATCCAAAAGGGGTAATATAATAGCATGGAACAATAAAAAATTATAGATACGTCGGAGACGTATCACACTAGAACTAGCACCCATATCACACAAACCATGATAACAATGATCTCCTATTTTAACAGAAATAATAGTCATGCCTACCACAGGTCTATGTTTATCTTTAGCACTAGGTTTAGCAATTCTAGCAGTCTCATCACAGAAATAAATAACATGCCCATCAATATTGTCAGCCAAGAGATCTTTAACAATAGCAATATTAGGTTCAACTTTAACTTGCTCAGGAGGTGTATAAGTTCTCATATTGCTTTTACGAACCATAGTTGAAGCTTTAGCATGATCCTTTATTCTAACAGGGAAAGGTGGTTTCTCAACATAAGCAGTAGGAACAATAGGATCATTATAAGTGATAGTCTTTTCTTCAACTTTAATAGGTGCAACTACTTTTGCTTCTATGAGAGGATGATATTTAAACCACTTCTCCTTAGGGTGATCAACGTGAGCAGAAGAAGATTCACGAAAAGAAGCTACTATCTCAGAGTCAAGTCCATATTTAGTGCTGAATTTACGGAAAACATCGGTCTCCATAAAAGATTTAACACAATCAAACTTAGGTGTTATACCTGACTCCTTACCTTCTCGAGGTCCCAATCTTCATAGTTGCGTTTAATTCTTTCCAATAAATCCCATTTGAATTCAATAGTCTTCATCATAAAAGAACAAGTACAAGAAGTATCGAGCATGGTGCGATTGTTATCAGAAAGCCGAGCATAAAAATTCCGAATAATCATTTCTCTTGAGAGCTCATGATTGGGGCATGAATATAACATTGACTTAAGCCTCCCCCAAGCTTGAGCGATGCTTTCTCCTTCGCGAGGCCAAAATTATATATATATATATATATATATATATATAATTACGATCACGATGAACAAGATGCATAGGATAAAAATTCTGATGAAATTCCAATTTCAATCATTTGTAGTTCCATGATCCCATATCGACACATAGCCTATACCATGTCAATGCATCTCTCTTAAAAGATAAAGGGAAGACCTTCTTCTTGATAACATCATCAGGCATACCTGCAAGCTTAAATAATCCACAAACTTCATCCACATATATTAGGTGCTCATTAGGACGTAATGTTCCATCTCCTGCAAAAGGATTAGCTAGAAGTTTTTCTATCATACCCGAAGGAATTTCAAAGTAGATATTTCATTTTTAGTAGGTTCAGTAGGTTGAGGAGCAACTCTTTGCTCCACTGGTCGGGGTGAAGATACCCCGAAGAAGCCCCTCAGAGGATTACTTTCCATAGTAACAAGTGACAGTAAATTTCAGCACAGTATATAAATTTTTCCTTACCAAATTCCACCTACCAAAGGCGCTTCACTCCCCGGCAACGGCGCCAGAAAAGAGTCTTGATGACCCACAAGTATAGGGTATCTATCTATCGTAGTCCTTTCAATAAGTAAGAGTGTCGAACCCAACGAGGAGCAAAAGGAAATGATAAGCGGTTTTTAGCAAAGGTATTCTCTGCAAGCACTGAAATTATAGGTAACAAATAGTTTTGTGATAAGATAATTTGTAACGAGCAACAAGTAACAAAAGTAAATAAAGTGCAGGAAGGTGGCCCAATCCTTTTTGTAGCAAAGCACAAGCCTGGACAAACTCTTATATAAAGGAAAGCGCTCCTGAGGACACATGGGAATCATCGTCAATCTAGTTTTCATCACGTTCATATGATTCGCGTTCGGTACTTCGATAATTTGATATGTGGGTGGACCGGTGCTTGGGTGCTGTCGTTACTTGGACAAGCATCCCATTTGTGATTAACCCCTATTGCAAGCATCCGCAGCTACAAATGTAGTATTAAGGTAAACCTAACCATAGCATGAAACATATGGATCCAAATAAGCCCCTTACGAAGCAACGCATAAACTAGGGTTTAAGCTTCTATCACTCTAGCAACCCATCATCTACTTATTACTTCCCAATGCCTTCCTCTAGGCCAAAATAATGGTGAAGTGTCATGTAGTCGACGTTCACATAACACCACTAGAGGAGAGACAACATACATCTCATCAAAATATCGAACGAATACCAAATTCACATGACTAGTAATAGCAAGACTTCTCCCACGTCCTCAGGAACAAACGTAACTACTCACAAAGCATATTCATGTTCATAATCAGAGGAGTATTAATATGCATATAGGAGCTGAACATATGATCTTGCACCAAATAAACCAACTAGCATCAACTACAGGGAGTAATCAACACTGCTAGCAACCTACAGGTACCAATCCCAGACATAGAGACAAGAATTGGATACAAGAGATGAACTAGGATTTGAGAGGAGATGGTGTTGGTGAAGATGTTGATGGAGATTGGGCCCCTCCCGATGAGAGGAGTGTTGGTGATGACGATGACGATGATTTCCCCCTCCCGGAGGGAAGTGTCTCCGTAGAACAGCTCCACCAGAGCCCTAGATTGGTTCCGGCAAGGTTCCGCCTCGTGGCGGCGGAGTCTCGTCCCGGAAGCTTGCTTGTGATTTTCCTCATTTAAAGACTTCATACAGCAGAAGATGGGCACCGGAGGGCCACCAGGGCCCACGAGGCAGGGGCGCGCCGGAGGGGAGGGGCGCGCCCCACCCTCGTGGCTGTGGTGTGGGCCCCTCCGTATTTTCTTCGCTCAAGATTTTTATTATTTCCAAAAACAACTTTCGTGGAGTTTCAGGACTTTTGGAGTTGTGCAGAATAGGTCTCTAATATTTGCTCCTTTTCCAGCCCAGAATTCTAGCTACCGGCATTCTCCCTCCTTATGTAAACCTTGTAAAATAAGAGAGAATAGGCATAAGTATTATGACATAATGTGTAATAATAGCTCATAATGCAATAAATATCGATATAAAAACATGATGCAAAATGGACGTATCAAGTGCGATGTAGGCTGGCAGGCTACTGAGATGGCGTGGTGGAAGGGTATTCATGAAGATCTGCATGCCACCACGCAGGTGCTTACTGAGTTGGCCTGGAAGCCGCACGTCCCCACACAGGTGCCTGCCCAGCTGGATGGCAACGACGCTGGAGTCTTGGTAGACGTGGGCCATGCTACGGCCCCGTAGGTGCACTCGGCAAGGGCCTTGCTGAGGCCTCGGAAAGGGGTCTTGTCGTGGCGCTGTGGTCGTCCCCGGCAAGGGTGTTGCCTGGGTCTGGTGGAATTCCTCGGCAAGGATCTTGCCTAGGATCGTCGTCTTCTGGTCCTCACATGATCTTGTGTGTTTATGATCTTGACGTAGATCTGCATGCCACCACGGAGGTGCCTCCCGAGCCTTGGTTCCAATGTGGTCGTTGGCGGTGTTGGAACCCTTGGGCTCAAGGGTGGCGCGCCCTGCTGGCGTTGGGCAAGTTCCACAGCAAGGCTCTTGCCGGGGCTTCGGAGGCCACCCCGGCAAGGGCCTCGCCGGGGGAGTCCACCTCGCCCTCGTGTTCTTTGTGTTTCTTGGTCTTAGTGTTGCCTTGCCCATCTCGTACCTTCCTCTGGCCTACTTAGTGTGGCCGCGGGCGTGGCTCTGACTGCCCGTGCACTGGTAGAGAGGTACAAAAAGGGCCCATACTTTTGTACACCGACACCATCTTCATCATCCCGGCAACAACCATGATGAGGAGGGAGTAGTCCACCCTCGGGGCTGTGAGTTTGTACTAGTAGCTATGTGTTTAATCTCTCTCTCTCTCGTGATCTATATCATGGGCTTTGTTAACATAGATGGATCATATGATGTTTCTCCCCTCAATACTCTTGTTGTGATTAATTGAGTCTTTACTGTTTGAAGATTTTCTTGTCGGATTTAATATTCAGATATGAGAACACATGATGTATGTCTTGCGGTATGAATACTTGAGGTGACAATGGGGTATCATATTGATTCACTTGATGTATGTTATGGCACTCAACTTGCGGATTCCCGAGGTTATATTGGGGTAATCTATGCGTAGGGTTGATGCATGTTTTTATTATCTTTTCTCCGATAGAAACTTTGGGGTCTCTTTGTAGTTCTTTATGTGGATTGAGTATTATGAATATGAATTTGCTTTGTTGTTATTTTAGTATGAACTCTGGGATACATCGAACGAAAAAAATAGCTTTGTGTTATTTTAGTACGAACTCTTGAATAGATCGAATGGAAAGAATAGCTTTGAGGTGGTTCCGTACCCTACAAACAATTTCTACCTTTTGTTCTCTGCTAATAGGACCTCGGGAGTGATTCTTTATTGCACTTTGAGGGATAATCATATGATCCAACTATGTTAGCATTGTTGAGAGGTTGCACTAGTGAAAGTACGGACCCTAGGCCTCGTTTTCAAGCATTGCAATACCGTTTTTGTGCCCGTTTACTATTTTCTACCTTGCCGTTTTTATTTATTCAGATTATAAAAATATATTTTTACCATCCATATTACACTTTTATCATCATCTCTTCGCCGAACTAGTGCACCTATACAATTTTCCATTGTATTGGGTGTGTTGGGGACACAAGAGATTTCTTGTATTTGGATTGTAGGGTTGTTTGAGAGATACCATCCTCATCCTACACCTCCCACAGATTGATAAACCTTATGTCATTCACTTGAGGGAAAATTGCTACTGTCCTACAAAACTCTACGCTTGGAGGCCCAACGCGAGTCTTCAAGAATAAAGTTGCGTAGTAGACATCAAGCTCTTTTCTGGTGCCGTTGCTGGCGAGGTGAGTGCATGAAGGTATATCTTTAGATCCTGCAATTGAATATTTTAGTTTCTTGCTTTATCACTAGTATGGTTTATAAAAAGAAAACTACAAAAAAATGGAATTGAGGTTGCCTCATATTATTGATCATCTTTATAATATCTTTCTTGAAAATGATGGTTTGGAAAATTGTGCTCAATTGTTAGAAGAAGAAGTCAATAAAATGCTTGGCACAAAATATTTGAATGATGAGCATGATTCCAATGTTTTTTTTGATAGAACGACTATAAGGGAATCCCCTACAGTATAATTGGTGCAACAAACCCAAGTTGCAAGTACCATGCCTTGAACCTGGGTGGGTGGGAAGGCATCAACCCCTTCCCACCACTAGGCTATGCCTTAGTCTGCCATGATTGAAATATTGTTAGTGTGAATTCTTTGAATATCCAAAATGCTATTGATGATTGCACAAGTCATGACAAAAATGTTTCTTATAAGCATGTCACTTTTTGTGGAGTGAATTGGGAGTGCAATTGCACACCAAAGAGGGAAGATAGATTTTGTAAGAAGCATAAATATTTAGAAACGAAAAAGTTGCAAGGGAGGCTAGATGATTGTGCTGAAAGATTTATTTTTTCGCCATCCTTGTGAACTTTGCAATGAACATGGTCATTTAAATCTCCAATGCAAATTCTTTCATGATCAAATCGTGTCCAAAATTGTGATAACTTGATTACCCTTGAGCATCGTAAAGAGCTTAGTCTTCTTTTGGGGTATGAAGAAATGAAACGTATAACTAAGGGTATTCCAAAATTTAATGTCGAGAGATTTCTTGATTTTGATATAGAGGAAATTTATATGTTTTGTTCAGTAAATTGCATTGATAATCCTTATATTGCCAACTATCTAGTGTACTAATGAAAGGGAAAATATTTCCCAATACCCTCCTAGTGTTTATTATGATGAATCGGGTAATGTGGAGGAGCTTCCTATCCAACCAATCTCATCAATAAGAAGCTTGAAAAGATTAATTAAACCCACACATGATGTGGTGAAGAAGAAGAAAAGAAGAAAGAATAGAGGTAAAAAGGTATCCCTGCCAAATAATGTCGCCCCTATTATTGTTGTGCCTCAAGAAAATGAATCAAAAATAATTGTGGAAGATGATGCACTTGATGATGATTTTGTTATGCCTATTTCTTGGTGTGATGATTATGATTGGGAAGATAATGATACTTCTTATAATCTTGGAAATATTTTTGGCACCAACTTGGGAAATTATGATGATAGCAATTGTTATACCGTTGGTGTTATTCATACTATTAATGATGAGAGTGATTATGCTTATGCTATGCGAAGCCACAAGCTTGGGGACGCTATGCTTGATGAGAATGACAACAACAACAACAACAACAACAACAAAGCCTTTAGTCCCAAACAAGTTGGGGTAGGCTAGAGGTGAAACCCATAAGATCTCACAACCAACTCATGGCTCTAGCACATGGATAGCAAGCTTCCACGCACCCCTGTCCATAGCTAGCTCTTTGGTGATACTCCAATCCTTCAGGTCTCTCTTAACGGACTCCTCCCATGTCAAATTCGGTCTACCCTGCCCTTTCTTGACATTCTCCGCACACTTTAGCCATCCGCTATGCACTGGAGCTTCTAGAGGCCTGCGCTGAATATGCCCAAACCATCTCAGATGATGTTGGACAAGCTTCTCCTCAATTGGTGCTACCCCAACTCTATATTGTATATCATCATTCCGGACTCGATCCTTCCTCGTGTGGCCACACATCCATCTCAACATACGCATCTCCACCACACCTAACTGTTGAACATGTCGCCTTTTAGTCGGCCAACACTCCGCGCCATACAACATTGCGGGTCGAACCATCATCCTGTAGAACTTGCCTTTTAGCTTTTGTGGCACTCTCTTGTCACAGAGAATGCCAGAAGCTTGGCGCCACTTCATCCATGTCGCTTTGAGTCGATGGTTCACATCTTCATCAATACCCCCATTGTCAGGACCCCGATTCCAAGTCACATCGACCTAGCCGGTAACACCTCATATCACTTTGCGGCCTCACGCACAGTATTCCCACGGGTGTCGCCTTACCATGGCCCGGGACCGTTTGCGCCTTTTGGCTCACATATATGATAGTGTTGCTAGCATCCACATGACAAAGAACCCGGGCCGACATGGCTAGTCGTGAACCCAAAGCGGCGCTAACCTATGGGGATAGGCATACATGAATCACATCGAGCATGTCGGTCATCAACGATATATTCGGGCTGTAGCCTGGGCTAACAGACTCCGTATCCCGGCTGTAGCAGGCTAGGCAGGACTCGAATACCACCGCGTGACATTTCCCGAAGGGACAGACATAGGAACGACGTGAAACACATGCCGCCGATCAAGTGTCCAAGCAGTAGTCTGGGCTAGCAGGACTCCGTGAACCGGGCTGTAGCGGACTACTATCGCCGAAGCACGAGACTACATTTCCCCATATGAGAGGCTGCCAAGGATAAACAACTAGTTTGTCGGATCCCACTCATACCAAGCATTTCAATCATACACATAATATGCCCGATATGAGTAAATACAACAAGGCATCACAACAAAACTCTACAACTCAAAGTACTTTATTTAAGAGGCCCGAGGAGCCATACATAACATATTCATACAGGTAGGGCTCACATGACCCAACACTCAAGTCATACAAGCATACAAGCACATGCGGAAGCAAACTAGTCTGAGTCTGAGACTCTAGAAAGAAAGAAAGCTTGTTGGAGCCTTTCTATCTACAATGGCCCTTCACAAGTCGAGATCACCACCGGGTGGCTAGCTCACTCGTCAAGTCGAGATCTACATAGAATCCATCGGAGGGGTAGTGTTGTCCTCTGAAAAACATTAATAAGCAAACATGAGTACGGAGGTACTCAGAAGTCTTACCACGTAATCCTATCATACATGCACATTCTCGTGAAGGTGGTGGAGTTATTTGCACAAGCCAGCTTTGACTCTTGGCTAAGCTATCCCACGTGACACCACTTGTAAAGCATTTGTCGCACACAGTCCACTAATCACCATCACAATACTCCACCGTGGATCTCTCTCGTCATCCCACGAGAGGGCCCTCCATGTACTCACACTTATCTTGAGGCTTTTAGTAGTATCCATTTACTTGTCTATGAACTGATATAGGTAACCGAAGTCCTTCTCCGTGAACACGGCTATTCGAATAGATCATATTAACCCTGCAGGGTGTACTACTTCACACACGCTCACCACTTACCGCGTTTACCGACATGTACTCGGCAACCTTCAAGCGGAAGCCCAACGTGGGTGTCGGCCACAGCCTACCTAAACACGCAAGTCTCGAGTCCAGGTTTATCGCCTATTCGGGTTCCATCCGCAGGGAGTCCGGCCGAGGTTTCCCATACAGCCCCGAACGATGTGTGCAGGGTTCCCGAGATACCAAACGGGCACTCGGTACACCGGGCCACGTGCCTACCGCAACACAACCCACCCCTAAGGTCAGCGTATGCGCGGCCCCAAAGATGCTACAAACACCAGAAACTACTTGCAACTCCCGGACTAAGAACAAGGGTGGTTAAGAAGTTGAGAGGGTCAATTAAGGATCCCAATGCGTGGTAGTAACTGTTTCATGGATCACAAACACAGATCTCAGTTCTTAGGATCGGCTTCAATGAAACAACCCACCATGTACTCCTACATGGCCTCTCATCGATACCTTTACCAAAACGTGTTCAACACTTTCACTCTCGAACCAACACAACCTTTCACTCCAGTTCATCATCCCGATGAGCCAGACCTGACACAACTCTAAGCATAGCAAGCATAGCATGGTAGGAATCACAAACATGGCTCAATCAACTCCTACACATACTAGTGGGTTTCATCTAGTTCTTGTGGCAATGACAGTCATGCAAAGGAAGTGGGTTCAACTACCGCAGCACACAACAGGTTGAATCGCGTTGTCTTAATGCAGAAACGAGAGCGAAGCGAGAACATGGGTTTGTATCGTAATGATCAATGAGTTGCTTGGCTGATGGAACGGGGGTAGAGTACGCCCTTGGATGGATAGTCGAGGTTATCCTTGGGGGCAGAACCTATCACGAAAAGCATACCGAAAGTAAACACACATGACAATATGCAACAATATGATGCATGCTATGACATGGCAATATGGATGTGTGCTGGCCTAATGCAAGCTAAAACAGGAAGGGATGAACCCATTTGAATCAAAGATTCAAATGCTAGCTCATTTGAAATAGCCCTAAAGGTGCATTATTTTATTCTGGTTAAACAGCAAGGTTAACTTGTTTTAACATGCATGAAACCTGTACCAATGGATAGAATGGATTTTTCTGATCATTTTTCATATATAAATCTTTGCATTTGGAGGTACAGATTAAAAGTTATAAGCATTTGAAATTTGAATTATATTCTGGAATTTACTATATTAGAATAAATCCAGAAATTAGATTATTGCGTCAGCCATGCGTCAGCATGACGTCAGGGTCAACGGAGACGTCCAGGTCAAACCTGACAGTGGGTCCAGGGTGTCAGGGTAATTAGTTTAACTAATGTTTAATTAAAACTAAACCTATTTAGTTAGCGGGGCTGGGCCCCATCTGTCAGTGACTCATCAGAGTCAACCAGGGCCCACCCGGGTCAAAGTCCACGTCGGCTGCACCGGCGTCTAGCCGCCGGCGAGCCCGACGCGGCGGAGGAAGTGCGTTTGGCGATTCCGGCGACCAAACGAGCCGCGGAGGGTGGCTATGGGTAGCTGGGAACAAGCCGTGGCTACTGGTGGAGTCGGTTGGGGTCGGGGTGGCCGGAATCGGCGCCGGCGACGACCTAGGCGGCCGCCGGAGTTCGGCCGAAGACGAACTTGGGGCTAGAGGGGTCGGTGAGGTGCGGGGAGTGTATGGTTAGACCCCATGGGGTGCGGTGAGTGTGATGGACACCCAAAGGTGGCCGGAGGGTGACCGGGAGCACGTCGGCGACGAGCTCCACGGCGGCGGGTGCGTGTGAGCTTCGTTCGGTTGCTACGCTGCTCGAGAGCGAGAAAGAGAGGGAAGGGGAGGTAGATGGGCTCACGGGCGACGCGTAGAAGCTCTCGTCGAGGTCGGGGACGGACCGGAGCGACAACGGCGTTGAAGGGATCTCCGCAGCAGTGGACTCGGCCGAGGGCGGTGTGGTGGATTCGGGGCACTAGAGCAGGCGGGGCTTGGCTAGTTTGGGGTAGTCGAGAGCGGCGGACCTCCTAGACAAGGTGAGGAGGAGCACGGACGGCGGGGAGCCTGGTTATGGCGATGGGTGCGGCGACGGCGTCGGCCAAGGCGGGGAGAGCGAGAGAGATGAACCGGGAGGAGAGGAAGTGTCCGGGGGTTCGGGGAGAGGAGAGGCGATCCTCATCGGGGTGGCGAGAGGAGCGGCGAGGCGGCGACCAGTGTGTGGCACCCATGCGGTGCCCGCCGTCGAAAGCACTGGCTGCCTGCTGGCCGAGCCAAGCAGCCATTGGGCTGGCTGCTGGCTGGGCCGGCAGGTGGGCCGGGTAGGTGGCGCCAGGTAAGTGCCCTCCTGTTTTTATCTTTTTCTAATTTTCTGCAACTTTGTGGAGTTTTCTAAAATACCAAAACAGTTTTAAAATTCACCAAAATGCTCCTGGTCCATTGTTGAAATATTTCCAACATGAAACATTTTGGTTTGGCAATTTTTGGGCATTTGAAATATTTTATATAATTTGAAATGCTCAAGTTCAAAAACTTATGAGTTAATTCAAGGACCTTTGGATGACCTAGAAAATGATGCACCACTTTTGACATAGGCTCGAACCAAAGCAAAGATGATGAGCATTTGAAGGGCATTTCAGGTTCATTGAAATAATTTTTAGTAAACCCTAGTTGAATTAAGGGGGGTTCGGGGTTTCTGTCTTCCCATTTCAAATTCAAATGAAATTTAAACATGATGCACACCTAATGCATGGTCTAGCTGGGATGTGACAACTCACCCCCACTCAAAAGAATCTCGTCCCGAGATTTAGGATCTGTTGTGAAAAGGTGGGATACTCAAGTCGTAGACGATCCTCCCTTTCCCAAGTTGCTTCTTGCTCGGAATGGTTTGACCATTGAACCTTTAGAAACTTGATATTCTGACATCGAGTGGTACGCTCGGCTTGATCGAGAATCTGAATGGGATATTCTCGATAGGTGAGGTTATCTTGGAGATCAAGCGTTTCGTGGTCCACTCCACGGATAGGATCCGAGAAGCAACGCCTGAGTTGGGAAACGTGGAAGACATCATGGACTCTGGAAAGATGCGGAGGTAGTTCCAATTGGTAGGCAACTTCTCCTCGTTTGGCAAGAATGCGAAAGGGTCCAATGTAACGAGGAGCCAACTTGCCTTTGATACCGAATCGATGGGTTCCTTCAAAGGGTGACCGGAGGTAAGCCTTCGCCAATTTCATAAGCCATAGGCTTATGCTTGCGGTCATATTGGCTCTTTTGACGAGATTGGGCTGTTTTCAATTTCTCACGAATAACGCAAACCTGCTCTTCTCCTTCCTGAATCATATCCGGGCCAAAGAGTTGCCTCTCCCCGGTTTCTGACCAGTTAAGAGGCGTTCGACATTTCCGTCCGTAAAGAACTTCGAAAGGAGCTTTGCCCAAGCTGGCTTGATAACTATTGTTATAGGCAAACTCGGCGAATGGAAGGCATTTCTCCCAATTCATGCCGAAAGAGATGACAGAAGCTCGAAGCATATCTTCTAGGATTTGATTGACTCGTTCTACTTGACCACTTGATTGAGGATGGAAGGCGGTGCTAAAGGAGAGACGAGTTCCCATAGCGTTTTGGAAACTTTCCCAAAATCGAGAGGTGAAGAGACTTCCACGGTCTGAGTTAATCTCCAATGGAACACCATGAAGAGACACTATTCGAGAGATGTACAAATCAGCTAGCTGGCTAGCGGTTATACTCTCACGAATGGGTAGGAAGTGGGCTACTTTGGAAAGACGATCGACGACAACGAAGATAGCATTATTCCCTCTCTTGGTCCTGGGAAACCCGGTAATGAAATCCATACCGATTTTATCCCATTTCCATTCAGGAATTTCCAAAGGTTGAAGGGTACCAGCAGGCCGTTGATGCTCTGCTTTAACTCGACGACAGACGTCGCAATTAGCAATGTATTGAGCAATTTTCTCTTCATCCTAGTCCACCAAAACCTCTGGCGAGGTCTTGATACATTTTAGTACTACCGGGATGAATGGTGAGAGGAGTCATGAGCTTCCTTAGGATCAATTGCCCGTAGCTGTTGTTTCTTAGGAACCACCAAGCGGTTTTCAAAGAAGACAACACTGCTCATCTATGGAGAAACACTTAGCAGCTCCGCTAGCAATGTTCTCCTTGATCCGAGATATCCTCTATCATCCGCCGAGCAGCTATGATTCGATCCGTAAGGTTAGGTTTCGCCACCGTGGTGGAAAGGAATCCTCGAGGAACAATGTGGAGATTAAGCTTACGAAATTCCTCGTGGAGAAATGGTTGACTTTGTTGTAACATCAGGTTGTTACAGTAAGATTTGCGACTTAGTGCGTCAGCCATGACGTTGGCCTTGCCTGGGGTGTAAGATATTCCTAAGTCGTAATCTGTAATCAACTCGACCCAACGTCTTTGCCTGAGATTCAAATCCGGTTGGGTGAAGATATATTTCAGACTTTGGTGATCAGTGTAGATTTCACAACGATTACCAAGGAGGTAATGTCGCCAGGTTTTGAGTGCATGAACCATCGCTGCAAGCTCTAGATCGTGTGGGATAGTTATCCTCATGTGGACGAAGCTGTCGAGAAGCGTAGGCAATCACATGACGATCTTGCATGAGTATGCAACCTAGTCCTTGTCGCGAGGCGCCGCAATAGATAATAAAGTCCTTAGAAAATCTGGTGGAACAAGTACGGAGCAGATGTCGAGCGTCTTTTCAGTTCCTGAAATCTGAACTCGCACTGTGGCGTCCATTCGAACTTTTTATCTTTCTTGAGGAGTTCATTTAGAGGTTTAGCAACTTTAGAGAAATTCTCGACGAAGCGGCGGCAATAGCTCGCTAAACCGAGGAAACTCCGAACTTGCTTGACCGATTCAGGTGGAGTCCGATCAAGGACGGCTTGAACTCGCCGGGATTGACAGCAATGCCCTTACCAGAGATTACATGGCCTAGGTAGGTCACTTCTGGTAACCAGAATTCACACTTGGAGAATTTGTCATAAAGGCGGTGCTCTCGAAGTTTCATCAATACTAGCCTTAGATGTTCGGCATGTTCTTCCTCATTCTTGGAGTAGATGAGTATATCATCGAGGTATACCACGCACTAATTTATCCAAATACTCCATGAAGATTGAGTTCATTAACCGGAGAAGGTGGCTGGAGCATTGGTTAAACCGAAGGACATGACGGTGTACTCAGATTGGCCATAACGAGTAACAAAGGCCGTTTAGGAATGTCCCCGTTCTTAATTTTGATTTAATGGTAGCCCAACCTCAAATCCATCTTGAAAAGATCGAGGATCCAGCGAGCTGATCATACGGATCGTTGATCCCGGGAGCGGATACTTGTTCTTGATGGTGACCAAATTGATGGTCGGTAATCCACAACCATCCGATCCGTACCATCCTTCTTCTTGACGAAGAGGACGGGGCAAGCCCATGGAGATGAACTAGGACGGATGAAACCCTTTTGCAAGGACTCATCGAGTTGTTTCTTAAGTTCAGCTAGTTCAAAGGGTGCCATCTTATAAGGTCTTCTAGAGATTGGGACGGTTCCGGGAACAAGGTCTATCACGAACTTGACATCCCTGTCAGGTGGAACACCTGGCAGTTCCTCTGGAAAGACATCTGGGAAATCACGGACTACCGGAATATCTTCGAGGTCTGGAAGGGGGTTGGCATTTAAGGAGTAAAGCTGGCGCTTAGACACTCGGGTTAGAACATTCACTGTCTTGCCCGAAGGATGGGTGAGTTGAACAGTTCTAGTAGAGCAATCAATCTTAGCATAATGGGCTGACATCCAGTCCATACCCAAGATGATGTTTATGTCCGAGGACTTAAGAGCTATTAGAGAAGCAAGAAAGACTAATCTGTCGACAAGAATTTCATTCCCATGACTTATTCTAGAGGTTTGCCATCTAGAACCGTGGGGTCTGAATTTCCATGGAGGTATGCATGTCACGAATGTGGTGTTGTGCAATCGAGCATAGCTCTCGTAAATAAATGAATGAGATGCTCCAAGATCAAAAAGAACAGATTACGGATGGCAATTAACAAGGAGCGCATCGAGAACGACGCTAGATCCTCATAAGTTTCTTCAGCAGAAACATAGTTGACGTGGCCACGAAAGGTGGCACTGGTTCAACATAGAGCACCTTTCTCGCTGGCTTGCCACGGCCAACTGACTTTCCAACTTGACTGGGGTTGTTTTGGGGACACTCACGGATGTAGTGGCCCGTCTCTCCACACTTGAAGCAAGTTATCACATTTGGGCGTGGAGCAGCATTAGCAGTGGGGCCTCCATAAGTCTTGGGCGGAACATACTGCTGGTTGGGGCGAGGCGCCTCAAAGGATGGCCTCGGGGTGAACCTGGGTGGTAGAGCAGTATTTGGAATCCAAACCCGGCGCTTCTGGGATCCAGAGCCGGATGAAGATCCGAGTCACGGACGTGTTTTGCGTGAAGCCTCAAAATCAGTCTGCCCTTGATTTAGTGCCGATAGCCTTATTGACTAGCTTCGAAAAGAGGTGCACTCATGCGCAGCGAAGGTCTCGGCGTAGCTCAGGCTAAGTCCCTTGCGGAACCTTGCACCGCTTCTTGGCGTCGGTAGAAACTTCCTCGAGCATAACATGCTAACTTCCCAAATTCACGGTGTAAGCATCCACCGTCACCTACCTTGGGTGAAGCTGCAGAATTCTCCCTTTGCGGTCCATAAGACCTTCGGGATGTGATGCTCACGGAAGGCAGCACTGAATTCAGCCCAAGTTGTAATTTGTCCAACCGGACGCATAGCCTCATAATTCTCCCACCAGAGACTAGCAGCGCCTTCAAGATGATAAGCGGCAAAGGTAACCTTGTCAGCCTCAGCCACGTTGGCAGAATGCAGCTTGTGGTAGATGCTGCAAAGCCAATCATCCGCGTCGAGAGGCTCAACGGAATATTTGAACTTCGGTGGATACAGCTTGACGAAGTCATTGAGTGAAACCAAATCATTTCTTGGCTGGCGTGCGGTGTTTTGTTCAATCCGCCCAAGAAGTTTATTGGTCTCACGCTTATTGCGCTCGCTTCAAAGATAACCTCGGCCAAAGATGGCGGTTGAGGCAGATTCACATTTCGGCTGTATTAGCTTCTCCCTGCTCCGAGCAGCAGGATTGTTGAGGGTGTTGACCATCCTAGGAAACAAAGCAAAGGTTTAAACCAGGATGGCAGAATTTAACAAGGAAGTGCGAAATGTAATGGATAACACGGAATGCAAAGATGTTCATCCGTATGACATGGTAATATAACACTGCCATATATATACCAACGGTCATACACACCATTCATAGTTTAGTACAAGCCTGACGGAGTACAACTATAAGGAAAGGCGTTACATCTCATCGGAAGCATTCCAACTCCTATACATTATTTTTCTACACTTCCGGAACGATACACACTAAGTCATATTCCACAAGTCACGCAGGACGGTGGAAATACAACTAATACCATACTAGGAATACTACTACTAACTCAGGCAGCTCCATAGTAGTCCTCATAGAAGTCACCACCCAAGCCTGGAAGTGGAACATGATCATCCGGAAACAGACAATCCTGTGGAGCCTGTGGACCATAGGGACTCAGATGTGGCCGTGGTCCAACAAACGGTGGCAGACGAGGCCCACGAGGAGGAGTTATGCCTCCAACCTCACGCCACTCCATAAAGTCTGGCAGACCCGCCCACACAGGGTACAAGTCCCTCATGTCCATATATCCGGCTTGCACGGCAGGTGCAAACCGAGTCAGAGTAGCCCAGTGATCAGAACGGGCATTAAAAAGCTTCATACGCAAGGCCCGGTTTTCACGGTCCTTGTCCTCCAAAGATCTCAAGAGTAGTGCGAAGGAGTGAGTCCTCATGGGATGCATCGCTGTACAAACCACGAAGGTAGCCATGCGCCCCTGTGGAGGATCTTGGCATGTAGCGGAAATCGGTGTTGCCCAGCAAGGCAGTTCTGGCTCGAATAATAGTCATCATAGAATAGGCTGCATCTTGCACGGACATCCCAATAGTGATCCCGAGCCCATAGGAACAGTGAAGTGGTTCAGTAGCTCCGGGATAAGATGGATAAATCCTGACCGTGCATAGATACTGGCTTTGATTGAAATCCCTAAACTCCTCCTCGACGGTATATTCAGGATACCATCGGTAACCAGTCTCAATCATCACCCTAACCAACATTGCCGTGTGACCACACACACCAATGCAACGGGTCAGACGAACCACTTGGTTCTGGGGACGGGTGGCCATCTGAAAGCACAGCCACAATGCAAAGACATTAGAATTTCTAGGGAAAATCGGGCAGCATAACATCTGTAAATGCTCAAAATCAGATTTGAGACATTCAAAATCAGATTGCAAAACCACTCAACAACATCATATCAAGGTTCTGGTTCAACTGATAGTATACCAAAAATTAGTATAACTGAACTGAGGAGGTAACAAACAATCCTATAAGTTACTACGGATTAGTAACACGTGAACCTGATAGAGAGAAGAGAGGCTAGTCCTATACCCACGTCGAATGAGAAGAGGATGACTCAGATCAGAGGCATAAGGTAGAGGAGTAAAAAGAGCCTTACGTTCCCTCCCACAATCAATTCCCCTACATATAACTAAAGCATTTCTAGACTCAACATCGACCAGTTTGGCTTAGCGAACCTACAGCCAGCCCTGCTCTGATGCCAACGCTGTCAGGACCCCGATTCCAAGTCACATCGACCTAGCGGTAACACCTCATATCACTTTGCGCCTCACGCACGGTATTCCCACGGTGTCGCCTTACCATGGCCCGGGACCGCTTATGCCTTTTGGCTCACGATATGATAGTGTTGCTAGCATCCACATGACAAAGAACCCGGCCGACATGGCTAGTCGTGAACCCAAAGCGGCGCTTAACCTCGGGGACAGGCATACATGAATCACATCGAGCATGTCGGTCATCAACCTATATATTCGGCTGTAGCACTGGCTAACAGGACTCGGGTATCCCGGCTGTAGC
The DNA here is from genome assembly GCA_021605205.1 of Aegilops longissima. Classification (NCBI taxonomy): domain Eukaryota; kingdom Viridiplantae; phylum Streptophyta; class Magnoliopsida; order Poales; family Poaceae; genus Aegilops; species Aegilops longissima. The sequence continues at coordinate 305,926,641 of CM038677.1, forward strand.
AGGCTAGGCAGGACTCAATACCACCGCGTGACATTTCCCCGAAGGGACAGATATAGGAACGACGTGAAACACATGTCGGCCAGTCAAGTGTCCAAGCAGTAGTGTTGGGCTAGCAGGACTCCGTGAACCGGGCTGTAGCGGACTACTATTGCTCGGAAGCACGAGACTACATTTCCCCATATGAGAGGCTGCCAAGGATAAACAACTAGTTTGTCGGATCCCACTCATACCAAGCATTTCAATCATACACGCAATATGCCCGATATGAGTAAATACAACAAGGCATCACAAAAAAACTCTACAACTCAAAGTACTTTATTTAAGAGGCTCCGAGGAGCCATACATAACATATTCATACAGGTAGGGGTCACATGACCCAACACTCAAGTCATACAAGCATACAAGCACATGCGGAAGCAAACTAGTCTGAGTACAGACTCTAGAAAGAAAGAAAGCTTGTTGGAGCCTTTCTATCTACAATGGCCCTTCACAAGTCTGAGATCACCACGTGGGTGGCTAGCTCACTCGTCGAAGTCGAGATCTACATAGAATCCATCGGAGGGGGTAGTGTTGTCCTCTGAAAAACATTAATAAGAAAACATGAGTACGGAGGTACTCAGCAAGTCTTACCACAGAATCCTATCATACATGCACATTCTCAGGAAGGTGGTGGAGTTATTTGCAGCAAGCCAGCTTTGACTCTTGGCTAAGCTATCCTACGTGACACCACTTGTAAAGCATTTGTCGCACACGAGTCCACTAATCACCATCACAATACTCCACCGTGGATCCTCTCTCGTCATCCCATGAGAGGGCCATCCGCGGTACTCACACTTATCTTGAGGCTTTTAGTAGTATCCATTTACTTGTCTATGAACTGATATAGGTAACCCAGAAGTCCTTCTCCGTGGACATGGCTATTCGAATAGATCATATTAACCCTGCAGGGGTGTACTTCTTCACACACGCTCTCACCACTTACCGCCGTTTACACGACATGTACTCGGCAACCTTCAAGCGGAAGCCCAACGTGGGTGTCGGCCACAGCCTACCTAAACACTCAAGTCTCGAGTCTAGGTTTATCGCCTATTCGGGTTCCATCCGCAGGGAGTCCGGCCGAGGTTTCCCATACAGCCCCGAACGATGTGTGCAGGGTTCCCGGGATACCAAACGGGCACTCGGTACACCGGGCCACGTGCCTACCGCAACACAACCCACCCCTAAGGTCAGCGTTGCGTGCGGCCCCCAGCATGCTACAAATACCAAAAACTACTTGCAACTCCCGGACTAAGAACAAGGGTGGTTAAGAAGTTGAGAGGGTCAATTAAGGATCCCAATGCGTGGTAGTAACTGTTTCATGGATCACAAACACAGATCTCAGTTCTTAGGATCGGCTTCAATGAAACAACCCACCATGTACTCCTACATGGCCTCTCATCGATACCTTTACCAAAACGTGTTCAACACTTTCACTCTCGAACAACCTTTCACTCCAGTTCATCATCCCGATGAGCCAGACCTGACACAACTCTAAGCATAGCAAGCATAGCATGGTAGGAATCACAAACATGGCTCAATCAACTCCTACACATACTAGTGGGTTTCATCTAGTTACTGTGGCAATGACAGGTCATGCAAAGGAAGTGGGTTCAACTACCGCAGCACACAACAGTTTGAATCGCATTGTCTTAATGCCGTAAACGAGAGCAGAAGCGAGAACATGGGTTTGTATCGGAATGATCAATGAGTTGCTTGCCTGATGGAACGGGGGTAGAGTACTGCCCTTCAGATGGATAGTCGAGGTTATCCTCGGGGGCAGAACCTATCACGAAAAGCATACCGAAAGTAAACACACATGACAATATGCAACAATATGATGCATGCTATGACATGGCAATATGGATGTGTGTTGGCCTAATGCAAGCTAAAATAGGAAGGGATGAACCCATTTGAATCAAAGATTCAAATGCTAGCTCATTTGAAATAGCCCTAAAGGTGCATTATCTTATTCTGGTTAAACAGCAAGGTTAACTTGTTTTAACATGCATGAAACCTGTACCAATGGATAGAATGGATTTTTATGATCATTTTTCATATATAAATCTTTGCATTTGGAGGTACAGATTAAAAGTTATAAGCATTTGAAATTTCAATTATATTATGGAATTTACTATATTAGAATAAATCCAGAAATTAGATTATTGTGTCAGCCATGCGTCAGCATGACGTCAGGGTCAACGGAGACGTCCAGGTCAAACCTGACAGTGGGTCCAGGGTGTCAGGGTAATTAGTTTAACTAATGTTTAATTAAAACTAAACCTATTTAGTTAGCAGGGCTGGGCCCCATTTGTCAGTGACTCATCAGAGTCAACCAGGGCCCACCCGGGTCAAAGTCCACGTCGGCTGCACCGGCGTCTAGCCGCCGGCGAGCCCGACGCGGCGGAGGAAGTGCGTTTGGCGATTCCGGCGACCAAACGAGCCGCGGAGGGTGGCTATGGGTAGCTGGGAACAAGCCGCGGCTACTGGTGGAGTCGGTTGGGGTCGGGGTGGCCGGAATCGGCGCCGGCGACGACCTAGGCGGCCGCCGGAGTTCGGCCGAAGACGAACTTGGGGCTAGAGGGGTTGGTGAGGTGCGAGGAGTGTATGGTTAGACCCCATGGGGTGCGGTGAGTGTGATGGACACCCAGAGGTGGCCGGAGGGTGACCGGGAGCACGTCGGCGACGAGCTCCATGGCGGCGGGTGCGGGTGAGCTTCGTTCGGTTGCTACGCTGCTCGAGAGCGAGAAAGAGAGGGAAGGGGAGGTAGATGGGCTCACGGGCGACGCGTAGAAGCTCTCGTCGAGGTCGGGGACGGACCGGAGCGACGACGGCGTTGAAGGGGATCTCCGGCGACGGTGGACTCGGCCGAGGGCGGTGTGGTGGATTCGGGGCACTAGAGCAGGCGGGGCTTGGCTAGTTTGGGGTAGTCGAGAGCGGCGGAGCTCCTAGACAAGGTGAGGAGGAGCACGGACGGCGGGGAGCGTGGTTACTGGCGATGGTGCGGCGACGGCAAGGCCGGCCAAGGCGGGGAGAGCGAGAGAGATGAACCGGGGAGGAGAGGAAGTGTCCAGGGGGTTCGGGGGAGAGGGAGAGGGCGATCCACATCGGCAGCTGGCGAGAGGAGCGGCGAGGCGGCGACCAGGTGCGTGGCACCCATGCGGTGCCCGCCGTCGAGCACCTGGCTGCCTGCCTGGCCGAGCCAAGCAACTCGCTGGCGCGGCTGCTGGGCTGGGCCGGCAGGTGGGCCGGGTAGGTGGCGCCAGGTAAGTGCCCTCCTGTTTTTATATTTTTCTAATTTTCTGCAACTTTGTGGAGTTTTCTAAAATACCAAAACAGTTTTAAAATTCACCAAAATGCTCCTGGTCCATTGTTGAAATATTTCCAACATGAAACATTTTGGTTTGGCAATTTTTGGGCATTTGAAATATTTTATATAATTTGAAATGCTCAAGTTCAAAAACTTATGAGTTAATTCAAGGACCTTTGGATGACCTAGAAAATGATGCACCACTTTTGACATAGGCTCTGAACCAAAGCAAAGATGATGAGCATTTCGAAGGGCATTTCAGGTTCATTGAAATATTTTTTAGTAAACCCTAGTTGAATTAAGGGGGGGGGGGTTCTGGGGGTTTCCTGTCTTTCCCATTTCAAATTCAAATGAAATTTAAACATGATGCACACCCTAATGCATGGTCTAGCTGGGATGTGACACCCATCCTCCTGCAACATTGACCCCAAATACGGAAAGGTGTCCTTCCGAGGTACCACCTGGCCATCAAGGCTAACCTCCTCCTCCTCACACCTATTAGTACTGAAACTGCACATCATGTACTCAGTTTTAGTTCTACTAAGCCTAAACCCTTTCGATTCCAAGGTTTGTCTCCATAACTCTAACTTCCTATTTACCCCCGTCCGACGATCGTCAACTAGCACCACATCATCCGCAAAGAGCATACACCATGGGATATCTCCTTGTATATCCCTTGTGACCTCATCCATCACCAATGCAAAAAGATAAGGGCTCAAAGCTGACCTTGATGTAGTCCTATCTTAATCGGGAAGTCATCGGTGTCGACATCACTTGTTCGAACACTTGTCACAACATTATCGTACATGTCCTTGATGAGGGTAATGTACTTTGCTAGGACTTTGTGTTTCTCCAAGGCCCACCACATGACATTCGGCGGTATCTTATCATAGGCCTTCTCCAAGTCAATGAACACCATATGCAAGTCCTTCTTTTGCTCCCTATATCTCTCCATAAGTTGTCGTACCAAGAAAATTGCTTCCATGGTCGACCTCCTAGGCATGAAACCATACTGATTTTTGGACACGCTTGTCATTCTGCTTAAGCGGTGCTCAATGACTCTCTCCCATAGCTTCATTGTATGGCTCATCAGCTTAATTCCACGGTAATTAGTACAACTCTAAACACCCCCCTTGTTCTTGAAGATTGGTACTAATATACTTCGTCTCCATTCTTCTCGCATCTTGTTTGCCCGAAAAATGAGGTTGAAAAGCTTGGTTAGCCATACTATCACTATGTCCCCGAGACCTTTCCACACCTCAATGGGGATACAATCAGGGCCCATCGCCTTGCCTCCTTTCATCCTTTTTAAAGCCTCCTTCACCTCAGACTCCTGGATTCGCCGCACAAAACGCATGTTGGTCTCATCAAAGGAGTCGTCCAGTTCAAGGGTAGAACTCTCATTCTCCCCATTGAACAGCTTTTCGAAGTACTCCCGCCATCTATGCTTAATCTCCTCGTCCTTCACCAAGAGTTGGCTTGCTCCGTCCTTGATGCATTTGACTTGGCCAATATCCCTCGTCTTCCTCTCTCAGATCTTGGCCATCTTATAGATGTCCCTTTCAACTTCCTTCGTGCCTAACCGTTGGTAGAGGTCCTCATATGCCCGACCTCTTACTTCACCAACAGCTCACTTTGCGGCCTTCTTCGCCATCTTATACTTCTCTATGTTGTTTGCACTCCTATCCAGGTATAGGCGTCTGAAGCAATCTTTCTTCTCTTTAATCGCCTTCTGGACATAATCATTCCGCCACTAGGTATCCTTATCTTCGCTTCTCCTTCCCCTGGACACTCCAAACTCCTCCGAGGCCACCTTACGAATGCAAGTCGCCATCTTCATCCACACATTGTCCGCATCCCCTCCTTCCTCCCAAGGGCCCTCCTTAATGACCCTCTCCTTGAACACCTGAGCTACCTCCCCCTTGAGCTACCACCACTTTGTTCTAGCAACTTTGGCACACTTATCCCGCTGGACACGAATCCGAAAGCGGAAGTCAGCAACCACCATCTTATGCTGGGGTACAACACTCTCTCCAGGTATCACCTTACAGTCTAGGCACGCACGCCTATCTTCTCTTCTTGAGAGGATGAAATCAATCTGGCTAGAGTGTTGGCCACTACTAAAAGTCACCAGATGTGATTCTCTCTTTCTAAAGAGGGTGTTAGCTACAATCATGTTTTAGGCTAGAGCAAAGCATAAGACATCTTCTCCTTCTTGATTCCTGATGCCATAGCCAAAGCCCCCATGCGCCCCTTCAAAACCTGTGTTAGATGTACCCACATGGCCATTGAGGTCTCCTCCTATGAAGAGCTTCTCACCAATCGGTATACTCCTAACCATGTCTTCTAGGCCTTCCCAGAACTCCCTCTTGGTGTTCTCATTGTGGCCTACTTGCTGGGCATACGCGCTGATAACATTGAGAACCAAGTCCTCAACTACCAGCTTGACCAGGATAATCTGGTCCCCACGTCTCTTGACGTCTACCACTCCATACTTGAGGCTCTTGTTGATCAAGGTGCCTACGCCATTTCTGTTTGCAGCCGTCCCCGTGTACCACAGCTTGAAGCCGGTATCCTCCACCTCCTTCGCCTTCTCTCCTCTCCATTTGGTTACTTGGACGCAAAGGATATCAACACCTCTCCTCACCGCTGCATCAACTAGCTCCCGAAGCCTCCCTGTCAGAGACCCTACGTTCCAGCTACCTAAGAGAATCCTCCTAGGCTCGGCTAGCTTCCTTACCGTTCGCACTCGTCGAGTAAAATTCAAAGACCCTTGCTCATTTTCCATTATATCCGGGCGCCGATGTAGCGCGCCACTAAGGATGCGACGACCCGATCCTTGCTCACTTGCCACCGTATCCGGATGAAGATACGACGCGCCACTTGGGGGGTGACGGCCCAGCCGTTGCCCATTTTCCACCACACCCGGGTTCTAATGTGGCGCGTTGTTGAGAGGGTTACGCCCCAACAAAAATCTTTTGGGTTTCATCTCCATAAGAGTGGCTGAGTTTTTACGTTGGCTCGCCAAGCCTATCACAACCTTCCTCCTTCACCCGGGCTTGGGACCGGCTATGTTGAGACAACATAGGCGGAGTTGCTTGATGAGAATGACATGTTTGAGAATTTATTTGCTGCAATTAATGTTTGTCCCAAGCTTGAGGATGCTATGTTTAATGAATATGATCTTTTTAGTCCCCCTACTTTGAATGATCAAACTTGCTATGATGGTTGCATGCCTCCTATCTATGATGAGAACAAAGTTGCTACTTATGATGATTATTGTGATGAGACTTATGTTATAAAAAGTGGTGATAATTATTGTCAGAATTTTGAATATCCTTTTAATGAACATTACTTTCTTAATGTGGGTACAATTTTTAGTATTCAAGTCTCATATGATACTCCCACTATTGTGAATGAGAATTAAATTGCTTCTGTGGAGAGTAATAAATTTTCTATGCTTGTGGACCATGAAGAGAATGATTTATGTAATGGTTATATTGATGAATCTATTCATGATGCTACTAAAAATTATTATGAGAGAGGAACTTATGATGCATGATGTTCTCTTTGTGTTTCAATTCTTATCTTTTATGTGAGCATCATTGAATCATCATGCCTAGCTAAAAGACACGAAAGAAAAGTGCTTGTTGGGAGACAAACAAACACTTTTACTTACTGTTTTTGTGTGTTCACATGATTAAGCTACTGTAGTAATCATGTTTTATTTATTTTGTTTCAATAAAGTTCCAGGTAAAGCCTTTGGGATCATGTTGGGTGATAGTTGATTTGACCCTACTGAAAAACAGAAACTTTTGCGCTCACGAAAATAAGTCTAATTTTTAACAGAAGAGTAATTTTGAGTTGATTCTTTTTTAAGAAGTTTAATATACAAATTTCTCAAGTGGTAATAATTTTTTCATAATTGTTTGAGTAGCATAAATACGGTTTGGGTACAGATTACTACAGACTGTTCTGTTTTTGACAGATTCTGTTTTCAATGCATAGTTTGCTTGTTTTCCAGTTTCTACGGCTTATATTGCCCAATATAAATTGTGGAAATGATATGCTACAGTAGGAATTGTGTGAGAAAATTTATGAATATTGTCTTTGACAGTACCAAAGTGAATTGGTTTGCTCTTTATCAAACTAACCTATCTCACGAAGTTCCGTTAAGTTTTGTGTGATTGAAGTTTTCAAGTTTTGGATGAGATATCGATATGAGTAGAATAAGGAGTGACAAGACCCTAAGATTGGGGAAGCCCAAGGCACCACAAGGTAATATTCAAGGAAGATCCAAGCAACTAAGCTTGGGGATGCCCCGGAAAGCATCCCCTCTTTCGTCTCCAACATTATCGGTAACCTCACTTGGAGCTGTGTTTTCATTCGTCACATGGTATGTGTTTTCCTTGGAGCATAATTTCATTTGGTTAGGATTTGCTTGTTGTTATTTAGAATAATGTTTTGCATCTTTTATTTCAAAAAAAATTTCAAGTATAGCCTTTGCCATGCTTATTTTGCAAGTTTACATGTTACTGTTTCAAAACAAAAAGTTTACTGCTGTTGCAAAAAGTCCCTAGAAAAGTCAGAATGTGAGAAAATATTGAAACTTTCTGCATAATAAGCTCTGATAATTTTTCTATAGTGTGGTAGAATTTCATAATGTTTGGAGTTAGAGAAGCATTGATACTCTTGCATTCTTTACAGACTGTACTGGTTTGGCAGATTACTGTTATGTTTGCATTGTTTGCATATGTTTGCTTGTTTAATGATTCTATTTGAGGATAGGAGTATTAAATATGCAGAGGCATTTAGTATGCAATGTTGAATAATAATTTTATTGATTTGCTAAAATAGAGAATGATAAGGTTTTTGCATTGGTTTATACTAACTTATCTCACGAGTTCTTCTTGAGTTTTGTGTGGATGAAGTTTTTAAGATTTAGGGAAACCGTGATATAAAAGGAATTAAGGAGACACAAAAGCTCAAGCTTGGGGATGCCCAAGGCATCCCAAGATAATATCTCAAGAAGTCTCAAGCATCTAAGCTTGGGGATGCCCCGGTAGGCGTCCCACCTTTCTTCTTCAACAATTATCGGTTAGTATCGGTTGAACCTAAGTTTTTGCTTCTTCACATGATGTGTGATATTCTTGGAATGTCATTTTATTTTGATTTTGCTTGCTGTTTTAATAAAATACTTAGATATGAAAATTTTAAATAGGAGAGAGTCCTCACATAGCTATTTATTTACTTAACTACTTGCATGATCGTCACTTATATATTTTTGGAGTAGTTTGTCATTTACTCTTGTGCTTCACTTATGATGAAGACATCAATACCATTGTTACACCCACAGCCCCTGCTACTATACATACTTATTATCCGCCACCAATTCGTATCCATATACCATCACCAATCCGTATCCATATACCACCACCAATACGTATCCATATACCACCACCGCTGCCATATACCACCACCGCTGCCATCTACCACCACCGCTGTCATATCTTACCATCATATATCCACCACCAATCCAAGTTCTTCTTGTATTTGGTTTGTTTTCGAGATCACCTATTTTCCATTTCGTGTTTCCTTGCCTGAGTAGGTCCCATAAAAAAATTGGGCGACCCCCAGGCAGTTTTTAGGCCAAAATTTTAGAGACCAAAAATATTTTTCCCTATCCTATTTTTAGGTCCCAGGGAGTGTTTTGAGACACTCGCCATCACAGTGATTTCTTTTCGCACTTTCTCATCGTCGCAGCCCTGATTTCCGAAAAAAATCCAAAAAAAATTCGCGCCTAGCCTGTTAGTTTGACTTGGGAAGAGTTTTGAGACACTCGCCATTATAGTGATTTTTCGCAAAAAAAAAGAAGAGCGCAAAAAAAGAGGAGCGCAAAAAAACAGCAAAAAAAATTCAGAGTGTGCTTTTCCCTTGCTTACATGCAGCGCAGTGATTTTGTTAGTGTTGTTGGCTCGCGTCTCTAGCACGGTCTAGCCTAGGACCAGCATAGTACCGTTGTTGAGCGTTTATTCAACTTTGCATCTCTGAATTGATTATTGCTGACCCTTTTTGCTACCATATTATAAGCCTTCCTAGCTCCACATACATCTACATCGTGCGTTTGACTCTCCCTGGTAATCGCTTTATCCAAGCTTTGAGAGTTTTGACTACATCAGTTGCCGATCACCGCCTGCTGCTAGGTAAGAACTGGTAAGAATTTGAGATTTGCTTGACGGATTTGTGACACCCACCACCACCACCACCACTTGTTAGTTGTCTGTAGGATCATATTCTTGTGTGTTTCTATTGCTGCTAACCATGCCAGGATCACAAGCCGACGAGATTGACCGGGAGAACTTAATGAAATAGGAGCTTAACGAACAGGTGCAAGATGTGCTGAACAGTTTTGAAGAGGCCATGGAGAAGATCGCTGGCTTCGAGAAGACGTTCGAAACAAAGCTCGATAAAAGATTTAATGAACTACTTGCGCGTCTTCCACCGCCTGCTGCACCTGTCGCACCTCTACAACAACAAAAACAACAACAACATCGCCTTCCAAATCAAGTGGGACGAGCACAGCGCATTCCCCTTGAGCCTGGTCAAACTTCTGGTGCCGGTGTACCTACTGTTGATGCTTCTGTAGCTCCTGCTGCTACTGCAGAGGTGGAGGACCATTTCGAGGATGAGGTTGAACAAAATCAGAACTATGTGCAACCACCAGAACCACCACCACCAGGTCGTCCTCATGCATATCATCGCAACGGTAGGGCTGCACCACCACCTGAGGTACAAGCTCATGACCATCTTCCTAAACTAAAGTTGAATATTCCACAATTTGAGGGTAGATATGTTCCTGATATATATCTTACTTGAGAGTTAGAAACTGAACAACGATTTACATGTTTACAATATCCTGAGGAGAGACGTGTTCCTGCTGCTATTTGTGCTTTCACTAGCTTTGCATGTGTTTGGTGGTCTGAACATTGTAGATTATATCCCATTCCAGCTACTTGGGCTGCTTTGAAAACTTCTATACGTACTCGTTGGGTTCCACCTTATTATCAACGCGAATTACTTCAAAAATTGCAGCGCTTAAGACAAGGAATTTTTTTTGTAGAAGAATATTATCAGGAACTAAAAACTGGCATGATTCGATGTGGTATTGTTGAGGATAATGAAGTTATGCTTGCACGTTTTATGGGTGGATTAAATAGAGGGATTCATACCATTCTAGAGTATAAGGAGTATAATAATATCACTCGTTTATTCCATCTTGCTTGTAAAGCTGAACGTGAAGTGCAAGATCGATAGGCATTGCGCGGATTAACTTTTCTGCAGGTCGACCTTCATCATGGACACCGCGTGCATCCTCTACTCCCACACATTCTACTGCACCGACACCTCCATCAGATGCCACCTCCAGCCGTGATACAAGGAAGCAGGCACAACCACCACTATCTGCCAAGAGCACACCTATTGGGGCTGCACAGAGTTCTTCTTCTTCCATGGCATCAAGAGGGCACACAAGTGATATTATTTGTCGTCGTTGTAAGGGACGAGGTCATTATGCGAGATAATGCAAATCTCAGCGTGTGATGATTGCTACTGAGGATGGTGGGTATGAGTCCGCTAGTGACTGATGAGGAGACTTTGGGTCTTATTACAGGTGAAGAACACGGTGGAGATGATTCTGATCATGAGATGCAATACATGGCTCCTGAAGACGCTGACAGGTATGAATGTTTGGTTGCTCAATGTGTTTTGAGTGTGTAGGTCACACAAGCTGAGAAAAATCAAAGGCATAATTTGTTCCATACAAAGGGAGTTGTGAAGGAACGTTCTATTCGCGTCATCATAGATGGAGGGAGCTGCAACAACTTGGCTATCATGGAGATGGTGGAGAAACTATCTCTCACCACAAGACCACATCCACATCCTTACTACATCCAATGGTTCAACAACAGCGGCAAGGTTAAGGTAACCCATATTGTTCGTGTGCATTTTAGTATCTCTACATATGCTCATTATGTTGATTGTGGTGTGGTACCTATGCAAGCATGTTCCTTATTACTTGGTAGTCCATGGCAATTTGACAAAAATTCTATACACCATGGTAGAAACAATCAGTATACTCTTGTTCATAAGGATAAACATATTACTTTGCTTCCTATGTCTCCTGATTCCATTTTGAAAGATGATATTAATAGAGCTAATAAAGCAAAACAGGAGAAAAATAAGAGTGAAAATCAGACTGTGGCAAAAGAATTTGAGCAACAAATGAAGCCTACTAATAAACCATCTAGTATTGCTTCTGAAATTAAATTGAAAAGTGCATGTGTACTTGCCACTAAATCTGATATTGATGATCTAGATTGCAGCAAATCTGTTTGCTATGCTTTTGTGTGCAAAGAGGCATTATTTTCATTCGAGGATGTGCCTTCCTATTTGCCTCCTGTTGTCACTAACATTTTGCAGGAGTTTGCTGACGTCTTTCCACAAGACGTGCCACCGGGATTACCACCGTGCGCCATACCGTACCAATCCAGAGGAGAAGAAGGAGATTATGCGTCAAGTACAGGAGCTGCTTGACAAAGTTTATATACGCGAATCTCTTAGTCCTTGTGTTGTTCCTATTATACTACTGCCAAAAAAGGATGGTACGTCGCGTATGTGTGTTGATTGTAGAGGCATTAATAATATTACTATTCGTTATCATCATCCTATTCCTAGGCTAGATGATATGCTTGATGAATTGAGTGGCTCTACAATATTCTTCAAAGTTGATTTGTGTAGTGGATACCATCAAATTCGTATGAAATTGGGAGATTGATAAGATAATTTGTAACAAGCAACAAGTAACAAAAGTAAATAAAGTGCAGCAAGGTGGCCCAATCCTTTTTGTAGCAAAGGACAAACCTGGAAAAACTCTTATAATAGAAAAAGCGCTCCCGAGGACACATGGGAATATCGTCAAGCTAGTTTTCATCACGTTCATATGATTTGCATTCGGTACTTTGATAATCTGATATGTGGGTGGACCGGTGCTTAGGTGTTGTTCTTACATGAACAAGCATCCCACTTATGATTAACCTCTATTGCAAGCATCCGCAACTACAACAAAAGTATTAAGGTAAACCTAACCATAGCATGAAACATATGGACCCAAATCAGCCCCTTACGAAGCAACGCATAAACTAGGGTTTAAGCTTCTGTCAGTCTAGCAACCCATTATCTACCTATTACTTCCTAATGCCTTCCTCTAGGCCCAAATAATGGTGAAGTGTTATGTAGTCGACGTTCACATAACACCACTAGAGGCTAGACAACATACATCTCATCAAAATATCAAACGAATACCAAATTCACATGACTACTAATAGCAAGACTTCTCCCATGTCCTCAGGAACAAACGTAACTACTCACAAAGCATATTCATGTTCATAATCAGAGGGGTATTAATATGCATATAGGATCTAAACATATGATCTTCCACCAAATAAACCAACTAGCATCAACTACATGGAGTAATCAACACTACTAGCAACCTACTAGTACCAATCCCGGAATTGGAGACAAGAATTGGATACAAGAGATGAACTAGGGTTTTGAGAGGATATGGTGCTGGTGAAGATGTTGATGGAGATTGCCCTCTCCCGATGAGAGGAGCGTTGGTGATGACGTTGGTGATGATTTCCCCCTCCCGGAGGGAAGTGTCCCCGGCAGAACAGCTTTGCCGGATCCCTAGATTGGTTCCGCCAAGGTTCTACCTCGTGGCAGCGGAGTTTCGTCCCGAAAGGTTGCTTCTAATTTTTTTCTCGACGAAAGACCTCATATAGCAGAAGATGGGCATCGGAGGGCCACCAGGGGGCCCACGAGGTAGGGGGCGCGCCGAGGGGGGGCGCCCCACCCTCGTGGACAGGGTGTGGGCCCCTGGCCTTCATCTTTGGCAAGGATTTTTTACTATTTATTTTAAGATATTCCGTGGAGTATCAGGACTTTTGGAGTTGTGCAGAATAGGTCTCTAATATTTGCTCCTTTTCCAGCCCAGAATTCCATCTGCCGGCATTCTCCCTCCTTATGTAAACCTTGTAAAATAAGAGAGAATAGGCATAAGTATTGTGACATAACGTGTAATAACAACCCATAATGCAATAAATATCGATATAAAAGCATGATGCAAAATGGACGTATCAGAGATGAATGGAAAACAACATTTAAAACTAAGTTTGGTTTATATGAGTGGTTAGTCATGCCTTTTCGGTTAACTAATGCACCTAGTACTTTCATGAGACTAATGAACGAAGTTTTATGCCTCATATTGAATTTGCTTATAATCGTTCATTGCATTCTACTACTAAGATGTGCCGTTTTGAAATTGTGTATGGTTTCCTTCCTCATGCACCTATTGATTTGTTGCCTCTTCCATCTTCGGAGAAGTTTAATTTTGATGCTAAACAACGTGCTGAATTGATCTTAAAATTGCATGAGATAACTAAGGAAAGCATTGAGCGTATGAATGCTAAATATAAACTTGCTGGAGATAAGGGTAGAAAACATATTGTGTTTGCACCAGGAGATCTTGTTTGGTTACATTTGCGTAAGGATAGATTTCCTGATTTGCGCAAATCAAAGCTAATGCCACGTGCTGATGGTCCTTTTAAGGTGTTAGAGAAAATAAACGATAATGCATATAAACTTGAGATGCCAGTGGATTTTGGGGTTAGTCCCACTTTTAACATTGCAGATTTGAAGCCTTATTTTGGTGAGGAAGATGAGCTTTCATCGAGAACGACTTCATTTCAAGAAGGGGAGGATGATGAGGACATCAATACCATTGTTACACCCACAGCCCCTGCTACTATACATACAGGGCCAATTACTAGAGCTCGCGCACGCCAATTAAATTACCAGGTACTTTCGTTTCTTAGTAATGATTCTAATGTTCATGAGAATATGATGCTGCCTAAATTGGATACATTTGTTTTGCTTACAAATGAAGGGCCTAGCTTGGAGAAGGATGAACATTGGAGTAAGAACAAGCATGGAGTTGATGGCATGCGTAAGGGAAACAAGAAAAGAGTTTCCGGTGATGATTTCAGGACTTTGAAGCCACCATAATGTGTGCATGAAGCCTTGGAGGAAATATACAAGATGCCACTTCATAAATTTCGTCCAGAGGCTATTCTAGGTGTTGCGTCACCTTATTATTGGGCCAGGCCCATGTAATTTCACAATACTTGAATATAGGCTGTTTTTAGAGTCCGTATGTGTGGGGAAACAAGAGTTAGGGTTGGTTTCGGACCCCTCCTCCAAGGGCCACGAAATTCCCCCCTCTTCCTCCATATATGCAACCCTTAGGGCATCGTTTAGACTTTGGGTTTTGTTTAGATTAAAAGTTCACCATAGCTGCAACTTCGCGTACTTCGTTTGTGTTCAACGACCAGACCAAGACGTCACAGAACCCCACCTTGATCAATAAAGCTTTCCTCTTATATTCGCAATATCCAGATTGCAATCTTAGTTTCTTGTTGGTTCTTCGTTTGCCTGCAGGAAACAGACCTTCGTGGTCAGGTTGATCGTGCTCCGGCGTGGTTCGTTTAGCGATTGCTAAGGCGCGACATCCTCGCACGTTCATAGTCGGATCATCAAAGTCGACTTCCTCCAAAACGATGGCCACCATCTCATCGAAAGATGGGACACCTTTTCCTCTATCAACTTATATCCTATGAGTAAATTGTTGAATAAACTGAATGTAATGAAGTTGAAACTATATGTTCATATCATGACTAGTGGTAGCTTCACATTGGGTTTAGAAAGTAAAATATTTTGAGGCTTGACAATCACAATATTGGTTATACAAGGAATTCACGAATAATTAGTATAAGGAAGAGAACTTTCGCATGAAAATACACTATCATGGAAATCTTTTGTGATTGTGAGCCCCCATCAAAATAATATATGCCAAAATTGTTGACGTTGGACAAGGAAGACAACGTAATGATTTATGTTTGCTCATATTCACATAGAAGTCATATTTTCATAGATCCTTCAACATGTGGTGCTTATCCCCCATCTTTCCTAGCCAAAAATTCTGCACCAAGTAGAGATTCTACCTGTGCATCAAAACCCCTTAAACCCAAATCTCATTTTCAAGAGTCCACCATACCTACCTAAGTATTGAGCAAGATCCTTCAAGTAAGTTGTCATAGGTGGAATAAGGAAATAAAAATTTCTTCTAAAAGTGTTAGATCATTTAGTGTAAGAGAAAATTGAGCGTTGTATGAACTTGTGATGGCAAAGCAATAAAAGCAACAGACTGCATAATAAAGGTTGCTATCATAAGGGACAATATAACGTGACGTTCTTTTGCACTAAGGGGTTGAGCAAACAAACAAATAAGCGCATGGAAACCTATACTTCCCTCTATGAAGGGTCCATATATTACTTTTATGTATTTACTTTTATGCAAGAGTCGAAGATTTTCTCTCTATTCCTTTTTCATTTTTCTCCTTTGGCAAGCATCATGTGGTGAGGAAAGATCTAGGCACATATGTCCAGTTGAATATTGGTAGCATGAGTTATTATTCTTGACATCACCCTTGAGGTGAATACGTTGGGACGCGAAACTATACGCCCCCATCTTTCTATGTGTCTGGTTGAAACGGTTTGCTCATGTGTATGCGGTGAGTCTTAGCAATCACAGAAAGACTATATGATGGTTGAGTAAATGGAGCTCTTACTTAGACTCTATTGAATAAATTGAATTGCAATTGCTTGGTGACTGAGATCATAGGTTGTTGAGTTTCTAGAGAATTCATTGTTTGAACCTTATGATGTGAATTGGTTGCTACTATAACATGAGAAGTTTTATAAGAAAGAATTGATGTTATGTTGCTAGGAAAAGTGATCGAAATTTTCATTGATCAAACTTATGCACTTTCCTAGCATTCACACTTCATAAATTATTTCTTTTATCATTTACCTACTCGAGGACGAGTAGGAATTAAGCTTGGCGATGCTGATACGTCTCCAACATATCTATAATTTATAAAGTATTCATGCTGTTATTTTATCATTCTTGGATGTTTTACAATCATTTTATAGCAACTTTATATCATTTTTGGGACTAACATATTGACCTAGTGCCCAGTTCTAGTTGCTGTTTTTGCTTGTTTTTTACATCACTTGAAATCGATACCAAACGGAGTCCAAATGCAACGAAACTCCATGGAGATTTTTTATGAACCAGAAGACATCCATTGGGCCAGCGCAACACCTGGGGGTGCCCCGAGGAGGGCACAACCCACCAGGGCATGCCAGGCCCCCCTGGCGCGCCCAGGTGGGTTGTGCCCACCTCGGTGGCCTCCCGCACCCCTCTTTTCACTATAAATTCCCAAATATTCCAAAACCCTTCATGGTTAACCTAGATCAAAAATTTCGCCACCGCAAGGCTCTATATCCATGAAAACGAATCTAGATCCTGTTCCGGCACCCTGCCGGAGGGGGAATCATCTCCGGTGGCCATCTTCATAATCCCGGTAGCCACCACGATGAGGAGGGAGTAGTCCATCCTCAGGGCTGAGGATTTGTACCAGTAGCTATGTGTTTAATCTCTCTCTCTCTCTTTCTCTCTCTCGTGATCTATATCATGGGCTTTGTTAACATAGATGGATCATATTATGTTTCTCCCCTCTATAGTCTTGTTGTGATGAATTGAGTATTTACCCTTCGAAGTTTTGTCTTGTCGGATTGAATATTCAGATATGAGAACACATGATGTATGTCTTGCGGTATGAATACTTGAGGTGACAATGGGGTATCATATTGATTCACTTGATGTATGTTATGGCAGTCAACTTGCAGATTCCCGAGGTGATATTGGGGTAATCTATGCATAGGGGTTGATGCATGTTTTTATTATCTTTTCTCCGATAGAAACTTTGGGGTCTCTTTGTAGTTCTTTGTGTGGATTGAGTATTATGAGTATGAATTTGCTTTGGTGTTATTTTAGTATGAACTCTAGGATAGATCGAACAGAAAAAATAGCTTTGTGTTATTTTAGTACGAACTGTTGAATAGATCGAACGGAAAGAATAGCTTTGTGGTGGTTCCGTACCCTACAAACGATTTCTATCTTTTGTTCTCCACTAATAGGAACTCGAGAGTGATTCTTTATTGCACTTTGAGGGATAATCATATGATCCAACTATGTTAGCATTGTTGAGAGGTTGCACTAGTGAAAGTATGGACCTCAGGCCTTGTTTTCAAGCATTGCAATACTGTTTTTGTGCTTGTTTACTATTTGCTACCTTGCTGTTTTTATTTATGCAGATTATAAAAATATATTTCTACCATCCCTATTACACTTTTATCATCATCTCTTCGCCAAACTAATCCACCTATACAATTTGCCATTGTATTGGGTGTGTTGGGGACACAAGAGATTTCTTGTATTTGGTTGCAGGGTCGTTTGAGAGAGACCATCTTTATCCTACACCTCCCACGGATTGATAAACCTTAGGTCATCCACTTGAGGGAAAATTGGAACTGTCCTACAAAACTTTGCGCTTGGAGGCCCAACATGAGTCTACAATAATAAAGTTGCGTAGTAGACATCAACATGCAATCTTGGTCGGGGGGCCCCTAGAGCGCTTCTTTATTCTTTGTTGCACGGGGTCATCACCCCGGCTTAGTATAAGGGGTTACATGTAGCTGAGGCATGGCCTGTACAAAAGGGTGGGTGTCGGGCAGGGCCCGACAGCCGCGCCTTACGCGTACAAATTGCGGAGATGCTCAATATTCCATGAGGTTTGCAACTGACTGCCATCTCTGGTCTGCGGACAGACTGCGCCAGGTCTGGTGACTCATACTACCTAGTAAGGGCCTTCCCACTTCGGTGACAACTTGTGTGCACCCTTGGCAGACTGAACGCGCCTAAGGACAAGGTCACCTTCCTCAAAACACTGGGCATGAACCCTGCGGCTATGATAGCGATGCAGGGCTTGCTGGTAGCGTGCAACACACGTAGCAGCCAGGAGATGATTCTCCTCGAGTAGCACATCATTGTCATGCATGTGCTGATCTTGCGCTACTTCATCATAGGAAAGCACCCGAGGCGACCCGTAAATGAGTTCCGTGGGGATAAATGCTTCTGCCCCTGTCGGTGTCAAAACTGGCGGATCTCAGGAGTCGGTATCCGTGGGCTCGTAGGGTTCGGAACTCGACCCCGGAGAAGAGTCCGGGGTTCCGTTGATGCAGATGCCGTACGCAGCAGAATCTGCGAGCGGCTCCAACACCGCAGAATCGGTAGCCCCGCGATGGGGTTGAGCTTCCCATCTTCGGGGGACTTGATCTGCTCCGGATCTAAGGCCAGAGTTGTTGCAGGAGTTCTCTCCTGGATGCGGCCCGATGACAGGTTCAAGCCATGTCCATCTGAGTGGCGGGGAGTGATTGCCGCGGTCTCGAATCCGTCGAAGATCAAGTCTCCACGGATGTCCGCAACGTAGTTCAAGCTTCCGAATCTGACCTGATGGCCAGGGGCGTAGCTGTCGATTTGCTCCAGATGGCTAAGCAAGTTGGCCGTAGTACGAAGCCGCTAAACACTAAGATCTGCCCGAGGACAAAGGTTTCTCCCTGGACAATGTCATCATCGACGATTGAAGGGGCCATCAAACCTTTTGATGATGACACAGTGGAACTCTCAATGAAAGCACCAATGTCGGTGTCAAACCCGGCGGATCTCGGGTAGGGGGTACCGAACTGTGCGTCTAGGATCGATGGTAACAGGAGACGGGGGACACGATGTTTACCCAGGTTCAGGCCCTCTCTATGGAGGTAATACCCTACTTCCTGCTTGATTGATCTTGATGAATATGAGTATTACAAGAGTTGATCTACCACGAGATCGTAATGGCTAAACCCCAAAAGCCTAGCCTATGAATATGGTAATGAATGTGTCCTATCCGGACTATGCTCTCCGGTATATATAGACACCGGAAAGATCTAGGGTTACATGGAGCCGGTTACATAAGAAGGAATCTTCACAGTTTGTCGCCTAGCTTGCCTTCCACGCCAAGGAAAGTCCAATCCGGACACGAGTATGGTCTTCGGTCTTCACAGCCCATCAGTCCGGCCCATGGATAGTAGGCCGGACGCCCGAGGACCCCGTAGTACAGGACTCCCTCAGCAGCCCCTGAACTTGGCTTCAATGACGAGGAGTCCGGCGCGCAGATTGTCTTCGGCATTGCAAGGCAGGTTCCCCTTTCTCTGAACTCCAAGATAATCTTCGGACGTAGTAGATATATCCGGACCTGTATGTATAGTTGCAAAAAATATACGAGCCTAATTTATTGGCAACCGTTTATGATATCACGCCTGCCCGGTCACTATTTCCAACCGTTGGCTGGCGTGTCGCCCCATGTCTCGGGACACGGTTTTGTTGGCTTGTCTTGCCAAGGCAGAGATCGTGTTCCCTTATTCACGGGATTTTCTTTATTGCAGGCGTGGGTAACCCAACCGTCCCCCGGGTACAACTCTCTAGAGATTGATAAGTTTCGAGACCTAGGTGGTGTCATGACACACCCTGATTTTCATGGCACAACACTTAAGATGATAAATCATGATAAAGTATGGTTTGACAAAAACTTTTGCATTATTTGACTTTTTATTGAGTTGGTTTTCTCTCTGTGTTTTTCAAGTGCTCTTAAAAGTCAACATAGTTTCACCTTCTACACTTCATCTCCTTGCCCCAAACTTCTGCCCAATGATCATGCCATGTGTATAGTGCAATATAGTATTTTCTTACAAAAATAATTTGGCCAAAAAGTATTTTCTAAAATTAGTTTTCCAAAACCCTTGAATTGAGATTTGCACTGCAAGTACTTGATTTGAGGTGTGAAAATCTTTCAAAAGGTATATTTGAAACCTATTAGATATAGGATACCCGAAACCACAAAATATAATTTTAAAAGTTATTTTCCTATTTTATTTAAAACCTTTTTCTTAAGGCCATAAATGGTCTTTAATAGGGAAAAAATATTTTTATTATTTCAAAAATATTTGACAAAAATCAGGGAACTCAGTGGGCATATATTTCCCATATATAAGAGTTTCAACACATCGTCATGTTCAAAATATTGGTCAAATCCTCAAGAACCCTTTTCGGATATTTCAAGCTTTTGAAATATTTACAAAGGAAATATTCCCCAAAAATTCCAAGAAAATTCTATCATGTCACATATGACATGTTTGATGATCTTGCCAAGCCTCATGTCATGGAGAATAGTATAACCTCATGAAACCCCCTCAAAACCATTTCTGCCCATTTCAAAGATTTGAAATATTTCTACAGGAAATATTTTCATAAAAATCCAAGGAAAATCCATCAAGTCACAAATGAATATTGTGATCACCTTGCAAAGCCTCATATCAATCAAGGTCATTTTGGTTCACCAAAATGCCCCAAAACCCTCTCTGACCAGAATCATATTTGAACAAGTTTGTACTACCAACTTTCTCTCCTTGACCCCAACTTTTGTGAGCATGTTCACATGACCAAATGAGGCCACTACACCAAGTAGTACATCAAGGAGAAGTGATTTTGTCAACTAGATCTACACAAGTCTATTTCTGCTCATTTCTAGGGTTTACAAAAGTTACATTGGAAACTTTGCCCAAATAAGCTCCAAATGGGTGAAGGACCCTAATTATATGTGTCATTTCACCCTGTGGAGTCTCATGGCATTTGGAAATCATTTGCTTGCTAAAACCTTTATCAAACACCTTCTGCCGCTTTTCAAAAGTCCCCATTTTGACCATTAAAACTATTCTCCTTGAGCTCAACTTTTTACCACAACTCCTACTAGACCCCTTTCACCTCCAGTAACAATGGCAAGTCCAAAGCTCAATTATTGGATGGGTAAAACCCCACTTTCTCTCTCTAGACAGCCCCTTTCTCTCTCTTCCTCACCTCTCTTCTCACCCCAGCGGCCATCCAGAGCATCCAATGCCCCCCTACTTCTTTACTCCACCCTTGAGCTACTGGACACGGTTGGCCGCACCCGCAAGGCATAGAAAATGCCATGCCGGCCATTTGGCGCCTGAGCACGCCATCTGATGCGCCAGATCTTAGCCGCCTCCCGCCTGACGCCCGACCACCTCGGGCCTCCCCTGCGCGCCTGCCGATGCGCCTCAGCGTCCGCAACACGCTACGCGGTTGGCCCCCTCCTCTCTCCTCCTCCCCGCGCCTCCGCGCTAGCAAACAGAGGCCAATGGCGCGGCTCACACGCGCGCGCCTCTGACCTCTCCCCACTCCCTCTCTCTATCTCACCCGACGTAGTCGACGTCCAGGAACACCCCAGACACCACGCCCTCTTCCCCCGAGCCCTGCAGCGACGAGCAGGAGCCCACCGGCGCACGAGTCCACGGCACCCCGCCGTTCGACTATTTAAAGGCCTCTCCGAGCCCTCCTCTCCTAACCACTCGCTCTCTGCACCACCAAACCCTCCCCTGACTCCCAGTTCCTCGCCAGAACCGCCCGAGCTCGAGATCGAGCTCGAGCTCCGCCGCTCGGCTCGCCGGAGTTCGCGAGGTACAGGCCTCCCCCGCTCCTCCTCTGCCTCGATCTGGAGCCCCAGAGCACCCCTTATCATTTCCCCCTTCTCCCCCGCCTCTTTTGCAGCCGGAAACGGCAGGAACGGTCGACTCCCGAAGCTCCTCCGCCGTGCCTCCTCGTCGCCGGCGAACCAGGCCACCCCGGCGACCAACTCTGGCACCACCCGAACGGCGACACGGCGAGGAGTCCAGCGGTGCCATCAGCTCACCCCGCCGTGCCCGGAAACGTCGCTGGTGAGCTCACCCCCCCTCTCTGGCCCGGGGTTGAAGACGATGGCCGTGGGGCCTGTCAGTCAGCCTCACATACTGACGGGTGTGCCCCACCCGTCAGGTTTAAAATGCACGC
The DNA here is from genome assembly GCA_021605205.1 of Aegilops longissima. Lineage (NCBI taxonomy): Eukaryota > Viridiplantae > Streptophyta > Magnoliopsida > Poales > Poaceae > Aegilops > Aegilops longissima. Next base: position 305,948,948 of record CM038677.1, read on the forward strand.
CACAAGATACCGTTCGCTGCATCGGTGAAGGCGATTTTGCCTTCGCGCTCGACGTGGCAGCCTCGGGCGGGCTGAATCCCCTCTGGGCCTGCTGCACTGTGGCCCTTCTGGCCCAGTTGCACAGTGCTGATTTTCTTTTTCTTTTTCTGTGAAGTTTCCAAAAATTCCACAGATTTAAATATTTATCCAAATGAAATAATTCAAGTTCCTAAATTCTTGTAAAAATCCCACCTATTTAATGGTGCAACTTTCATTCAAATCCCACAACCTTTTCTTCACTGTAAATATTTAAATGTGACTTTAAGCATTTAAATATACCTTTGAAAACCCATCCCTCCTATTCCGCTACTCCAAAACCAAAACTAAGAATTTTTCCCTTCTTAGTTTTCACCCTAGTATTTTACAAAAATAAGTTGACATTTTTCTGAGCACTTTGACTTTTCTGTTTTTATTATTGTCTTATTTTTCCGTTATTTTCTTGCGACGTTTAGATTCCGTATTTGACGAAGTTGCTAAAGGAGATGGAGGAGAAGGATTTGAAGACCTTGAAGGACAAGCCAATCAAGGCAAGCAGCCCTTTGACCATGACACCCCTCTTGTTCACCGTTACCCCTTACCCGATTGCATGATGATGAAACGTGACGGTGGTAAAACTTGTTGTGAACCACCACATGATGCATACCCCTACTCACGACTTTACCTTGTTCATGATTTCATTTTCAAGAGACTAGTTGATGCATAAAGATGCCTGTGTACCATGAACTCTTCATGGCTATGTTCTTTCGAAAACCCCATCGGGTGCCCCTAATGCCCTTGGGAGATGTTGAACTAAGGTCACCACTTGAGGAAGAAGTGGTGTACCAAAAAGAGATTTTGGTGTGTGTGTAAAATGATGGATTAGATTTATGTGTGATTACTGTCCCAACCAAACATGTGCAACCACTCTACCCCTTTATGGGATGGGGCATTATTAATTACCTAGGCCGATACTAGCTTGGAGCCCGCATTACTAGTGACGGGGGAGAGTTGGTGCTCTCTCTCGGGACGGGGTCGTGCCAGGTAGGGCGGCCATGACTGTTTTCACAGGGCACCGGACACACCGTTGGTCCCTTCGTGTATGCGTAATAATTTGAAAAGGGAAGAGTCCCACGATCTTTTGCTTATACACGAGGGCCGTGTATCAACGAGTCGACTCCTTGTTAGTGTCGTCTAGGGAAAGATAGTGATCGGGTGCTTCCCCCGAGTACTTGAGGTACTACGGGATCGTCGATGACACGAAAGCTTCCCGGATCTTGTGGGTAAAGTGCGCAACCTCTGCAGGTGTCAAACTATTCGAATAGCCGTGTCCACGGTCATGGACAGTTGGGAGGTGCTACTTAAACTATGTCCAGAAATTTTACAAATCATGATGCATGTGTGTGTGGAAAGGAACTAGTTGTGTCAAGGTGGAGACTTGACATGTTGAATGACATGACATCGATTCAACTCTATTTATGTTGATATCCGTAACCTGTTCTCGAGGTTACCCATGTTTCATTGATGCATATCTCACAAGTTGATAGGACATCATAACTAGCTTGATGCTAGGTTGCTTACTCGTTGTGCAATTGCATTGTTACATTGAACCAAATCATGGGTTGCTTGTGAGTACATTCAAAGTACTCATTGGCTTGCCACTGGTTATTTAATTGGCCAGGCATGGAAGAACCAGAGTTCGAAGAAGAGTTCTTTGGAGACGAACATGCGAACTAGGACATTTCCCAGTCAGAATGCCTGTAGGGTTAAGGCAGATGGCATGGGTTCTACTTATCGACTAAGATTTCCGCTGCTTGTGTTTCACTTGATGTTCAGCCCTTAAGGCTTTATCAATGTAAGACTTGACCATAATGGTCACAATTTGTGTAAGACGGTATGTATGGATGTAAGACTCTTGTTGTTCAGCTTCTGTGTGTTCAGTGAGCATTGATCTCTGCGATCCCTGTACACGTGCATTCGGTGATCACGACTTATGAGTCGGGGTCCCCACAGGTGGATACGCTTAGTACTTGGGGTCTTTATATAGGGTCTTAGACTCGTCTTCTTCCTTGGCGCTCGCTTCTACCTCAACCCTAGCCACCCCGAGTTCCAACCCTCGGGTTCCTATCGCCACCAGCCCCCATCATGTCTGGATCCAGCCGTCCAGGCCGGTGGGTGGCTTCTTCTATCACAGAGGAGGATATTACGAAGCTCCGCGCAGCGAGGTATCTGACCCTGGAAAACCTCCATCGGCTTCCTGCACAGGGGCAGGTCATTCCTACCCCAAATCCCGCGAGAGGGTAGTGTTCCGGTCCCATTTCCTCCATGGGTTAGGGTTCTCACTTAACCCCTTCGTCTGGGGGCTCATGTTTTACTATGGGCTAGACTTTCACGATCTGGCCCGGACTCTATTCTCCTCATCTCGACATTTATCGTCACATGCGAGGCCTTCCTTCGGACTCCTCCGCGCATTGGTTTGTGGCTCAAGACCTTTGACGTGAGGCCGCAGGTGATAGACGTGGAGCATGCAGAGTGCTACATCGTTACAATAGGCAAGCTTGCCGGCGCGGTTTGGTTTGAAGGATCTTTCGCCAAGTCTTCCGACCTATGGCACCAGGGGTGGTTTTATATCAATGAGCCGCAGGGCTCCAAGTGGGCAGCTATGCCTGCGTTCTGACCCGGCCCTCCGATTCAGCTTGCTTCATGGATCAATAAGGGATTGGACTGGGGATCCGTCAATGAAGTGCAGACTCTGCAAGGTCGCGTCCAAAGCCTTACCGAGAAGGGCATTGGTCTTGTGAATGTCGTTCAAGTAATGCTAGTCCGCCGGACCCTGCCATGTCAGGCGGCCTCTCCGTATGTGGGAGTTTAATCCTGAAGGACGGTGGAATCTTCAGCACTTCCTCGGCACTACGCGCGAGGGAATGTGGAAATTATATTTTGGGGAATGAGAGCAATGGCCGGACACCACCAAAGATGTTGGCCTCGACTGCAATCATCCGGATATCGCGGTGAGTATTCGATCTCTGCACACCCTTCATTCGAGTATCTCTTGGTAAGATATTGAATCAACCCGTCCCTTCACAGGACTGGATAAAGAAAGCGGTGTTGATCTGGTGTCCAACGCCCCTTCCTGAAGACTCTGTGAACGCCCTACTAACGAGGATGCTGACTCCGACACCGTACCAGGTGTCTGCGGAGGAGGGCAAAGGTGCAGAGGAAGCACGCCGTGGTAGGAAGAGGGTAGCTTCTGAAGGTAAGGAGGGGAAATCTTCCAAGAAAGGGAAACGGCCATCGACGGGTGGCTTGGGCCGGGCAAGCGATGTTGATGTGGAGCTTTATGATGAGGATAAACCTCTGGCCAAACCGTAAGTGCAGTAGGGTACTTTAATCATACCCCCTTCCTTTCTTGTTACTGAAGTAATCCTCTGACATACCTATGTCCTCGCAAGTTAATGCCTGGTGTTTCCCAATCGTCCTCCTCTTCGGGAGACCTTCTTCCAGAGATGATGGAGAGTGATACGCCCTCCCCGGCCCCCTCGCCCAACAGGGCGGATGATTCTGAGGTATCGTCCTGGGGGGCTCCTCCCGGTCAACAAGCAGTGCAGGAAACGAAGAGGGCATTACCCGAAGGTGGTGCCTTTGTCCCTGAAGGTTCGGGAATCAAGCATAGCGGCCCCGCCCTATCCGGTTTAGAGCCGGAGAAGATCCTGGGGGCGAGTGGGCGAATTCCTTCAAAGGAATACAAGATACGGCGTGGCGGCTTCCAGAGACCCGTATGCCGGATATGCTGACGGACATGCTGCGACGAGCGTCCGTTTCGGAGGATCACCGTGCCTTGATGGTTACGGTGGTAAAAAGGTTCTATCCGTGAAGGGCAGGTTGAACGAGGCCTTCACGAGCCTCCTAAGGGGTTTTGAGGTTTATGATGTAGTTTTGCCAATTGAATAATATTGACAGAATGCACTTGTTGTATACGTTGTAGCCCCTGAGACTTGGATTGCCTTCCCACGGAAGAGATCGGAGGATCAAAAAGATATGCTCAGTTGCTAACCTTGATTTAACTTGGAGCACAGGCTGCCTCCCCTCCTGTGGCTACTCGAAATACGGAAGAGGCCTAACTGTAGCGAAAGCTGGATATTGCGGAAGATGACATTGCATTGATCAACAGGCGTCTTCAAGACTCGCAAGGTATATATGTCGAGCATTCCTTACACCAATGTGCTTGTAATTTAGGCCTGATGCCGAAAAGGGTTTATATGAAATGTGCATGATTGCAGATGATGCTGCCGCCGTTGAAGCTCTTCGGGCGGAGCTAGCCCGGGCCAAGGAGCAGGCCCGGTGTAGTGATGCGGCTGCCGAGAAGGCATCGGCGGATCTAAGAGCCGAGCAAGCAGCTCGGCGCCAAAGTGAGGAAAAGATATCCGCACTAGCACTTGAATTGAAGAATACTGCCAGCCGCTTTGAATTCCTTGAGAAGGAGAATAAAGCCAAAATGGCTGAGCTTGATAAGGCCGTACGAGAGGCGAGTGAAGCTCGGTCTGAATCTAGGGCAGCTCGTGAAGAGATTCGGCATGCTAAGGAGATAGCAGCCGGTAAGCCCTTTTTACTTCAGACCAAGTATGGCGATTCGGACTATGCTCAGCTGAACCACGTCTGGAGTTCTCCGGCGGAATTTTTGGACTTGCCGAAGAGTTCTTCCGATGCGGTGCAATTTTACCACGCAGAAGAGGGGTATGCAACGGAGAAGCTTTTCTGGTTACAGTTCGGCGCGTCGAAGCGCCCTCTGTTAATCAATGAACAGATGTCCCAGTGGGCCGAGCTTCATAGGATATCTGGTGACGCCATGAAGAACGTCATAGTCCGGTTGTGGCCAAGTGAGCCTATTCCGAGTAGTTATTTTGGCCTGGTGCGGCGGCTTGTTGATGCGGTGCCACATATCGACGCTGTGAAGCGGTCGGCGTGCATTGAGGGTGCACGGATGGCCTTTGCCCGAGCCAAAACATTTTTGGGAAAGATGAAGGCCATTGATGTTGCGGCGAGGAGTCCACCCAAGGGCCCGGACCGTAATGAGCCGGAGCACTATTTTGAAGACGTCTTAGATGTCGCCCACTTAATAGAGGGTCAATGCTCGAAAGATATAATGTTCGAGTGATTTATATAATGATGAAACAGAAAACTTTATAGTTAAACTATTTATATTTTTCTCAAAATCTTGAATTCCTCCTCTGTGGCCATTTTAGTATAATCTGAAAGTTTTCCAGTCGTCGGCTTCAGCACCCTCGTAGGAAGTACGAGGGTGTTCAGAAAAGCATTAAATCACTCTTTATCCAACGTCTTGGTCCATAAAGGAGGTGATAATGCGGTGAACCAGGCAACCGGACTATAGGGCGTTAACACTTTCACTTAACCTTAGGAGTTTTATGGTGGGGCTACGAGATAGCCCCTGGTATGTATACGGCGCATAGTGCCTTACATATGTTGATCTAAGAAAGACCCCTCGTGTGACACGGAGAATCACTAAAGATTCGAATAAGTCGTCAAGTGGTTGACCAGCTCTCGCCGCATCATGACAGTCAGTTTTTGGCTTTCTCTACTGAGGTGCTCATCCGGTCTAGGCCAGGGCACAATCGCAGTAGTTCTCCCTTTACTACCCTAGCCGATAGAGCGGAACATAGGGTAGCAAGTACAGGAGCCGGGCAACCCAACTATTGACCAAAGACAATGATTCGGAGCTGATGCATATAAGGCCAAACTTGCGATGCCGAAGTACGCTATAGAGCTGTTCGGACTTTTACTGGTGACTCGTTTGTTCCCATACCAGGCCCCTGGCAAGTTATGCCGAGGCGCGTCTTGTAAGGCAGTCGTTACGGCCGGACTCGTTGTAGAAAGAGCATGAAATATAAGTTCGGGTAAAGTTTACTGGGAGCAATATGCCAATGATAAATATATAAAGAGTAAATACCACAACGCAGCTATTTGACATGCTCGGGGTTGGGAAGAGAGGAAATAGGGCATGGTACAGGCTCAAAAAGAAGAGTGCAGTCTATAAAATCTTATTTTTGGACCTCCTGTCGCACATCTGTGCCGCCCGTCCTCGGGGATGGGCATCCTTACCGGGAGTGGCCCCTTAGGTGAGTGTGCGGATCCGAACTTCGAGAGAGTCCGAAGTAGATGTTGTCCTGATGATCACCTGCTTTTAAGAAATTATACAGAAAAATAAGAAAGACGGCTAAAACATTACGGGGATCTTTGCAGGGTTGTCCATATTGTGCTTCCGCCGATGCCTATGGAATCTTGAGTGCATAGTTATGTACACGTGGTGTAAACTTTGCCAGCACAGTAGGTGGGCGGCGGAAGACGAACTGCTATTTCCGTTCTGGGAGTGGTCGAACTTCAGAAGGAAAGTGCTTCTGGCCCCTGGTGTTCGGCTGGCTAGCCGATCCATCATCTTTTTCGCCTGGTGGCCTCCTTCCCTTGTGATTGGCGTTGAGTTTGCCTGCCTGGTTAAGGACCCAATAGTTTCTGTTGGTATGACTAGCTGGCATATCAGGGTGACCGTGAATCTGACAAGGTCGGTCCAATATCCTGTCAAGGGTGGATGGTCCATCCTGGTTTGCCTTTAGTGGCTTCTTCCATTGACCGGGCTTTTCAGATTGTGAAATCCAGCGTTCGCCGGTGTGCTGGGGCTATTGTGTTCGGTTTGTCGTGGCTTGCCATTGCCGTCTCGAATTTCGGATGTGCCCGGGTCGCTAGCATTGTTTCTTTTATGAGCAAGCCAATTGTCTTCTCCCGCACAAAAGCGAGTCATTAGAGCGATAAGGGCTGTCATGGACATGGGTCCTTCCTGGCCGAGGTGACGCGCTAGCCATTCATCCCGGACGCCGTGTTTGAAGGCTGCAAGGGCTTCTGCGTCTGGACAGTCGACAATTTGGTTCTTTTTGACTAAGAACCTAGTCTAGAACTCCCTGACTGACTCGTCGGGCTGCTGGACAATGTGACTTAAGTCATTGGCATCTAGAGGCCGGACATATGTTCCTTGGAAGTTGTCTCGAAAGGCGTCTTCGAAGTCTTCCCAGCTACCAATAGAATTTTCTGGTAAACTGTTTAGCTAGTAGTGAGCTGGCCCCTAATGTTTGAGAGGTATGTATTTGGTGGCGTGAAGGTCGTCTCCGTCGTATATTCGATGTTAATGGGTTTGAACCCGCCTGGGAAATCATGCTCCAATACCTCGTCGGTGAAGCAGAGAGGGTGTGTGGCTCCTCTATTTTGGGCCACACTGTGAAGCACCTCCGGCGGGCTCCGCTTATGGAGTTCGGACCGGGCATGGTTGGCTCTGTAGTGTCCGAATGGGTAACCATCATAGTCGGTCGGGGTGTATCTCCGTGATCTGTACATCGATCTTGTGTGCCCTGCTCTATCTTCCGGGTCTCAGTTGATGTCGCGGGTGTTCCCTTGAGCTGTTTTACTCTTGATTTGACGACCGGATGGGTTGGTATGTTGCTTTGTTTGTGCTACTGCTTTGTCTGGACGAAACTGTGGCCGTCCTGCCGCATTGTTCGATGCTGGTGTGGGCTCCAGCGCCCTGCCATCGTATTCAGGGAGCCACCTACCATTTGGGTGGCTTTTGTCTAGGCTACTAAGGCCATATTCCTCGGCGTCCAAGACCTCGGTCCATCTATCATTGAGAAAATCCTGGCTTGCTTGGAGTTGCAGCTGCTTTTTCCTTAGGCTCCTTGCAGTGGCTATGAGCCGGTGTTTGAAACGCTCCTGCTCGAGAGGTTCCTTAGGCATGATAAAATCCTCGTTGTCGAGGATCTCCTCTTCCTCAGAGGGTGGGATATAATTGCTGCCCTCCGAGTCTCCATATGTGGCCTGTTCATTGGGGCTGTCTTGCCCGCTTTCCTGTTCCTCCTGTTCGGATTCTACCTCAGCAGGGTCTTCATTGTCCAGAGTGTTATCTTTTCTGGTGCTAGCAGTGTTTTCTCTTGGGCGATGTGTCTTGGAGCGGCACCGTGGACGCTGGTGTTCGGACTGTGTACCAAGAGGTTTATTCGCAATTGGATCCTCCTTGTAATCATCGAGAGCGTCGTCGGGTGTGTCTATCATACACACGTCATACCAGGAAGTGGCCATCCCGTGTTTAGCGGGTAGGAGGCTCTGGCCCTGCCCCTCATCGTCGCCCATACTGGCAATGTCTTCGGAGCGGGGGTCAGGCGTGTTGGTTGGGTCCTCGACGGTGGCTATAAAGTGGGTGGCGGGTCGGAAGCAAATTTCTCCGTCATCCGTCGTAAGTTCGAACCGAACATAGTTCGGCGATGAGACATCTGCCAGGGATAGGTCGGCCATGGGCGAGTGTTGGAAGACATCTATGGCGCTGAACTTGAAGATCGATAACCGATCGAGTTCGGAATCCGCGGGCTCGTAGGGTTCGGAACTCGACAACGGAGAAGAATCCGGGGTTCCGTTGATGCAGACGCCGTACGCAGTGGAATCTGCGAGCGGCTCCAACACCGCAGAATCGGTAGCCCCCGCGATGGGGTTGAGCTTCCCATCTTCGGGGGACTTGATCTGCTCCGGATCTAAGGCCAGAGTTGTTGCAGGAGCTCTCTCCTCGATGCGGCCCGATGGCAGGTTTAAGCCATGTCCATCTGCGCGGCGGGGAGCGATTGCCGCGGTCTCGAATCCGTCGAAGATCAAGTCTCCACGGATGTCAGCAACGTAGTTCAAGCTTCCGAATCTGACCTGATGGCCAGGGGCGTAGCTGTCGATCTGCTCCAGATGGCTAAGCGAGTTGGCCCGTAGTACGAAGCCGCCGAACACTAAGATCTGCTCGGGGAGAAAGGTTTCTCCCTGGACAGTGTCATCATCGACGATTGAAGGGGCCATCAAACCTTTTGAGGATGGCACAATGGAACTCTCAATGAAAGCACCAATGTCGGTGTCAAAACCGGCGGATCTCGGGTAGGGGGTCCCGAACTGTGCGTCTAGGATCGATGGTAACAGGAAACGGGGGACACGATGTTTACCCAGGTTCAGGCCCTCTCTATGGAGGTAATACCCTACTTCCTGCTTGATTGATCTTGATGAATATGAGTATTACAAGAGTTGATCTACCACGAGATCGTAATGGCTAAACCCCAAAAGCCTAGCCTATGAATATGGTAATGAATGTGTCCTATCCGGACTATGCTCTCCGGTTTACATAGACACCAGAAAGATCTAGGGTTACATGGAGTCGGTTACATAAGAAGGAATCTTCACAGCTGGTCGCCTAGCTTGCCTTCCACGCCAAGGAAAGTCCAATCCGGACACGAGTATGGTCTTCGATCTTCACAGCCCATCAGTCCAGCCCATGGATAGCAGGCCGGATGCCCGAGGACCCCGTAGTCCAGGACTCCCTCAGCCCCATAGACCAGGGAGAAGGGAGTCTGCCCGATAGCTCGGTTTGGTGTCGTTCTGAGGGACCAGAGAACTACCAGCAGCTCTCCGTCGCCTCCCGTGCTTCTACAGCATATCAAAAGTTCTCGTCTTGAGTCTACGCAGCACTTTAGTGTTTTCCCTCTCAGCTTGTCCATTGCTCCGGGGCTGTGCCATGGAGGCAAATGAGATCTTGCATGCGAGGGCATGAACATATTGCATGAAGGGGCGGCTCGTGAACTGTGTGCCGTTGTCGGTGATGATCCTTGCTGGAACTCCAAAACGACACACCAATTCTTTCAAGAACTTGATAGCTAACTGAGCAGTCACCTTTCTCGCGGTAGTCACTTCCAGCCACTTTGTAAACTTGTCGATGGCAACGAACAGGAATTCAAAGCCCCCGATTGCTCGGGGGAAGGGGCCGAGGATATCGAGCCCCCACACCGAAAATGGCCATGATAGAGGGATTGTTTGAAGAGCTTGGGCAGGGAGGTGTGTTTTCTTGGAATGGAACTGGCAGGCTTCACATGTCATGACTAGCTCGACCACATCTTGGAGAGCTGTGGGCCAATAGAATCATTGCCGGAATGCTTTCCCAACTAATGCCCTTGATCCGATGTGGGAGCCGCACATTCCTCTGTGAATCTCAGCCATCAGTTCCTTTCCTTCTTCCCCGCAGACACACTGCAAGTTCACACCGTTGGGCCTCCTTCTGTACAGAGTGTCGACAAACTGATACATAATGGCCCTTCGTGCTACTTTTTTAGCTTCATCTTGGTCGCTCGGAGACTCTCCGGTTTGGAGGAAGTTGACGATATGCCTTGTCCATGTTGAAGCCTGGGGCTCGGCAACGAGGACTAGTGGCACCTCCTCTATTGGAGCACCATCCTCGTTCATGGGGTTCTTGGACCCGGCTGGAGGGGGTGGTCCGGCAGGCTGTGAGGAGTCGTTTCCGGCAGGGAATCTGCCGGTAGCAGACGACTCTACCGGGAGAGGCTTACCGTAGTCCAACTTTCTCCTCTTCCGGGCCATTGAGGCGGTGGATACGGAGGGCTTAGTGAGATGGAGAACAAAAGTTCCTCGTTCCACAAGAAGCTTCTGCACAGCACACTTTGACAGATGATCAGCTATGCTGTTTTTTGCACGTGGTAAGTGCTCTGTTTGCAATCCGTCAAAGTGCTCCTCCAATCTCCTCACTTCCTTGACGTATTCCTCCATCAATGGGCTTTGGTAATCCTTGTTGACTTGTCTCACCACAAGCTGTGAATCTCCTCTAATGATCAGCTTCTTGATTCCCAATTCTGCCACAATCCTGAGCCCGGCAAGGAGTCCTTCATACTCAGTTGTATTGTTTGTTGCCTCTTCCCGGGCAAAATGCATTTGGACGACGTACTTCAAGAGATCCCCGGAGGGGGCAACAAGAAGCACGCCAGCTCCTGCACCTTGCAGGGAAAAGGCTCCATCAAAATACATACTCCATTCTTGGGGTGATTCCTTGCCGGGGATAGCTGTCTCTGTCACTTCCTCATCAGGGGTTGGCGTCCATTCTGCAATTAACTCAGCCAATGCCCTGCTCTGAATAGTTGACGTGCTCTCAAACTTCAAACCAAAGCTGGACAACTCCAAAGCCCACTCCACTATTCTACCGGTAGCCTCAGGGTTTTGGAGTATCCTTTGCAACGGAAAACGAGTGAAAATTGTGATCTCATGGGCTTGGAAGTAGTGGCGAAGTTTACTTGAGGACATAACAAGGCCAAAGATCAACTTCTGCATGCCAGAGTATCTTGATCTAGCCCCCTGAAACAAGGAGCTGACAAAGTAAACTGGGCAATGCACCACTTTCTTCCTTGCCACGTTCTTGGGGTCGCTGTCATTGTTGTGCTCATCGCTGTCCTGATCCTTCTCTGACTCTGCCGGCCTCTGCTCACTTTCTGCCTCATCCACTTCCCGCTGCGCTACCAAGGCCGCACTGACCACTTGGTTGGTTGCCGCCATGTATAGCAGCAATGGCTCCTGGGATTTAGGAGCATCCAAGGTAGGCACAGTCGACAAGTAGGCCTTCAACTCTTGCAAAGCTGCCTCTGCTTCTGGGGTCCACTTCATAGGGTCGGCCTTCTTCAAAATCTAGAAGAATGGCATGATGCACTTGGCAGACTTGGAGATAAACCTGCTTAGCGCGGCAACACATCCTGTCAGGCACCTCACATCCTTAACTGTCCTTGGTGCTTGGATCTGCTCGATGGCTTTGATTTTGTCGGGGTTGGTTTCGATCCCACGATGGGATACAAAGAACCCAAGTAGCTTGCCGAAGGGAACACCAAATACACACTTCTCCAGATTGATCTTGCGCAGATTATCGAATGTCACCTTCAAATCTTGAATAAGGGTGGCCTTATCCTTGGTCTTGATCAAGATATCATCCATATAAGACTCTATGTTTCTGTGTAACTGTGGCTCAAAACCAATCTAGATTGCCCTTGCAAAAGTGGACTCGGCACTCTTCAATCTGAATGGCATGCGGACAAAGCAGTACGTACCACATGGAGTGATCAATGACATCTTCTCCTCATCTTCCTTGGACATGAAGATTTGGTGGTACCCAGAGTATGCGTCCAGAAAGGAGAGCAAGTCACAATCTGAAGTGGAGTCCACAATCTGTTCGATGCGCGGCAAGGGAAATGGGTCCTTCAGGCAAGCCTTGTTGAGATCTGTGAAATCTATGCAAACCCTCCATTTCCCATTAGCTTTCCGGACTACCGCTGGATTTGCCAACCACGTGGGATGCAGTACTCCTCTGACCAAACCGGCTGCCTCAAGTTTCTTGATCTCTTCTGCGATGAACTGCTACCTTTCCATGGCCTGTTTCCGAACTTTCTGCTTGACAGGTCGGGCATGTGGGCAGACAACAAGGTGGTGCTCGATTACCTCCCTGGGAACACCGGGGATATCAGACGGTTGCCAGGAAAAGCACATCAATATTCGCTCGCAGGAAGGTAACGAGTGTGCTCTCCTATTTGTCATCGAGGGTGGCGCTGATAGTATAAGTACCATCAACGCCAGCCAGCCCTGCCGGGTCCTCCTTCACTTGGGGTGCGGCAACCTTGTATCTCTTGCCTTTAGAACACTTTGGCATGTCGTCAGCGGGTGTCGTGCACTCGGTGGGGCATGCTTCCCGGAGTCTTTGCCGGAGTCCCTACAACCTCTCTTCTTTCCTTTGCTTTCCTTGGCGGGAGCTGCCGCTGCCGCTGCCTCCGCTGCGACTGCGTCCTGGTACATCTTGTCCACCCTTATAATTGCATCCTTCTCATCTGATGGAATGGTGATGACCCCTAGTGGCCAAGGCATCTTCAAGGTGTTGTAGGCATAGTGCGATGCCGCCATGAACTTAGCCAAGGCCGGACGTACAAGAATCCCATTGTACGGCAGGGGGAGATCAACCACATCAAACACAATCCACTCAGCCTGATAGTTCAATTCGCCCCCAAACTTTATCGGCAACGTAATATTTCCCTTGGGATGGCTCCTGCCGGGATTAACTCCTTAAAATATGCCGGTAACCTCTAGCTCATCTTCTCCTATCTTAAGCTTGCTGATGACTACCTGGGAAATCAGATTCAACCCCGGCCCGCCATCCACCAACATCTTTGTGACCTTGAGGTTGCGGATTGTTGGGGAGACCAACAACGGCAAACATCCTAGCGCAGTAGTACGGCTAGGATGGTCTTCCTCGTCAAAGATGATGGGCATACGGGACTGAAAGTGCAACTATGCCTAGGTGGTTTTGGTAATTCATAACAACATATAGCTCATTGATTTAATGTTATTCAAAGACAAATATTTCAGGAAAGCTCAATGAATGGCATGGCATGGATGATGAAAGTGGATCCCTCAAAATATTAAGGACAAAGGATTGGCTCAAGCTCAAAAGCTCAAGACTCTACATTTTACATTTTAGTGATCCAAGATCACATTGAGTCTATAGGAAAAGCCAATACTATCAAGAAGGGATGAGGTGTTTCTTAATGAGCCTCTTGCTTCATGTGCTTAGTGATATGCTCCAAAACCCTCCACTACTTTCTCACATCCACATATGACCTAAACCTAAAGTCAAACTCGGCCCTACTGATTCTTTCTATCCGGCGCCACCGAGTTCAGATGTCATAGCCACTACCACAAACCCTAGTCAAATCGGTCTCACCAATAGGGATCTCGGTCTCACCGAGATGGGATTGTAATCTCTATGTTTCCCTTCGTAACGTTTCGGTCTAACCGAAGTGAGCGACCGGTCCCACCGAGATTACAATGTAAACTCTCTTTTTCCCTTTGTAACTTTCCGATCTCACCGAAAGAGCGAATCGGTCCCACCGAGTTTACCTGACTAACTCTCTGGTTAGCTAATTACCAAAATCGGTCTCATTGAGTTTGTGTAATCGGTCTCACCGAGATTACGTTATGCCCTAACCCTAATCATATCGGTCCTACCGAGTTGCATGTCAGTCCCACCGAAAACCCTAACGGTCACTAGGTTTACTAAACCGGTCCGATCGAGTTTGTTGATTCGGTCCCACCGAGTTTAGTAAATTGTGTGTAACGGTTAGATTTTGTGTGGAGGCTATATATACCCCTCCACCTCCTCTTCATTCATGGAGAGAGCCATCAGAACAAACCTACACTTCCAACTTACCAGTTCTGAGAGAGAACCACCTACTCATATGTTGAGGCCAAGATATTCCATTCCAACCACAAGAATCTTGATCTCTAGCCTTCCCCAAGCTGCTTTCCACTCAAATCTCCTTTCCACCAAATCCAAATCCTGTGAGAGAGAGTTGAGTGTTGGCGAGACTATCATTTGAAGCACAAGAGCAAGGAGTTCATCATCAACACACCATTTGTTACTTCTTGGAGAGTGGTGTCTCCTAGATTGGCTAGGTGTCACTTGGGAGCCTTCGACAAGATTGTGGAGTTGAACCAAGAAGTTTGTAAGGGCAAGGAGATCGCCTACTTCTTGAATATCTACCGCTAGTGAGGCAAGTCCTTCGTGGGCGACGGCCATGGTGGGATAGACAAGGTTGCTTCTTCGTGGACCCTTTGTGGGTAGAGCCCTCCATGGACTCGCGCAACTGTTACCCTTCGTGGGTTGAAGTCTCCATCAACGTGGATGTACGATAGCACCACCTATCGGAACCACGACAAAAACATCCGTGTCTCCAATTGCGTTCGAATTCTCCAAACCCTTCCCTTTACATTCTTGCAAGTTGCATGCTTTATTTTCCGCTGCCTATATACTCTTTGCATGCTTGCTTGACTTGCGTGAAGATTGCTTAACTTGCTCAAAGATAGCTAAAATCTGCCAAAGTCAAAATTGGGAAAAGGTTAAGTTTTTAATTGGTCAAGTAGTCCAATCACCCCCCTCTAGACATACTTCAAGGTCCTATAAGTGGTATAAGAGCTTTGGTCTCCATTTTCTTTGATTTCCATAGCTTTTGGTGGTCATAGCCTTGGTTTCACAACCTAGGAGAGTATGGCGTCTAGCGAGGGAAATTATAACCATAGAGGTCCTTACTTTGATGGCACTAATTTTGCTAGTTGGAAGCATAAGATGAAAATGCATATTCTCGGACATAACCCCACCGTTTGGGCTATTGTGTGTATTGGTTTGCAAGGTGAATTCTTTAATGGGAGGGAACCGAACCGTGAAGCTAGCGCGGATGAGTTGAAGATGCTGCAATACAACGCTCAAGCTTGTGATATCCTCTTCAATGGCTTGTGCCCCGAAGAATTCAACAAAATCAGCCGTCTTGAGAATGCAAAGGAAATTTGGGATACTATGATCGATATGCATGAAGGTACCGACTCCGTCAAGGAATCCAAGTTGGATGTGCTCCAAAGTCAGCTTGACAAGTTCAAAATGAAGGATGGTGAAGGTGTTGCTGAAATGTACTCTAGGCTTGCTCTTATCACAAATGAGATTGCCGGCTTAGGAAGTGAAGACATGACCGACAGATTCATCATCAAGAAGATCCTAAGAGCATTGGATGGAAAATATGATACCGTGTGCACATTGATCCAAATGATGCCAAATTACAAAGATCTCAAGCCAACGGAAGTCATTGGAAGAATTATTGCTCATGAGATGTCACTCAAGGATAAGGAGGAACTTCACAACAAGTCAAGTGGTGCTTACAAAGCCTTATGTGAAGCCCCCACATCATCAAGTGAGAAACAAACCTTCAATGAAGAATTGAGCTTAATGGTGAAGAACTTCAACAAATTCTACAAGAGTAAAAGCAAAGAAAGAAGCTCTAAGTCAAGGTCCTACATTGAAAAAAGATCTTCTAGTCGAGAGCGCAATTGCTACAATTGTGGGAGACCCGGACACTACTCCAATGAGTGTAAGGCACCCTACAAAAGAAGAGAAGATTCTCCCATGAGAAGAAGTAGAAGAGAAGAATCACCACCAAGAGAGAGAAGGAGTAGAGATGATCGTTATGAACGAAGACCCTCACGGAGAAGCAAGGATTCGGAAAGGAAGGACAAGTCATCAAAGAGCTACACAAAACGAAGACATCAAGCTCATGTTGGTGAATGGGTATCCGGCTCCGACTCCGGCAATCACTCCGAGAGAAGCTATCACTCCGACTCCGAATACACTCAAGATGAAGGTGTTGCCGGTTTAGCACTTGTGTCAACCAACTCCTACGACATATTTGAATCACCAAATGAAGGAATTGGAAGATGCTTCATGGCCAAAGGTCCTAAGGTAACACACCCCGAGTATGTTGATTTTAATAGTGATGAAGATGACTTGCTAGGTGATGATGATTTACTTATTGACAAATCTTGTGATGAATACTATGAAGAAACATCAATTAATCATGATAATCAAGATGAAATGAATGACAATGATAAGGAGAAGATTGAGCGTCTAACTAAAGAACTAAACACTCTTAAGTTAGCTCATGAAACTACCTTCGAAGATCATCGAGAACTTTTAAGGGCTCATGAGAAGTTAGGCTTTAAAAAGCTCAATCTTGAGCAAGAGCATGAGTTCCTAAAAGCAATCAACCTTGATCTCCGTAAGCAAAGTTCTTCTTATATTGCCAAGTGTTTACTCTTATCTACTTACATGCCTCAAGTCTAGTCTAGTAACAAGAACAAGAAAGATTCTTCTTTTAGTAGTAACAATAACAATGATAAACCAAATATTGTTGCTTCTAGTAGTTCTCTTGATTCCACTAATGATTCTCTTAGCCAAGTTACACTTGAGCAAGAAAACAGCTTATTGAAGGGAATTATAGAGAAAGGTGTATACAAGAGTCTTGCCGGGAGTAAGCAATTTGAGTAAATTGTACGCAAGCAAGGAAGGCACCGGAAGAATCAAGGTGTTGGTTTTGAACGAAAGTTCAATGCCAATGGAGTTGAGTGGGAAGAAGATCAATATCCCAAGACGAAGTTTGTTCCTCAACAAGAGAAGTATGATCCTACTTCCTTCAAGGGAACACAAGCACACGATGATATTCCACCACAAGACCACAAGAACAAAGGCAAGGACAAGCTTCAAGAGGAGATTGATGCATTTGAAGAAGCACCTAAGGCCTTGGTCAAGTGGGTTCCCAAGACTGCGTCAAGTTCTCCTTCATCAAGCACAACTACTACACCAAGGATTCCCATCAAAATGATGTGTATCCCGAAGAAGAAGAACTAGAGAGTTCTTGAGGGTGACTCCACCAACATTTTTCACTCATATCATTATGGAAAGGACAAGTGCAACCACCTTACATATCTTGCACTAGTTCAAGGAGTCACAAACCCTCATGGTTGTAAGGCAAGGGACAAGGTAACCTAATGTTTTCATGGACATCATTTTGTGTGTGCATCACTCTATGTCTATGGATATTCTTGTTTGTTCCTTGTGGGACTAACCCGTGTAGGTATTGAAAGTGCAACTCACTCCAAAGGATTGCTCCAAAAGGTCTACATCAACATTGAGCATCCACATCTTCAACACCTACATGAAGTCATCATCGACAAAACCCAAGGTTAGTTTATCCCTCTAAGGGGGGATCTCACATCTAGGGGGAGATTAACTCTAAGAATTGAGTCAAAGCAACTCTAATGATGTGAACACGTAAATGCTTTATGTAAAAGTGTTAACCCCACTTGAGCTTAAATGATGAGTATGACCTATGATCAAATGTTCTCATTTGACTCCTAAGTCAATATACTCATATATAGATGACCTAGTCATCGCCAATTGTTTGATAGATGCTAGAATTGGTTGTGCATGCTTTGTCACATATTTCATTCGTCATTTTATTGTGTGAGCATGGTGGATGCATATTTTACTCATTCGAGGACATCCACTTGTTGTTTTGATTGATTGGCTTCTTTTTCTTTGTCCAATTGGATGGACAAGAATGCCTAAGAACCTTCTAAAAGTGCAACTATCCCTAGGTGGTTTTGGTAATTCATAACAACATATAGCTCATTGAGCTAATGCTATTCCAAGACAAATATTTCAGGAAAGCTCAATGAATGGCATGGCATGGATGATGAAAGTGGATCCCTCAAAATATCAAGGACAAAGGACTGGCTCAAACTCAAAAGCTCAAGACTCTACATTTTACATTTTAGTGATCCAAGATCATATTGATTCTATAGGAAAAGCCAATACTATCAAGAAGGGATGAGGTGTTGCATAATGAGCCTTTTGCTTCATGTGCTTAGTGATATGCTCCAAAACCCTCAACTACTTTCTCACATCCACATATGACGTACACCTAAAGTCAAACTCGGCCCTACCGATTCTTTCTATCCGGCGCCACCGAGTTCAGATGTCATAGCCACTGCCAAAAACCCTAGGCAAATCGGTCTCACCGATAGGGATCTCGGTCTTACCGAGATGGGATTGTAATCTCTCTGTTTCCATTCATAACGTTTCGGTCTAACCGAAGTGAGCGATCGGTCCCACCGAGATTACAATGTAAACTCTCTGTTTCCCTTTTGTAACTTTTCAGTCTCACCGAAGAGCAAATCGGTCCCACCGAGTTTACCTGACCAACTCTCTGGTTAGCTAATTACCAAAATCGGTCTCACCGAGTATGTGTAATCGGTCTCATCGAGATTACGTTTTGCCCTAACCCAAACCATATCGGTCCTACCGAGTTGCTTATCAGTCCCACCGAAAACCCTAACGGTCGCTAGGTTTACTAAATCGGTCTGACCGAGTTTGATGATTCGGTCCCACCGAGTTTGGTAAATTGTGTGTAACGGTTAGATTTTGTGTGGAGGCTATATATACCCCTCCACCTCCTCTTCATTCGTGGAGAGAGCCATCAAAACAAACCTACACTTCCAACTTACCAGTTCTGAGAGAGAACCACCTACTCATGTGTTGAGGCCAAGATATTCCATTCCAACCATATGAATCTTGATCTCTAGCCTTCCCCAAGTTGCTTTCCACTCAAATCTTCTTTCCACCAGATCCAAATCCTATGAGAGAGAGTTGAGTGTTGGGGAGACTATCATTTGAAGCACAAGAGCAGGAGTTCATCATCAACACACCATTTGTTACTTCTTGGAGAATGGTGTCTCCTAGATTGGCTAAGTGTCACTTGGGAGCCTCCGACAAGATTGTGGAGTTGAACCAAGGAGTTTGTAAGGGCAAGGAGATCGCCTACTTCATGAAGAGCTACCGCTAGTGAGGCAAGTCCTTCGTGGGCGACGACCATGGTGGGATAGACAAGGTTGCTTCTTCGTGGACCCATCGTGGGTGGAGCCCTCCGTGGACTCGTGCAACCGTTACCCTACGCGAGTTGAAGTCTCCATCAACGTGGATGTACGATAGCACCACCTATCGGAACCACGACAAAAAAATCTGGGTCTCCAATTGCGTTTGAAATCTCCAAACTCTTCCCTTTACATTCTTGAAAGTTGCATGCTTTATTTTCCGCTGCCTATATACTCTTTGCATGCTTGCTTGAATTGCGTGATGACTGCTTGAATTGTTCAAAGATAGCTAAAATATGCCGAAGTCTAAAATTGGGAAAAGCCATAGCTTTTAATTGGTCAAGTAGTCTAATCACCCCCCCTCTAGACATACTTCAAGGTCCTACAAGTGGTATCAGAGCTTTGCTCTCCATTTGCTTTGATTTCCATAGCTTTTGGTGGTCATAGCCTTGGTTTCACAACCTAGGAGAGTATGGCGTCTAGCGAGGGAAATTATCACCGTCGAGGTCCTTACTTTGATGGCACTAATTTTGCTAGTTGGAAGCATAAGATGAAAATGCATATTCTCAGACATAACCCCGCCGTTTGGGCTATTGTGTGTATTGGCTTGCAAGGTGAATTCTTTGATGGGAGAGAATCGAACTGTGAAGCTAGTGCGGAAGAGTTCAAGATGTTGCAATACAACGCTCAAGCTTGTGATATCCTCTTCAATGGCTTGTGCCCCGAAGAATTAAAAAAAATCATCCGTCTTGAGAATGCAAAGGAAATTTGGGATACTTTGATTGATATGCATGAAGGTACCGACTCCGTCAAGGAATCCAAGTTGGATGTGCTCCAAAGTCAGCTTGATAAGTTCAAAATGAAGGATGGTGAAGATGTCGCTGAAATGTACTCTAGGCTTGCTCTTATCACAAATGAGATTGCCGGCTTAGGAAGTGAAGAGATGACCGACAGATTATCAACAAGAAGATCCTAAGAGCATTGGATGGAAAATATGATACTATGTGCACATTGATCCAAATGATGCCAAATTACAAAGATCTCAAGCCAACGGAAGTCATTGGAAGAATTGTTGCTCATGAGATGTCACTCAAGGATAAGGAGGAACTTCACAACAATTCAAGTGGTGCTTACAAAGCCTCATGTGAAGCCCCCACATCATCAAGTGAGAAACAAACCTTCAATGAAGAATTGAGCTTAATGGTGAAGAACTTCAACAAATTCTACAAGAGTAGAAGCAAAGAAAGAAGCTCCAAGTCAAGGTCCTACAATGACGAAAGATCTTCTAGTCGAGAGCGCAATTGCTACAATTGTGGGAGACCCGGACACTATTCCAATGAGTGTACGTCACCCTACAAAAGAAGAGAAGATTCTCCAAAGAGAAGAAGTAGAAGAGAAGAATCACCACCAAGAGAGAGAAGGAGTAGAGATGATCGTTATGAACGAAGACCCTCACGGAGAAGCAAGGATTCGGAAAGGAAAGACAAGTCATCAAAGAGCTACACAAAACGAAGACATCTAGCTCATGTTGGTGAATGGGTATCCGGCTCCGACTCCGACAATCACTCCGAGAGAATCTATCACTCCGACTCCGAATACACTCAAGATGAAGGTGTTGCCAGTTTAGCACTTGTGTCAACCAACTCCTACGACATATTTGAATCACCAAATGAAGAAATTGGAAGATGCTTCATGGCCAAAGGTCCTAAGGTAACACACCCCGAGTATGTTGATTTTAATAGTGATGAAGATGACTTGCTTGGTGATGATGATTTACTTGTTGACAACTCTAGTGATGAATACAATGATGAAACGTCAATTAATCATGCTAATCAAGATGAAACGAATGACAATGATAAGGAGAAAATTGAGCGTCTAACTAAAGAACTAAACACTCTTAAGTTAGCTCATGAAACTATCTTCGAAGATCATCGAGAACTTTTAAGGGCTCACGAGAAGTTACGCTTTGAAAAGCTCAATCTTGAGCAAGAGCATGAGTTCCTAAAAGCAATCAATGATGATCTTCGTAAGAAAAGTTCTTCTTATATTGCCAAGCATTTACTCTTATCTACTTACATGCCTCAAGTCAAGTCTAGTAACAAGAACAAGAAAGATTCTTCTTCTAGTAGTAACAATAACAATGCTAAATCCAATATTGTTGCTTCTAGTAGTTCTCTTGATTCCACTAATGATTCTCTTAGCCAAGTTACACTTGAGCAAGAAAACAACTTATTGAAGGGAATTATAGAGAAAGGTGTGTACAAGAGCCTTGCCGGGAGTAAGCAATTTGAGGAAATTGTACGCAAGCAAGGAAGGCACCGTAAGAATCAAGGTGTTGGTTTTGAACGAAAGTTCAATGCCAATGGAGTTGAGTGGGAAGAAGATCAATACCCCAAGATAAAGTTTGTTCCTCAACAAGAGAAGTATGATCCTACTTCTTTCAAGGGAACACAAGCTCAAGATGATCTTCCACCACAAGACCACAAGAACAAAGGCAAGTACAAGCTTCAAGAGGAGATTGATGCATTTGAAGAAGCACCTAAGGCCTTGGTCAAGTGGTTTCCCAAGACTACTTCAAGTTCTACTTCATCAAGCACAACTACTACACCAAGGATTCCCATCAAAATGATGTGGATCCCGAAGAACAAGAACTAGAGAGTTCTTGAGGGTGACTCCGCCAACATTTTTCACTCATATCATTATGGTGAGGACAAGTGCAATCAACTTCCATATATTGCACTAGTTCAAGGAGTCACTATTCTCCGCCGCCGTCAATGAAATTCTCCTCTGCCGTTGCCGTCGTAGCGAGTTCACCGCCGAACTAGGGTATGAACTCGATCACTGTGCTATCCTCGTCCGATTCTCAAGCAGCTCAGATGAGGGGAGAAGAAGCACTCCCAGTAACTTGCCCAAGACTGCTACTTGAACAAGGAAGAAGAAGACCTCAGAGTCTGAGGATGAAGATTATGTGGCAGCTGAGGATGAGGCCAGTTCCAAGAAGAAAGTGCTCAAGAGGGAGTACAGCTAAATTGCGTGATGACTGCTTGAATTGTTCAAAGATAGCTAAAATCTGCCAAAGTCTAAAATTGGGAAAAGCCATAGCTTTTAATTGGTCAAGTAGTCTAATCACCCCCCCCCCTCTAGACATACTTCAAGGTCCTACACCTTCTCTAGCTATCTATGCTTTTCTTGTCTCAAACTCTATTCATGCTACATCACAAAATTTGATCAAGTCAGATTCGAACCACTCTATGTGAGGAGCACTCGGAGTCCCCGATTCGTCATAGACTTAAACTTCCAAAACTTCTTTGTGATTTTCGGTCTGACCGACTCATCCATTTTGGTCATACCGAGATCACTAAGTCGATCTAGGTTTTCATCTCGGTGCAACCGATTTGAACTTTTCGGTCACATCGAGTTGCTGTAACTGTTAACAGTTATGGATCTCGGTGCCACCGAGTTGTTCCACTCGGTCACACCGACACTGTCGGGCTATATATTCTCACGGGCAAATTTTGGGAAAAATTTCTCCAAAACTCCTCGCCCGCGCATAGATCGCTCTGCCTACTACGTCTACGGATCGTCGACTTCGTCGCCAACCGCCTCCTGTCGCTGGTCTCCGCCGCTGTCAACGGAATTCTTCTCCGCCATTGCCGCCGTAGCGAGTTCACCGCCGAACTAGGGTATGAACTCGATCACTGTGCTATCCTCGTCCGATTCTCAGCACATTGTATTCGTAATGCCTCTTGCCACGATTGAAACACTTTTATCCAGTCAAAACAATCCATAGAATAGGTATGATTCGAAAATTTAGGGTTAGGTTTCCGCCGAAACCATCTCGGACCCACCGAGTTGAAAAACTCGGTCCCACCGATTTGGCTAACGCCATTGCACTAGTAAGTCTCGGTCTGACCGAGAATTACATATCGGTGTGACCGATTTTAGAACTTTGGAAACCCTAGCAGTCTCGGTGCCACCGAACTGTGACTCGGTCTGACCGAGTTCACTAGTTTAGGTTCCAAAACTGCTTTGGTATCACCAAGTTTGAAAATCGGTAGATCCGAAATGCTTTCTGGGGAAAACTAAAACTAAGTTTTTTGAATCATTCTTTTGCAAAAATCTCTGCATTTTGTGATGCTCATCCACTCTACCTAATCTATAACTATTCACAGGGTCAGCAGTCAGTGTGTGCAGCATGTCAGACCAAAGTGACAGCCAGAACAAGTCAGAAGAGTAGATTCACATGAGTGAGGGCACTAGTCCCTCTAGCAGCTCAGATGAGGGGAGCAGAAGCACTCCCAGCAATCTGCCCAAGGCTGCCACAAGGACAAGGAAGAAGAAGACCTCAGAATCTGAGGATGAGGATTATGTGGTAGTTGAGGATGAGGCAAGTTCAAAGAATAAAGTGCTCAAGAAGGAGTACAGCTCAACTGCAGTAAAGCCGGGCATGAAGATCAAAAGGCCTGCAGGTAGACAACCAATGTCCAAAGCCAGAGTCTCCACTCAAGCTTCTTTGGAATCCCAACCAAAAGAACCTGCTGCTGCTGAAGGAAAGAAAAGGAAGGAAAGGGTCAAGAAGACCATGGCCAGAGTGATTGGAAAGCCTTCTATGATGGAGGAAGAGGAAGAAGAAGAGGTTGCTGAACCAGCACCCAAGGCACAAAAGCTGATGGGTGATGCTATAAAATCAGGGGCTGCAACTTCAATGCCCAAAGCTGCCCCCAAGCCCAAGAGTGCACCAAAGAGGAATACCAGGAGTATACCAGCAGCTGAGAAGTACAAGGCCCCAATGCCTGATGTTGCTGCTGAGGAAGATGAAGAAGGGCAGATCTTAACACTACTAGGAAAAGGCCTACCAATGGTGCACCTAATTTGGCCATTAATGGCGCATTAGTGGTGCGCCATTAGTGCCACGCCATTAGTATATTTTACTAATGGCGCACCACTGGTGCGCCATTAGTATCTGGTATACTAATGGCGCACTAACCGATGCGCCATTAGTATATACAACAAAGGCGCCATTAGTATGCCTCCCGTGGGGCCTTGTATACCAGTGCTTTGGCATACTAATGGCGCACAATAGCAAGATGCGCCATTAGTAATTCGGCATACTAATGGCGCCTCGCTTAATGATGCGCCATTAGTATCCTTTGGCATACTAATGGCGCCGTGATGTGATGCGCCATTAGTATGAATATTAGGTTTTTTATTTTTTATTTTCTGTTTTTGCACAGGTTACAAAATGTATAATTGGACAAAATATAGACATCACACATCAACAACAGATTCATCGAATACAATAGAAGATTAGTATCTGAATACAATTCATCATATTAGTCTCTGAATACAATTCATCATATTAGTCTCCGAATTGAAAAGACCGAACAAAGATAGAACATTATATTACAAGTCTCGAGACCGCGAGTAGCGAGTTTGTCTTCACATTACAAGTCGATATCGATCATCTAAACTACCATCACATAGAAGAGAGCTACGGTCATCACGATGAGCATCATCACGATGAAACTCGCCTTCATCCGGTTTCTCCAACGCTCCTCCCTCTCCCGCTAGATAGCGGGCGATCTAGATTCGCCTCGCCCTAGTGGTGTACCCTTTGTAAGTATTACCGCTGAATCGGTGAACCTGTCTCCGACACTCCTCCCAACCGTCAGAGACTCCGAACCTTACCTTGTACACGACATACGACGGCATCTCTATGCACTAGCCAAACGTAAACGTTAGTACCAATTCACAGACAATACATAAGCAATATATAAGTATGCAAATGTAACGATCGGAAGAGAAAAGCAAGACATTAATAACATCGATTACATCTAAGTTGAACGACTCTCAAACCAAAGAGACATACTACAAGTTCATTAAAGTTTAATTACAACATGAGCCAATCAATGTTTGAGAACTAGACACAAGATCACCGCTTTCGACTCGACTCAAGGGACCGGAGCGTGGATGAAGCCGCCGTCTATCGTGGGAGTCATGAAAGAACGGGCGTTGTCACCTGCATTTGTAGCATTGTGTCGATGTCACAGTTGGATGGTTGATTTTGAGGTAGAACTGCCCCGAGGTACGGCGACATCTTGATGGATGATTTCGCAAACTCCGATGGATGCGAAAGAATTCTTGTCCGATGTCCGTGTCCTGGATTGCCGACACACTCGCGGCCCAATCTTTGAGTTTACTCGGTAGCGAAGTTGATGATGGTCCCGCACGATCGCCTCGCATGTGATGGATGGCGAGTAGGCACCCTTCCGATCACAAAGCGGCTGCTTGACGCAGCGTAACATCGATTATGGGAGAACATGTGCTTGCCGTTTTACTTAATAGGCCTGGTGAAGGTGCCTCCAGATTGGGCGAGCTGGGAGAACATCATCAAGAACCTTCTTGACATTTGTGTAGTCTACGCTCGATCGACGATCTGGGTCGAAATACGTGCCCATGGAATATTTGGGGCTTAGGAGGATGATCGTGCAATGTGTGTCACTGCAGAAAACACGGAATGTTAAAAGAAAAACGATCAAAATCTAAGAATTCATATGTTACGGGCTGGTTGAGGGGAGGACTTACTCGGGAAAGTAAGGCACGAGGAAGTTATCCTTATCTTGGTTTGCCAGAATGACGCCATCGAGGTAAGAACTCGCGACTTGCGGTCCCCAGCGCTGCCCAAGATCTTGGCACGCATGTAGAAGGGTCGACTATCACGATGTCCGGGTCTTGTCGCTAATGATCCGCATCTCCATACTCAGCGAAAATAGCCGAACGAAGGTGTAGTGCAGCGGATGAAGGTTCAACATAGCGTGGATGTCATCAAACCGCAGGACGATCGTACGCCCGATGGAGTTATCCACAAAGCCCTTGCCCTCTAGCACCTTGGCCACGAAAACCGGGTATGCCACATCCTTCTCTCTGAGACGCCGCTTCTCCAAAGAAAGAACATTGTCATGCAGACTCCGCATAGCACCGGTTGCAGCATTGAGCACATTTGTCGGTAGCATCGCCCTACCCGCTACATGCACCCTCCTCGAGATATCCTCGGGTGAAGGTGGCCCGTCCTGAGCACGGATCGTACTCGGTGCCGGCTGGCCCGCACCCTTGTTAGTCTTTCTTTTGCGTGCCTTCTTCTTCTCCTGTAATGGGACCGAGTTCTGCTCACAGACCGCCTTCTTGAGTGTGTTGGGGCTGATAATATTTCGCACCTCGCCTATCTGAGGCTCGGTGAAGTCGACAGCTGGAGGCGTCTCCTGAGAGCTGAACGGCAGACGACGCATGTTGCAACTTGGCTTCTCCGCGGTACCAGCTAGATCACGCACGTCTTTTGTTGGGTTGGGTTCTTGAGAAGGAGGCCTCATGAAGTCGCCACCGTACCCATGATCGGCAAAGTACTGATCGACGTTGGCAAATGTATCGTCGTCGCCGCCGTTCGATCCGTGCCATATGCATGTTTGGATCCATGGCATAGGGATGTCCGCACCGTTGCGGCGGTCTTGCCATGGGGCCGACTTGGCGCCGCACGATCGGGCGGTGTTGTCTTTGGGGTGGTGTCCCCCGCCCCCAAACGAACCTGGCTCTTCGGCCAAAGCAGGGGCCAGCTCAGGCAGGCGCTGAGGGTCATCACGTCATCATCGTCGGCCACGACGGGTCGAATTGGAGGTAACAACTCGTCGCAGCCTGGCAGCACCCGAACCAGTTGAACCCTAAACAAGTTGGGTGGCATCTGGGTACCGTGGAACAAGGGGTTGCCCGGTTGAACGATTTTGCCCTTGGCGACATCGACCAACTCGTTGTTCACGAAATGCAGGAGAGTGCACAGAACGTCGGCGGCGCCCTACGAAAACATGTAGGGCGTCAGGGATGCCCAGTCAAAGGCAAGGAGATGAAGTCCTCGACCGAGAGAGGCTTAATTAGTTACCGTGATGATGGCGTCGAGCTCGGCTAATGTCGAGGCACCGCCAACGGCGGGCGTGCAGTTGACGGAGGGGCCGCTTGCTGCAGAGGTGCCGGCCGGCGTACACCCGGGTGCATTAAGCTCCCGTGCCGGCGTCGGAGACACCAATGTCGCCTCCACCGGAGACACCAATGCCCCGCAATCGCATTCTGCGAGTTGCTGGCCGTGAAGCTAGGAATCTAGGGCGGCCCCTGTTGGCCGCCCGCAATCCACGCACTCAACCCCTGGATCAAGGTAGGCACAATGGCGGTGATCGTTGCTCCGAGTTGTTGTTGCACTTGCTCTTGGACAATCTCCGAATCCGCGCCACCTGTGCCTTGAGTTCTTGAACCTCGCTACCTGGCTTTCCGAGCTGGTCTTTTCTCCTTCCGCACACCAGCGTATAGTATGACCCCATTTTGTGGACAAGCCTTTGCCGCCACACGACCAGTGACGTCGGCTTCATCGAGCTTATCCTTGTTCTTCATTACATTCAATGCCCTATTTAGAGTGGTGTCCCAAGAGTTGTCTTAGTCGACCCCGCCATCGCTTTCGATCGCTGCATGGATGGAATGTGAACCATTTAGAAATTTGGCTTCATTAATTAGAATGCAACCATATGGAGCTAATTACGCGTGGGTGGTATTCCTTACCAGAACAAGCTCAAGCGCCCTGGTCTTCGGATCCGTGGTAAGCTCCTTTGTTTTCGGGTCCTTCTTGTACCGGGCCCTGACAAAGTTCCTGGTCTGTTTTTCACCTTATTTATCGAAGAGGGGCGGTAGGCCTTGCTCGGCACGCTCCGCGTCCTCCTTTTCCCATATAGGCTCCGCCACTCTGTAACCGCCGGGACCGAGTGTGTGTTCCCCTAAGTTCAGCTCCCGCATTTCTTTCCCCCACTGACTTGATTCAGAGTTTGTGGTGCTCGAGCAATTGATCTTGAAGTCGTTGTAGTCATCTTCGGTGATCGAATGATTTTTCTCCTTGATCTTCTCATAACTCTCACCTTTCTTGATCATTCTCTTCACATTGCTTTTGCAAGTAGACAGGGCCTTGCTCATCTTCGTGAGGGCAGCATTGTTCACTTTATTACCTTTGAGGCTTGTGTTTTCAAATTCAGCGGGGAACTTGTATCGTTCGTGCAGCTTCGTGAAGAGGAGGTTGCGCAAATTCCCTCGGTCAGGATGCCTCAGGTTCTCGGTGTTGATCGAGATGGTGCTCCGGAGAATGCACCCGAGCTGAAGCGAGTACCCCTTGACTATTCGTTCGGGCGCCGTTGGATTCCCGTCGGAGTCCACTTCAATAACTTCCTCCTTGAGGGTGCGGAGCACGGTCGGGCGCCGGTCCTTCCGCTGCCTCTTCGGTTGGCTGCCATCTGTGCGTGCGCCGCCATCATCAGTGGTGGCATCCTCGGCGGCACCATCAGTGGTGGCATCAGTGGGGTCATCCTCGGCGGTACCATCAGTGGTCTCAGGATCGGTAGGGAAGGCGGCGTCCTCATACAAGTGAGGTTGTTCCTCCATCTCCTGGGATAGCTCCCAGAATGCCTTGCCGCCCGAACCCCCAGCCTCATCGTTGTTGGCCATGTTTCTCTCTAAATAGGAACAAAGTTTGGTCAAAAAGTTGGTTATTGTCAAGGAACAAGATCATGGTCTCATCATTTAGGGTTTGTCGACACCGAGGCATCCTAAAAGCTAAGCTTTTATCATTGAGGGTTTTTCGACGCCGAGGCACCCTAAAAGCCTAAGATTTCATCATTAGTCACAAGTACCCCGTCCCATGCATTAGTCACAAGTACCCCATATGTCCTATTTTTAGCAAAGTCATGCTAAAATTCACGGAAAATTTCAGCATGACCTTTGCTGAAAATAGGACATATGGAGTACCCGAATTTGCTGGAACGGAAGTTAATCGGCATTCTAGCAAACTCAAGGGCCTCTCGGGTGGACAAGGCAAAAAAAGCCTTCATCACAACATGGAAAATACATTGGCATGTGAAGAGGTGAAACAATATATGCATCTCCAAGCAGTATCATTCAACATTTTGGACAAACCACTACAAGCAATACTGGATCAGAATGTTTTTTATACATAACTGCTAAAACCCTAGGAGTTAACCGAGCCACCAACAGAATGTGGACTTAAAAAGAGAGAGTCACGGACAGTGACATGATACATTTTCATAAAATTAGCTAGTTTTACTTATGGTGCACAAAGGAACAAGTACTGCAGTGCACTTAGAAAAAATGAGCACCGCAAAACAAGAAGACTCGCTTTGTAAACGAAGTCGTCGGCTCCATCAAGTGGAGGCAAAAACAAGTGTAATTGCAAATGAATGCAAACCACGTTAAGACTTAACTGCTAAGGCCTAGTTTGGCAACACGGTTTTTCCAAAACCATGGTAATTGAAAACCTCGGTATTCCAATGTGTGGGCAATGAATACTTTGGTTTCTAAAAACTGCAGTTTTTCTCAGTTTTAGCAAAACTATAGAGATGTTTGGAAAGTGCAGTTTTTCTTAGTTTCTTAGGTTCAGACATTTTTTAGGTTCAATGGCGTCAAGTAGTACTACTCTGCTGCTACATGCCTGAACCTACTTGCCGGTTCACATCTGAAAAATGCACAATCCTGTTGAAAAACGATGCTCGTTAAATCAAACATCTTCAGACTAGTGTCAACTTATGCCTCATATATAGCAGTATTTGTCAAATTACATTGCTTTGATGGCCATTTAGAGCTTCCACTTGTCACATTCATCACTACTCCACATGCTCAAAGCATCGTGTTTCAAGTTCAGTGTCGGGTGTAAGTCATCGATTTGATTGTGTCACACTAGGGCCCTATGTCACACCAAACAAACTGAATATCTATCACTATATATGGATCATGTCAAAGCTGTTTCTTCCTCACACAAACCACTACTAGTCTACTTACTACTCTGCTGCTTCCGAATTCTGGTGCTTCAAGTCTGAACCTACTTGCTTTGCCCATGCACATCTGAAAAAATGCACATGTCTGATGAAAAGTGTGTGTGCTATGTCAAATCAAACACCTCCAGGCTACTATGAACTAATGCCACTTATCATATTGGCGAAATTTCATTGCTTGATGGCCATTTGGAGCTGCCACTTATCACATTCATCACTACTCCACATGCTCAAGTTCAGTATCGGGTGTCAGCTATCGATCTGATCATGTCACACCGAACAACTGAATTATCTATGACCAATTGCTTCTTCTATCTAGCCAATTGTTCCGTCGGTGCATATGTTTACGTTGCTAAAATGTTGATTTAATGCTGATGCTAGCACTGCACATGATACTTACTTCTCACCTACATCTCCCTACATTGCTGCTATCGATGTATCTCATCACCCACGTACATCAATCCAAAACAGAGACACTACATTGCAAGGATCCATCCAACTAATACACCAGATTATCAGTGACTCAATGATAATATTTAATTTGCTCATCATGTCATCTACTACCCTAGTCAAACTTCATCATGCAGTAACAGCAAACATACAATCAAGCTGGCATTTATCATACTCATGTCATCAATCAATCATGCCATTTGAACAGATTTGAACAGCGAGGGGAGAGGGGGAGAGGAGGAGGGGGAGCTCACGGGGCGGTGGTGTGGACGGGGACGAGGTCCGGTGGTGGTGGTGCGACGAGGTCCGGGAGGCGACGAGGTCCGGTGGTGGTGGTGCTCAGCGACGGTGGTGTTGACGTGGCGGCGTCCGGGCCACCGGGCGACGAGGGCGGCGGGGCGATGGCGCCCAACGAGGTGGGGCGACGGGAGAGCGGCGCCGAGGAGACGAGGACGACGGGCGGCGGGCGGCGGCATCGGGAGAGGAGAGGGCGGCGTCGCAGCGTCGGGCGTCGCGCAAGGAGACGAGGACGACGGGGCAGCGTCGAGGCGGCGTCGGGGCGGCATCGAGGTGGCGGGGCAGCAGCGTCGGGAGAGGAGAGGGGCAGGGGATCGAGGGCGAGGGCGAGGAGAGAGAGGGATAGGTTTGGGCCGGATATGGATGGGGCGGCACAATACTAATGGCGCACCACCCTCGGTGCGCCATATAGCATATCCAGATTAATGGCGCACTCGCCTGGTGCGCCATTAGTATTTCTTTTTGATTTCTGCTCGAGCCAACAGGTTGTCTTCCACCGACCTGATCCACATCAAGTTCCTCTACTAGCTCGACCGGTCAGCAGCCAGTTCTCACACCAGAGGTCCTGGGTTCGATTCCTGTGCTCCACAATTTTTTATGCATTTAAAATTATGTTTGATACTTATTTGTGTTTAAATATGTTCAAACTTGTTTAAATCATAACAGTAATATTTTTTTATAAGACAGTAATATTTTTTTAAAATATCATCAACAGTAATGTCGGTGGAGCGGGAGGTGGGGGTGCGGGGTCGTGGCGGCGGTTGAGTAGGGAGGGGGTGGGGGGGCGCGGCGGTTGAGTAGGGGAATCGAGGGTGCGGGGGTCGGCGGCGGCCGTGGACCGGGGTGCTCATGGCGAGGGGACCGGATCTCGCAAGGTGGGATAGCGACCGAGATGGAGGGGATCGAGATCGAGTGTCCATGAAATTTAAAATATTCACGATAGTTCAAAAGTGCCCATGAAATACAATCGAGAAATGAAGGCTACAATTTAAATACAATCGATCTTAGCTAGCTATCTGTTCACAATCTTCTTGCCCTTCTTTTCGCAAATGGAGTTCTTCCGTGGAACGGACGCCCTTAGGTAGGGTGGTCCTGCTTCTTCTTGTGGTGTATGCTGCTACTTCATCATCGTCGCCATGTTCGATCCTCGGTCGCCATACTTGTCGAAGTCTTGCTCATTGGCTACTCCATCCATTCCGATGATCTTCCTTTTGCTCTCCTCACGACAACACGATTGGGCTTTGGCGGGTCGGTAATGAAGAAGCATTGGTCCACTTGGGAAGCCAGTACCCATGGCTCATTTTTTCGGTGACGCTATGCCCATGGTCTTGGATTTGGCTTCGGGTATAACCATGGTGGTGAAATATCGGTCTTCTTTTAGGACGCTCTTGGCCCATCTGACACGGAACATCAGCACCTTCTCTGCAGCGTAGCTCAGCTCCCAGATCTCCTCGATCCTTCCGTAGTATCTGTCCTTGGCCTTACCGGTGTAGGATTCCATCGTTACCCCAGTGTCACATCCCTAGTGCTGGTATGCTCAAGGCTAGCTAGTCATTGTGCATCATGTTTAAATTCCATTTAATTTTGAAATGGGGATTTGTGAAACCCTCAGAATAACTTTTGGAAATGACCTAAATAAAATTGCTCCAAAAGGTCCAAGAAAATGCTCATGTGGCCCTCTCAAAATATTGGATGTAGATAATAATCAAACCAATATTTTGGGAGTTCATAAGTATTTATATTTGGGCATTTGGAATTAATGCATACCTAATTGCATTGGATATATATTATTATATTTATAAAATATTGTCCAAAAATTGTGCCTTTTGTTGAGGAGCTCGAATAATATAAATAGCTCCTATAAAAATTGGCATAATTAAATAAAGTGATTTGGTATTTTAAATAAATCAAACAAATGTCAGAATATTAAAAAAAGAAACAAAATAGGTAAAACCCACCTAACTTATCATGCTCTGGCTGCCAGGTGGTTTGGCCTGGCCTGGCCAAAGAGGTTGCCCAGCCGACCGCAAGCGCCACCGTCCCTTCCTCGCGCCAGAGGAGGGCAGGGGCACGCCTGGCCACTGGCGACACGGCGTCCGGCTGGGGACACGCCTCCCGCCACCTCCTCGCTTCCTCCTCACCGCTCGATGACCCCGCGACGCCACGCGCCGCCCGGTCCTTCCCCACTCTCTCGCTTT
Organism: Aegilops longissima; assembly: GCA_021605205.1. Classification (NCBI taxonomy): domain Eukaryota; kingdom Viridiplantae; phylum Streptophyta; class Magnoliopsida; order Poales; family Poaceae; genus Aegilops; species Aegilops longissima. Next base: position 305,981,922 of record CM038677.1, read on the forward strand.
TCCCTCCTCCTCTGGTTTCTCCCCTCTCTTCACCGACCGCACCGAGAGCGCCGCTGCCGCCGCCGTGGCCACCGCCTCCCTCGCCTCTCTCCGTGTTCTGCAAGATCCGCGCCGCCGTCCGCTACCTCCCTGCCGAGCCACGTGACGCTGGAAGCCCTGAGCGCCGCCATCGCCATCGTCTCCGTCTCCGTCGCCGGAGATCCTCCGCCGCCACGACCGCTTCGGTTCCTCCCGACCTCGCCAACCGTTCGCCGCGACCGCCGTGAGCTGCTGCTCCTTCTCCCCTCTTCGTTTCGCCCTTGCACACCGCAGCCACACGCCCGCTTGAGCCGAAGCTCCGCCGCCGCCAGCTCCGCCCGCGAGCCCCGCCCCCAGCTCTTTTTCGCTTTGCTCCACCAGTGCGCGAGAGCTCGGCTACGCCCGGTGCTCTCGAGACGCCACCCGTGGCTCGTGGCACGGACTTCGCCAAGGCCCAGAGGTCGCCGGCGACGAGCCCGTCGCTCGAGCCTGCCACGGGTCCGGTTGTCAGTGATTAGCTTAAGCTAATCACCAACTAACCTACCCCTCGACATCGACAAAGGCCCCAGCGCCACTAATCTGAATTAGATTAGAATTAAACCCCCGTTAACTAATCGAGACACCGACGTGTGGCCCCCACACGCCAGTTTGACCCAGCCAGCCATAGTTGACCTGTCGACGCCATGCTTAAGAAGGTCGACGCAATATTATATTTTCTGGATTTAATTAAATCAGGAAATTCCGAATATATTCAAAACTTCAAAAATTCATAGAAATTCAACCGTAGCTCAGATTGAAATAATTTATATATGAAAAATTATCAGAAAAATTCAATCTATCCATCTGTACTAGTTTCATGCATGACAAACCAACTTATACATGCTGTATAAGTGAAACTCTAAAATGGCATTTATAAGAGCTTACTTTGAATTGCATTTGAACCTTTGGTTCAAATGGACTTCATTCAAATCGAATACCAGTTGCATTAACTCAAACAGCATCACATCTACATGCCATGTTCATGCATCATATTGTTGCATATGATTGTGTATTGATTGCCGCACTGCTCCTTCTCGATAGGTCCTGCTCCGAGACGTCCAGAGTACTGCTCTATGAAGCGGTGCCTCCTTGTTGATTTACCGTGCAAGCAAATCCCTTGTTCATTCCGACACAATCCTACTCTCTCGCTCCTGCTCTCGCTATTGCATTAGGACAACAACGATTCATACGCTACTTTGTGCTGCGGTAGTTGAACCCATTCCTCTGCATGACCTGTCATTGCCACAAGAATTAGTTGAAACCCACTAGCATGTGTAGGAGTTGATTGAGCCATGTTGTGTTCCTACCATGCTATGCCTGCTATTGCTTAGAGTTGTGTCAGTGTCTGATTCATTGGGAATGAATTGGAGTACAGTTCTATGTTCCGATCTTTGAGAGTGAAGTGTGTGAACACGATTTGGTAAAGGTAGCGGTGAGAGGCCATGTAGGAGTACATGGTGGGTTGTCTCACCGAACCGCCCTAAGCATCGAGTTCTATGTATGTTGTCCAATGACTCGATACTACCACACATTGTTCCGTAACTCGACCCTCTCGACTTATTAATCAACTTGATCTCTGCCCAGAGTCGCAACTAGTTTTCGTGTTTGTAGGTAGTGCTATTTTTCTACCAAGTGGCACCCGCAGGTGGGCTTGGGACAGACTAGGCATGTGTGGCACGGTGTACCAAGTGGCACCCGGATGGTGGGCTTGGGAACCCTGCTCACATCGTTTGGGGCCGTGAGCGACACCCCGCCGGATCTCCTTGCGGATGGAACCCGAATAGGCGATAAGCCCGGACTAGAGTCTTGTGTGGTTAGTCGTCGTGGCCGACACCCTCGCCAAAGCTTCCGCTTGAAGGTTGCCGAGATACATGACGGTATATGGCGGTAAGTGGCGAGAGCATGTGTGAAGAAGTACACCCCTCAGGTTATCATGATCTATTCAATAGCCGTGTCCTCGGTTATGGACTTCTTGGATGCTTATGTGGTACATAGACAACTTGAAGTGGATACTCTAAAATGCTCAAGACAAGTGTGAGTGCTATGGATGGCCTTCCGTATGGAGACGGGAATGAATCCGTAGTAGTGTATTGATGTGGTGATTAGTGGACTCGTGTACGTTGTCTCACCTCAAGAGTTTCTTGTAGTCGTAGAACAGGATAGCCACAGAGTCAAAGCTGGCTTGCTGCAACTAAACTCCACGTTACCTTCTTGATACTAATGCATGTATGATAGGATCTGATGTAAGTCTTGCTGAGTACCTTTGTACTCACGTTGCTTTATTTATGTTTTGCAGCGGAGACTTCGGTCTTACTAGTAGTTCCGCTTGGACTTCGATGAGTAGCTTGTTACCTCAGCTACGATCTTGTACCCTTGGGAGGGTCTTGTAGATAGTCAGGCTTCTCAGCCTTTTTCTTTTGTAGTTGTCTGTACTCAGACATGTAATGCTTCCGCTTGTTGTTTGTATGCTCTGAATGATGGGTCATGTGACCCCTGTTTGTACTTATTGCTATGTGGCTCTTCTGAGCCTTTATCTATATGAGTTTGCGTTATGTTGTGATGCCATGTTGTACAACACATACTTGCATGTTATGCGTACGTGTAACTTGTATTGCTATGTGTGGGATCCGACAATCTAGTTGTTTATCCTTGGTAGCCTCTCTTATGGGGAAATGTAGTCTCGTGCTTCTGAGCGATAGTAGTCCGCTACAGCCCGGTTCACCGGAGTCCTGCTAGCCCAGCACTACTGCTTGGACACTTGACTGGCCGGCATGTGTTTCACTTCGTTCCTATGTCTGTCCCTTCGGGGAAATGTCACGCGGTGTTATTCGGAGTCCTGCCTAGCCTGCTACAGCCCGGAATACCGGAGTCCTGTTAGCCCAGTGCTACAGCCCGAATTCATACGTTGATGACCGACATGCTCGATGTGATTCATGTATGCCTGTCCCCATAGGTTAGTGCCACTTTGGGTTCACGACTAGTCATGTCGGCCCGGGTTCTCTGTCATATGGATGCTAGCGACACTATCATATACGTGAGCCAAAAGGCGCTAAACGGTCCGGGCCATGGTAAGGCGACACCTGGGAATACCGTGCGTGAGGCCGCAAAGTGATATGATGTGTTACATGCTAGATCGGTGTGACTTAGGATCGGGTCCCGACAGCTTTGGTATCGAGCTCGACTGCTCAGAGGATTTCCAAGCCAACCTGATCGAAGTTGAGTCTAGAAATGCTTTAGTTATATAGGGAATTGATTGTGGGAGGAACGTAAGGCTCTTTTACTCCTTTACCTCATGGCCTCTCGATCTGAGTCGTCCTATCTTTCCTACGGGTTAAGGAACTAGGCTATCTCTTCGCTCATCGGGATCACGTGTTACTATTTCCGTAGTCCCATAGGATTGGTTGATTAGAGTCTTACCCCCAGTTTTCGAGTACCCTCGGTGTAGCATGTTTAGTATTATCCCAGAACCTTTGATGATGATGTTGAGTATGGTGCTGCCCCATTTTGCAGAATGTCTCATTTTGAACATTTTACTGCCGTTATGCTGCCGGAATTGCCCCAGGAGTTCGAGAGTTACTAATATCGGTGTCCCACATTTTCAGTATGTAGTGATGTTGATTCCGTCCTTGGTTCCGTTTCTCAGGATGTCATCAGTTAAGCGAAGTTCTGTTGCTCGTAGCCAGAACCACGGAGATGGAAGGGATGAGGATCCTCCCGACCAGCCTTCATTGACTGGGTTCATGTTAGAAATGGAGAGGAACAAGCGTGAGTCTAACCGCTTGTTGGCACGTATCGAGGAGAACACCGCACATCAGTCCAAAGGGTTTGCAACCATTCATGACTTCATTCGCTTGCACCCACCCACCTTCCATCACTCCATCGAGCCACTCGATGCCGATGACTGGCTTCGTAGCATCACTCATAAGTTGCGTTCCGCAAACGTATCTGAAGATGACAAGGTCACCTATGCTGCATACCACCTGGAAGGTCATGCTAGTCTTTGGTGGCAGAACTATGAGGCTATGCTTCCAGCTGGTCAGATTCCAACCTGGAGAGATTTCACCGAGGCTTTTCGCGAGCATCACATTCCTGAAGCCCTCATCGATCGCAAGAGAGAAGAGTTCTGTAGTTTCACCCAGAGTGAGATGGTTGTTGATGCTTACAGCAGAGAGTTTGAGAACCTTGCCCGTTATGCCCCAGAAGAAGTGTCCACGGACGCCAAGAAGCAGGCTAGGTTCCGGAAGGGTCTCAACCCCAAGTTGCGCCGTGACCTCCACCTGCACCATTGTGATACATTCCAAGCTCTTGTGAACAAGGCCATTAATGCAGAGACAGCTCAGCTCACTTACGAGGAGTCTCGTAAGCACCACCGTGAATTGGTTTCATCCTCCGGTTCTAGTTCGCAGAAACGCCGGATTTGGATTCCGAACTCTGCTCTTCCACCCGGATATTCACCGAGGCCATCCCATATGGCGCCTCACCCAGTTCAGTTACATACTCCACCCAGGCCTATTGGTAGACCACTTGTCAATGCGGGTCCACGTCCAACTTCAGGGACTTGCTTCACATGCGGAGAGCCAGGACACTATGCACGTGACTGCTCTCAAGCCAGTTATGCTCCACCCCAGCCCGAGAAGCCTGTTGGCTGTGTTAAGCCATCACGCAAGATGATCAGTGTCAAGTCAGCTCCCGCTGAACGTGGATGTGTGCATCACGTCTCAGCTAAAGACGCTCATGATGATCCGGATGTCGTTCTTGGTACCCTCCTTGTCAATTGTCATCCCGCCTCAGTTCTATTCGATACTGGAGCATCTCATTCCTTCATTTCTGAAAGCTATGCTAACTTGCACAACATATCATTTTGTGATATGCCCTCTCCGCTAGTCATTCAAACTCCTGGATCCAAATGGCAAACTTCTTGTGTAAGCCATGGTAACGAAATCCTTGTTGACATACTTGTATTCCTTGCCTCACTTATAGCCCTCAAGTCTTCAGATATTAACATCATCTTGGGTATGGACTGGATGACAGCTCATCATGCCAAGATTGATTGTTTCACTAGGTCTGTTCAGCTTACACACCCATCTGGCAAGATAGTCACTGTCTCCACTAGAGTTGCAAAGCGTCAACTCTATTCTCTTAATGCCAGCCCTCTTCCGCACCTTGAAGATATCCCGTAGTCCGTGACTTTCCGGATGTTTTTCCAGAGGAACTGCCAGGTGTTCCTCCTGACAGAGATGTAGAGTTCGTCATAGATCTTATCCCAGGAACCGCCCAATCTCTAGGAGACCTTATAAGATGGCACCCTTAGAACTAGCCGAGCTTAAGAAACAACTTGATGAGTCCTTGCAAAAGGGTTTCATCCGTCCTAGTTCTTCTCCTTGGGCTTGCCCCGTCCTCTTCGTCAAGAAGAAGGATGGTACGGACCGGATGGTTGTAGATTATCGTCCCGTTAATTTGGTCACGATAAAGAACAAGTATCCGCTCCCCAGGATCAACGACCTGTATGATCAGCTCGCTGGATCCTCAGTCTTTTCTAAGATGGATTTGAGGTTAGGCTACCATCAAATCAAGATCAGGAATGGAGACATTCCCAAAACAGCCTTTGTCACTCGTTATGGCCAGTATGAGTACACCGTCATGTCCTTTGGTCTAACCAACGCTCCAGCTACATTCTCCCGCTTGATGAACTCGATCTTCATGGAGTACTTAGATAAATTTGTCGTGGTTTACCTCGATGATATTCTTATTTATTCGAAGAACGAGGAAGAGCATGCCGAACATCTCAGACTTGTGCTAGAAAAACTCAGAGAGCACCGCCTTTATGCCAAGTTCTCCAAGTGTGAATTTTGGTTGCCAGAAGTGACCTACCTAGGCCACGTAATCTCTGGTAAGGGCATTGCTGTCAATCCCGAGAGAGTTCAGGCCGTTCTTGATTGGACTCCACCTGAAACCGTTAAACAAGTTAGGAGTTTCCTTGGTCTAGCCAGCTATTGTCGCCGCTTTGTTGAAAACTTCTCCAAAGTAGCTAAACCCTCACGGAACTTCTCAAGAAAGATAAAAAGTTTGAGTGGTCCCCACAGTGTGAGTACAGTTTTCAGGAACTGAAAAGACGCCTGACTTCTGCTCCCATACTAGTGCCACCGGATTTCACTAAAGACTTTGTTATCTACTGCGACGCCTCACGACAGGGACTAGGTTGCATTCTTATGCAGGATCGTCATGTGATTGCCTATGCATCTCGTCAGTTGCATCCACATGAGGAGAATTATCCTACACATGATCTAGAGCTTGCAGCCGTAGTCTATGCACTCAAGACCGGCGACATTACCTTCTTGGTAAACGCTAGAGATCTACACCGATCACCAGAGTCTCAAGTATATCTTCACCCAACCAGATTTGAACCTTAGACAAAGACGTTGGTTGGAGTTGATCACAGATTATGATCTAGGGATTACCTACACCCCAGGCAAAGCCAATGTCATGGCTGATGCGTTAAGTCAAATCCTATTGCAACAATCTCATGTTGCAGCAAGGCCAACCACTTCTCCATGAGGAATTTTGTAAGCTTAACCTTCACATTGCTCCTCACGGATTCCTTTCTACCTTGGTGGCTAAACCTACTCGGTGGATCATATCATAGAAGCCCGTAGCATGATACGGGATTACCCGGATCAAGAGAAACGTTGCCAAGGGTATTGCTGGTAGCTTCTCTATAGATGATCGAGGTGTCGTTTTCTTTGGGCACCGCTGGTGGTCCCTAAGAAGCAACATCTTCGATAACCGATTCTTAAGGAGGCGCATGAATCTCCTCTCACAATTCATCCCGGTAGTACTAAGATGTATCAGACCCACGCCAGAGGTTCCGTGGACTAGGATGAAGAGAGAAATTGCTCGATTTATTGCTAATCGTGACGTTTGTCGTCGCGTTAAGGCAGAGCATCAAAGGCCTGCCTGGCACCCTTCAACCCTTAGCTATTCCACGAGTGGAAATGGGATAAAGTTGGTATGGATTTCATCACCGCTTTCCTGTGACCAAGAAAGGGAATAATGCTATCTTCGTAGTCGCTGATCGCCTTCCAAAGTGGCTCACTTCCTTCCTGTTCGAGAGAGTATCACCGCTAGTCAGCTCGCTGACTTATACATTTCTAATAGTGTCACCCATGGTGTTCCACTAGAGATCAATTCAGACCGTGGTAGTCTTTTCACTTCTCATTTCGGGAGAGTTTTCAAACTGCCATGGGAACCCATCTTTTCTTGAAGACCGCTTACCACCCTCACCAAGTGGTCGTGGAAAGGGTCAACCAAATTCTCAAGACATGCTTAGAGCTTATGTTATCTCATTCGGTATGGATTGGGAGAAATGTCTTCCTTTCGCCGAGTTTGCTTATAACAATAGCTATCAATCCAGTCTCAAGAAAGCTCCTTTTGAGATTCTCTATGGACGAAGATGTCGAACACCTTTGAACTGGTCGAAACCGTGAAAGACAATTCTTTGGACCGACATGATCCAGAGGCGTAAGAGCAAGTTCGTGATCATTCGTGAGAATTTGAAAACAGCCCAATCTCGTCAAAGAGCCAAGATGACCGTCGTCATAAGGAAGTGGCTTATGAGGTTGGCGACAAGGCTTACCTTCGGGTTACTCCTCTAAAGGGTACCCATCGTTTCGGTATCAAGGGCAAGTTGGCTCCTCGTTACATTGGCCCCTTTCGCATTCTCGCTAAACGAGGAGAGGTTGCCTACCAGTTTGAACTACCCCACATCTTTCTCGAGTTCATGATGTCTTCCACGTCTCTCAACTCAGGCGTTGCTTCTCGGATCCTATCCGCGGAGTGGACCACGAAACGCTTGATCTCCAAGATAACCTCACATACCGAGAGTACCCGGTTCGCATTCTTGATCAAGCAGAACGTGTTACTCGACGTCAGAATATCAAGTTTCTCAAGGTTCAGTGGTCTCATCATTCCGAGAGAGAAGCTACCTGGGAGCGAGAAGATCGCCTTCATTCGAGTACCCGCTTTCTTTCCGTCGACCCCTGAATCTCGGACGAGATTCTTTCAAGTGGGGGCGAGTTGTCACATCCCTAGTGCTGGTATGCTCAAGGCTAGCTAGTCATTGTGCATCATGTTTAAATTCCATTTAATTTTGAAATGGGGATTTGTGAAACCCTCAGAATAACTTTTGGAAATGACCTAAATAAAAATTGCTCCAAAAGGTCCAAGAAAATGCTCATGTGGCCCTCTGAAAATATTGGACAGAGATAATAATCAAACCAATATTTTTGGGAGTTCATAAGTATTTATATTTGGGCATTTGGAATTAATGCATACCTAATTGCATTGGATATATATTATTATATATATAAAATATTGTCCAAAAATTGTGCCTTTTGTTGAGGAGCTCTGGAATAATATAAATAGCTCCTATAAAAATTGGCATAATTAAATAAAGTGATTTGGTATTTTAAATAAATCAAACAAATGTCAGAATATTAAAAAAGAAACAAAATAGGTAAAACCCACCTAACTTACATGCTGCTCAAGGGCTGTGGTTCTGCCCAATGCCCAAAGAAGTCGGCCCACCGACTGGCCAAGCGCCAGCCGTCCCCTTCCTCGCGCCAGGAGGACAGGGGCACGCGCGCGGCGGCCACGCGTCCGGCCGGGGACACGTCTCCCCGCCACCTCCTGCTTCCTCCCCTCACCGCTCTGGATGACCCCGCGCGACGCCACGCGCCGCCCCGGTCCTTCCCCACTCTCTCTCGGTTTTCCCCTCCTCCTCTGGTTTCCTCCCCCTCTCTTCACCGACCAGCACCGAGAGCGCTGCTGCTGCGCCGTGGCCACCGTCTCCCCTCGCTCTCTCTCCGTGTCGCAAGATCCGCGCCGCCGTCCGCTACCTCCCTGCCGAGCCCGTGGCGGGAAGCCCTGAGCGCCGCCATCGCCATCGCCTCTCCGTCTCCGGTCGCCGGAGATCCCCTCCGCCGCCACGACCGCCGGTTCCTCCCGACCTCGCCGACCCGTTCTGTCGCGACCGCCGTGAGCTGCTGCTCCTTCTCCCCTCTTCGTTTCGCCCTTGCACACCGCAGCCACACGCCCGCTTGAGCCGAGCCCGGCCGCCGCCGAAGCTCCGGCCCGGCGAGCCCCGCCCCCAGCTCTTTCCTTTGCTCCACAGTGCGCGAGAGCCGGGCCACGCCCGGTGCTCTCAGACGCCACCCGTGGCTGTGGCACGGACCGCGCCAAGGCCCAGAGGTCGCCGGCGACGAGCCCCGTCCCTCGAGTTTGCCACGTGGGTCCGGCTGCGTCGGTGATTAGCTTAAGCTAATCACCAACTAACCTACCCTCGACATCGACGGTGGGCCCCGGCGCCACTAATCTGAATTAGATTAGAATTAAACCCCCGTTAACTAATCGAGACACCGACGTGTGGCCCCACACGCCAGTTTGACCCAGCCAGCCAGATTGACCTGTTGACGCCATGCTTTAAGAAGGTCGACGCGCAATATTATATTTTCTGGATTTAATTAAATCAGGAAATTCCGAATATATTCAAAACTTCAAAATTCATAGAAATTCAACCGTAGCTCAGATTGAAATAATTTATATATGAAAATTATCAGAAAAATTCAATCTATCCATCTGTACTAGTTTCATGCATGACAAACCAACTTATACATGCTGTATAAGTGAAACTCTAAAATGGCATTTATAAGAGCTTATTTTGAATTGCATTTGAACCTTTGGTTCAAATGGACTTCATTCAAATCGAATACCAGTTGCATTAACTCAAACAGCATCACATCTACATGCCATGTTCATGCATCATATTGTTGCATATGATTGTGTATTGATTGCGGCACTGTTCCTTCTCGATAGGTCCCGCCCGAGACGCTCCAGAGTACTGCTCTATGAAGCGGTGCCTCCCTTGTTGATTTACCAGCAAGCAAATCCCTTGTTCATTCCGATACAATCCTACTCTCTCGCTCCTGCTCTCGTTATTGCATTAGGACAACAACGATTCATCTGCTACTTTGTGCTGCGGTAGTTGAACTCATTCCTCTGCATGACCTTTCATTGCCACAGTAATTAGTTGAAAACCCACTAGCATGTGTAGGAGTTGATTGAGCCATGTTGTGTTCCTACCATGCTATGCCTGCTATTGCTTAGAGTTGTGTCAGTCTGATTCATTGGGAATGAATTGGAGTACAGTTCTATGTTCCGATGTCGAGAGTGAAGTGTGTGAACACGATTTGGTAAAGGTAGCGGTGAGAGGCCATGTAGGAGTACATGGTGGGTTGTCTCACCGAACCGCCCTAAGCACTCGAGTTCTATGTATGTTGTCCAATGACTCGATACTACCACACATTGTTCCGTAACTCGACCCTCTCGACTTATTAATCAACTTGATCTCTGTCCGTGAGTCGCAACTAGTTTCTCGTGTTTGTAGGTAGTGCTATTTTTCTACCAAGTGGCACCCGGCAGGTGGGCTTGGGACAGACTAGGCATGTGTGGCACGGTGTACCAAGTGGCACCCGGATGGTGGGCTTGGGAACCCTGCTCACATCGTTTGGGGCCGTGAGCGACACCCCGGCCGGATCTCCTTGCGGATGGAACCCGAATAGGCGATAAGCCTGGACTAGAGTCTTGTGTGGTTAGTCAGGTCGTGGCCGACACCCTCGCCAGGCTTCCGCTTGAAGGTTGCCGAGATACATGACGGTATATGGCGGTAAGTGGCGAGCGTGTGTGAAGAAGTACACCCTGCAGGTTATCATGATCTATTGAATAGCCGTGTCCTCGGTTATGGACTTCTTGGATGCTTACGTGGTACATAGACAACTTGAAGTGGATACTCTAAAATGCTCAAGACAAGTGTGAGTGCTATGGATGGCCTTCCCGTATGGAGACGGGAATGAATCCGTAGTAGTGTATTGATGTGGTGATTAGTGGACTCGTGTACGTTGTCTCACCTCAAGAGTTTCTTGTAGTCGTAGAACAGGATAGCCACAGAGTCAAAGCTGGCTTGCTGCAACTAAACTCCACATTACCTTCTTGATACTAATGCATGTATGATAGGATCTGATGTAAGTCTTGCTGAGTACCTTTGTACTCACGTTGCTTTATTTATGTTTTGCAGCGGAGACTTCGGTCTTACTAGTAGTTCCGCTTGGACTTCGATGACTAGCTTGTTACCTGAGCTACGATCTTGTACCCTTGGGAGGGTCTTGTAGATAGTCAGGCTTCTCAGCCTTTTTCTTTTGTAGTTGTCGTGTATCAGACATGTAATGCTTCCGCTTGTTGTTTGTATGTTTCAATGATGGGTCATGTGACCCTGTTTGTACTTATTGCTATGTGGCTCTTCCGAGCCTTTATCTATATGAGTTTATGTTATGTTGTGATGCCATGTTGTACAACACATACTTGCATGTTATGCGTACGTGTAACTTGTATTGCTATGTGTGGGATCCGACAATCTAGTTGTTTATCCTTGGTAGCCTCTCTTATGGGGAAATGTAGTCTCGTGCTTCTGAGCGATAGTAGTCCGCTACAGCCCGGTTCACCGGAGTCCTGCTAGCCCAGCACTACTGCTTGGACACTTGACTGGCCGGCATGTGTTTCACTTCGTTCCTATGTCTGTCCCTTCAGGGAAATGTCACGCGGTGTTATTCGGAGTCCTACCTAGCCTGCTACAGCCCGGAATACCGGAGTCCTGTTAGCCCAGTGCTACAGCCCAATTCATACGTTGATGACCGACATGCTCGATGTGATTCATGTATGCCTGTCCCCATAGGTTGGTGCCACTTTGGGTTCACGACTAGTCATGTCGGCCCGGGTTCTCTGTCATATGGATGCTAGCGACACTATCATATACGTGAGCCAAAAGGCGCAAACGGTCCCGGGCCATGGTAAGGCGACACCCGTGGGAATACCGTGCGTGAGGCCGCAAAGTGATATGACGTGTTACATGCTAGATCGGTGTGACTTAGGATCGGGGTCCCGACACCCGGAGTTCTGATAACCATCGCTCTTCAGGTCCTTGTCCTCGGTGTAGAATGTGTAGCCGTTGATATCGTACGTCTCATAGGTCATCAGGTTGTGCTCGGCGCCCTGTGACAAGGTGAATATGAGTTGTTCTTCCGCAGAATAATCTTCATGTAAAGGGTACGACAGAAGCTTCAGCTTGAACCAACGATGAAACATGAGTTGTGCTCTTTGAGTATATCTCCGTCTGTCCTCTGTTGGCCTCGGTCATTGTACGCCTTCTCAATAAAGGTTTTGTGCTCTACCACCCAAGGATCAACCACGTCTATGTGTTGTAGCGCGACTACGTTTGCTCTTTCAAAGTCGGCGAGTCGACCCTCGAAGTCGACATGCATTTCGCGGCGACCCTCACGGTGACCCCATCCAGCGAGCCTGCCGAGGTGCCTATTGACGGGCAGACCAACGGGGTTCTCGATGCCTAGATAATTCGTGCAGTAGGAGATGCACTCTTCTGTCAGAAAGCATCTGGCTATACTTCCCTCTGGACGTGACATGTTCCGAACGTATCCTTTGATGACACCATTCATCCTTTCGAACGGCATCATGTTGTGCAGGAACGCCGCCCGAGTTGGATGATATCCTCCACGAGATGGACCAGCAGATGCACCATAACGTCAAGAATGCGGGCGGAAGTACATCTCAAGCTCGCATAGTATCACCACGATCTCTTTCAGAGCCTTCGAGTTGCCTCACGCCAATCGACTTCCAAGAGATGACGCCGAAAAAAGTTGCATAGGCCAAATAGCGTTTCACTTGACGCGCCCATGATCCCAATGGATTGCAACCGGAAGTATCTGCGTCATCAAGACATGACGGTCGTGAGACTTCATCCCGCTGAACTTCGCTTCACTGGGTCTAGGTATCTCGCTTATCTTCCTCACAGAATCGTAAGGAAGTTTTACTCCTAGGAGGCAGGTGAAAAACTTCTCGATCTGTCACATCCCATTTAGACCATGCATTAGGTTGTGCATCATGTTTAAATTCCATTTGAAATTGAAATGGGGAAGGCAGGAAACCCTAGAACACCCCCCTTAACTCAACTAGGGTTTACTAAAAATTATTTCAATGAATCCGAAATGCCCTTCAAAATGCTCATCCTCTTTGTTTTGGCTCAGAACCTAGGTCAAAGGAGGTGTATCATTTTCTAGGTAATCCAAAGTTCCTAGGATTAATCCACAAGTTTTGAACTTGAGCATTTTAAATTATATAAAATATTTTAAATGTTCAAAAAATTGCCAAACTAAAATGTTTCATGTTGGAAATATTCCAACAAGGGACCAGGAGCATTTTGGTGATTTTTAAAACAGTTTTGGTATTTTAAAAAAACCCCACAAAGTTGCAGAATATTAGAAAAGGATTAAAAATGGAAAACCCTTACCTGACGCCCGTGCCCGGCCCACCTGCCGGCCCAGCCCAGCAGCCGCGCCAGCGAGCTGCTTGGCTTGGCCAGGCAGGCAGCCAGGTGCTCGACGGCGAGCTCAGGGCGTGCCACGCACCTGGCCGCCGCCCTGCTTCACCTCCTCGCCGCCTCGCTGCCCTGGATGGCCTCCACGTCGTCGCCCCGACCCCCTGGACACGCCATTCGCCCCCTGCCTCTCTCTCTCGCTCCCCTCGCCATGGTCGACGCCACCGCCGCCGCTCCATCGTCAGAGTCGTAGCCACCGCCGTCCCCGCGCCACGAGACCATGTCCGATCAAACCGCCGTCGCCGCCTTCGTCGAACAAGCCGAGCCCCGAGCGCTTGCTCGCCCTGCCATCGCGACCGACCTCGCCCGACTCCGCCACCGCCGGAGATCCCTTCGCGTCGCCGCCGCAGATCGATCGTCCCCGACCACGTCGTTCGCTCTCACGAGACCGCTGTGAGCCTGGCTACCTCCCCATCCTCTCCACTCTCTTTCTCGTGCACCACAACGAGCACACGGCTTCGCTCAAGACGCACCGCCGCGGAGCTCGTCGCCGACGAGGTTCGCCACCCAACGCCACGCCACCGCGTCCATCGTGACTCACCACGCTATGCTGGGTCCAACCCTGCACTCCACGCGCCTCACCTTGCCCCCTAGCGACGAGTCCGAGATCACCCGAGCCCCGGCCGCCGCCAAACTCGTCGCCGGCGCCAACTCCGGCCACCCCGACCCCAACTAACTCCACCAAGAGCTGCGGTTCGTCTCCAGCTCCACGTAGATGCCTTCCGCGCCCCATTTGGTGGCCGGAACATGCAAAAACACTTTGCTCCGCCGCGCCTGGCCTCGCCGGCGGCTAGACGCCGGCGAGTTGACACGACCATTGATGGTGGGCCCTGCTGATCGCTCTCGAGTCAATGATGTGGACCCCTCGTTAACTAATTAGATTAGTTCTAATTAAAGTTAATTAGTTAAACTAACTATCGACATGCGGGTCCCACTGTCGGTTTGACCTGGACGACCCGCTGACCCTCGACGTCACGCTGACCTCATCTCGACGCAATAAATGAATTTCTGGATTTATTCGATATAGCAAATTCCAGAATATAATTCAAATTTCAAATGCTTATAACTTTTATTCTATAACTCCAAATGCAAAGATTTATATATGAAAAATTATCAGAAAAATCCACTCTACCCATTGGTACAGGTTTCATGCATGTTAAAGCAAGTTAACTATGCTGTTTAACCAGAATAAGATAATGCACCTTTAGGACTAACTCAAATGAGCTATCATTTGAATCCTTGATTCAAATGAGTTCATCCCCTGTTCTTTCAGCTTGCATTAGACCAACACACATCCATATTGCCATGTCATAGCATGCATCATATTGTTGCATATTTTCATGTGTGTTTACTTTGGTGTGCCTTCATGATAGGTTCGCCTCAAGATAACCTCGACTACCCATCTCAAGGGCGTTCTCACCCCGCCCATCGTGCAAGCAACCCGCTGATCATTTCGATACAAACCCATGTTCTCGCTTCTGCTCTCGTTTACTGCATTAAGACAACGTGATTCAAACTGTTGTGTGCTGCGGTAGTTGAACCCACTTCCTTTGCATGACCTGTCATTGCCACAGTAACTAGATGAAACCCACTAGCATGTGTAGGAGTTGATTGAGCCATGTTTGTGATTCTTACCATGCTATGCTTGCTATGCTTAGAGTTGTGTCAGGTCTGGCTCATCGGGATGATGAACTGGATTGAAAGGTTGTGTTGGTTCGAGAGTGAAAGTGTTGAATACGATTTGGTAAAGGTATCGATGAGAGGCCATGTAGGAGTACATGGTGGGTTGTTTCATTGAAGCCGAACTTAAGAACTGAGATCTGTGTTTGTGATCCATGAAACAGTTACTACCACACATTGGGATCCTTAATTGACCCTCTCGGCTTCTTAACCACCCCTGTTCATAGTCCGGAGTTGCAAGTAGTTTCGTGTTTGTAGCATGTTGGGGGCGACGCAACGCTGACCTTAGGGGTGGGTTGTGTTGCGGTAGGCACGCGGGTCTGTGTACCGAGTGCCCGCTTGGTATCTCGGGAACCCTGCACACATCGCTCGGGGTTGTATGGGAAACCTCGGCGGACTCCTGCGGATGGAACCCGAATAGGCGATAAACCTGGACTAGGGACTTGAGTGTTTAGGTAGGCTGTGGCCGACACCCACGCTGGGCTTCCGCTTGAAGGTTGCCGAGTACATGTCGTGTAAATGACGATAAGTGGTGAGAGCGTGTGTGAAGAAGTACACCCCTGCAGGGTTAAATATGATCTATTCGAATAGCCGTGTCCACGGAGAAGGACTTCTGGGTTACCTATATCAGTTCATAGACAAGTAAATGGATACTACTAAAAGCCTCAAGATAAGTGTGAGTATCGTGGATGGCCCTCTCGTGGGATGACGAGAGAGGGTCCACGGTGGAGTATTGTGATGGTGATTAGTGGACTCGTGTACGACAAATGTTTTACAAAGTGGTGTCACGTAGGATAGCTTAGCCAAGAGTCAAAGCTGGCTTGCTGCAAATAACTCCACTTCCTTCCTTGAGAATGTGCATGTATGATAGGATTCTGTGGTAAGACTTGCTGAGTACCTTTGTACTCATGTTTGCTTAATTAATGTTTTTCAGAGGACTATACTACCCCCTCCGACGGATTCTATGTAGATATTGACTTCGACGAGTGAACTAGCCACCCAGGTGGCGATCTAAGACTTGTGAAGGGCCATTGTAGATAGAAAGGCTCCAACAAGCTTTCTTTCTTTCTAGAGTCTGTACTCAGACTAGTTTGCTTCCGCATGTGCTTGTATGATTGTATGACTTGAGTGTTGGGTCATGTGACCCCTACCTGTATGACTATGTTATGTATGGCTCCTCGGAGCCTCTTAAATAAAGTACTTGAGTTGTAGAGTTTTGTTGTGATGCCTTGTTGTATTTACTCATATCGGGCATATTATGTGTATGATTGAAATGCTTGGTATGAGTGGGATCCGACAAACTAGTTGTTTATCCTTGGCAGCCTCTCATATGGGGAAATGTAGTCTCGCTTACGAGCGATAGTAGTCCGCTACAGCCCGGTTCACGAGTCTGCTAGCCCAAAGACTACTGCTTGGACACTTGGTGGCCGGCATGTGATTCATTTCGTTCTTATGTCCGTCCTTCGGGAAATGTCACGCGGTGATATTCGAGTCCTGCCTAGCCTGCTACAGCCCGGGATACCGGAGTCCTGTTAGCCAGTGCTACAGCCCGAATTCATACGTTGATGACCGACATGCTCGAGGTGATTCATGTATGCCTGTCCCCATAGGTTAGTGCCGCTTTGGGTTCACGACCAGCCATGTCGGCCCGGTTCTTGGTCATGTGGATGCTAGCGACACTATCATATACGTGAGCCAAAAGGCTAAACGGTCCCGGCCATGGTAAGGCGACACCGTGGGAATACCGTCGTGAGGCCGCAAAGTGATATGAGGTGTTACCAGCTAGGTCGATATGACTTGGAATCGGGTCCCGACAGCATTGGCATCGAGCGGGGCTGCTGTAGGTTCGCTAAGCCAAACTGGTCAAGTTGAGTCTAGAAATGCTTTAGTTACATGTAGGGAATTGATTGTGGGAGGAACGTAAGGCTCTTTTACTTCTTTACCTTATGCCCTCTGATCTGAGTCATCCTCTTCTCATTCGACGTGGGTATAGGACTAGGCTCTCTTCTCTCTATCAGGTTCACGTGTTACTAATCCGTAGTAACTTATAGGATTGTTGGTTACATCCTCAGTTCAGTGCTACTAAATTTTAGTATGCTATCATTTGAACCAGAACCTTGATATGATGTTGTTGAGTGGATTGCAATCTGATTTTGAATGTCTCAAATCTGATTTTGAGCATTTACAGATGTTATGCTGCCCGATTTTCCCTAGAAATTCTAATGCCTTTGCATTGTGGCTGTGCTTTCAGATGGCCACCCGTCCCCAGAACCAAGTGGTTCGCCTGACCCGTTGCATTGATGTGTGCGGTCACACGGCCATGTTGGTTAGGGTGATGATTGAGGCTGGTTATCGATGGTATCCTGAATATACCGTCGAGGAGCAGTTTAGGGATTTCAATCAAAGCCAATACCTATGCACGGTCCGGATTTATCCATCTTATCCCGAGCTCTTGAGCCACTTCATCGTTCTTATGGGCTCGAATCACTATTGGAATGTCGTGCAAGATGCAGCCTATTCCATGATGACTATTATTCGAGCGTAACTGCTTTGCTGGGCAACACTGATTTTCGCTATATGCCAGCATCCCTCCCTGGGGCGCATGGCTACCTTCAGGGTTTGTACAGCGATGCATCCCATGAGGACTCACTCCTTCGCACTACTACTGAGTTGCTGGAGGACAAGGACCGTGAGAACCGGGCCTTGCGTATGGAGCTTTTAATGCCCGTTCTGACCACTGGGCTACTCTGACTAGGTTTGCACCTGCCGTGCAAGCTGGATATATGGACATGAGGGACTTGTACCCTGTGCGGGCGAGTCTGCCAGACTTTATGGAGTGGCGTGAGGTTGGAGGCATCACTCCTCCTCGTGGGCCTCGTCTGCCACCCTTTGTCGGACCACGGCCACATCCGAGTCCTTATGGTCCACAGGCCCCACAGATTGTCTGCTTTCTGGACGATCATGTTCCACTTCCGGGTTTGGGTGGTGACTTCTCTGAGGACTACTATGGAGCTGCCTGAGTTTGTAGCAGTATTCCTAGTGTGGTAATAGTTGTATTTCCACCGTCCTGCGTGACTTGTGGAATACGACTTAGTGTGTATCGTTCCGGAAGTGTAGAAAAATAATGTATAGAAGTTGGGATGCTTCCGATAAGATGTAACGCCTTTCCTTATAGTTGTACTCCGTCAGGCTTGTACTAAACTATGAATGGTGTGTATGACCGTTGGTATATATATATATGGCAGTTTATATTACCATGTCATACGGATGAACATCTTTGCATTCCATGCTATCCATTACCTTCCGCACTTCCTTGTTAAATTCTGCCATCCTGGTTTAAACCTTTGCTTTGTCTCCCGTGATGGTCAACACTGCAACACTCCTGCTGTTCCGAGCGGGGAGAAGCAAGATGCAGCCGAAATGTGAATCTGCCGCAACCGCCATCTTTGGCCGAGGTGATGCCGGAAGCGAGCGCAATAAGCGTGAAACCAACCGGTTACTGGAGCGGATTGAACAAAACACCGCACGCCAGCCAAGAAACGATGTGGTTTCACTCAACGATTTCGTCAAGCTATATCCCCAAAATTCAAATATTCCGCCGAGCCTCTCGACGCGGATGATTGGCTCGCAAAGATCCACCACAAGCTGCGTTCCGCTAACGTGGCTGAGGCTGACAAGGTTACCTTTGCCGCCTATCATCTTGAAGGCCCTGCTAGCCTCTGGTGGGAGAATTATGAGGCTATGCGTCCGGTTGGACAAGTTACAACTTGGGCTGAATTCAGTGCCGCCTTCCGTGAGCATCATATTCCAGAAGGTCTTATGGACCGCAAACGTGAGGAATTCTGCAGTTTCACCCAAGGTAGGCTGACAGTGGATGCCTACAGCCGTGAATTTGGGAGGTTAGCACGTTATGCTCCCGAAGAAGTTTCTACCGATGCCAAGAAGCAGGCAAGGTTCCGCAAGGGACTTAGCCCTGAGCTACGCCGAGATCTCCGTCTGCATGAGTGTACCTCTTTCCCGAAGCTAGTCAATAAGGCTATCAGCGCCGAAACTGGGCAGACTGATTTTGAGGCTTCGCGCAAGCACATCCGTGACTCGATCGCCATCCGCTCGATCCCTGAAGCGCGGGTTTGGGTTCCAAATACTGCTCTACCACCCAGTGTTCACCCCGAGGCCATCCCTCGAGGCGCCGCCCCAACCAGCAGTATTTTCCACCCAAGACTTATGGAGGTCCCACTGCTAATGCTGCTCCACGTCCAAATGTGATAACTTGCTTCAAGTGTGGAGAGACGGGCCACTATATCCGAGAGTGTCCCTGAACAACCCCAATCAAGTTGGAAAGTCTGTTGGCGCGGCAAGCCAGCAGGAAAGGTGCCCTATGCTAAACCAGTTGCCACCGCCGTGGCCATGTCAACTATGTTTCGCTGAAGAGACCTATGAGGATCCTAACGCCGTCCTCGGCACGCTTCTTGTTAATTGCCATCCGCAACCGTTTTTTGATATCGAGCATCTCATTCATGTATTTTCGAGAGCTATGCTCGATTGCACAACACCACATTCGTGACATGCCTACCTCCATGGAAATTAAACTCCTGGTTCTAGATGGCAAACATCTAGAATAAGTCATGGGAATGAAATTCTTGTCGACAGATTAGTCTTTCTTGCATCCCTAATAGCTCTTAAGTCCTCAGACATAAACATCATCTTGGGTATGGACTGGATGTCAGCCCATTATGCTAAGATTGATTGCTCTACTAGAACTGTTCAACTTACCCATCCTTCGGGCAAGACAGTGAATGTTTTAACCCGAGTGTCTAAGCGCCAGCTTTACTCCTTAAATGCCAACCCCCTTCCAGACCTCGAAGATATTCCGGTAGTCCGTGATTTCCCGTATGTCTTCCCGGAGGAACTGCCAGGTGTTCCGCCTGACAGGGATGTCGAGTTCGTGGTAGATCTTGTTCCCGGAACCATCCCAATTTCTAGAAGACCTTATAAGATGGCACCCCTAGAACTAGCTGAACTTAAGAAACAACTCGATGAATCCTTGCAAAAAGGTTTCATCCGTCCTAGTTCATCTCCATGGGCTTGCCCGTCCTCTTCGTCAAGAAGAAGGATGGTACGGATCGGATGGTTGTAGATTACCGACCATCAATTTGGTCACCATCAAGAACAAGTATCCGCTCCCGGGATCAACGACCGTATGATCAGCTCGCTGGATCCTCAGTCTTTTCCAAGATGGATTTGAGGTTGGGCTACCATCAAATCAAAATCAAGAACGGGGACATTCCTAAAACGGCTTTTGTTACTCGTTATGGCCAATACGAGTACACCGTCATGTCTTTCGGTTT
Source organism: Aegilops longissima (assembly GCA_021605205.1). Classification (NCBI taxonomy): domain Eukaryota; kingdom Viridiplantae; phylum Streptophyta; class Magnoliopsida; order Poales; family Poaceae; genus Aegilops; species Aegilops longissima. The sequence continues at coordinate 306,002,505 of CM038677.1, forward strand.
AACCAATGCTCCAGCCACCTTCTCTCGGTTAATGAACTCAATCTTCATGGAGTACTTAGATAAATTCGTCGTGGTATACCTCGATGATATACTCATCTACTCCAAGAATGAGGAAGAACATGCCGAACATCTAAGGCTAGTATTGATGAAACTTCGAGAGCACCGCCTTTATGCCAAATTCTCTAAATGTGAATTCTGGTTACCAGAAGTGACCTATCTAGGACATGTAATCTCTGGTAAGGGCATTGCTGTCAATCCCGAGCGAGTTCAAGCCGTCCTTGATTGGATTCCACCTGAATCGGTCAAGCAAGTTCGAGTTTCCTCGGTTTAGCGAGCTATTGCCGCCGCTTCACGAGAATTCTCTAAAGTTGCTAAACCTCTAACCGAACTCCTCAAGAAAGATAAGAAGTTCAATGGACGCCCAAGGCGAGTTCAGCTTTCAGAACTGAAAAGACGCTCGACATCTGCTCCCGTGCTTGTTCCACCAGATTTCCAAGGACTTTATTATCTATTGCGACGCCTCGCGACAAGGACTAGGTTGCATACTCATGCAAGATCGTCATGTGATTGCCTCGCCTCTCGATAGTTGCGCCCACATGAGGATAACTACCCACACACGATCTAGAGCTTGCAGCAGTGGTTCATGCACTTAAAACTTGGCGACATTACCTTCGGGTAATCGCTAGAAATCTACACCGATCACCAAAGTCTGAAATATATCTTCACCCAACCGGATTTGAATCTCAGGCAAAGACGTTGGGTCGAGTTGATTACAGATTTCGACTTAGGAATATCTTACACCCCAGGCAAGGCCAATGTCATGGCTGACGCACTAAGTCGCAAATCTTATTGTAACAATCTGATGTTACAACAAAGTCAACCATTTCTCCACGAGGAATTTCGTAAGCTTAATCTTCACATCGTTCCTCGAGGATTCCTTTCCACCCTGGTGGCGAAACCTGACCTTACGGATCGAATCATAGCTGCTCAGCAGTATGATAGAGGGATATCTCGGATCAAGGAGAACATTGCTAGCGGAGCTGCTAAGTGTTTCTCCATAGATGAACGAGGTGTTGTCTTCTTTGAGAACCGCTTAGTGGTTCCCAAGAAACAACAGCTACGGCAATTGATCCTTAAGGAAGCTCATGACTCTCCTCTCACCATTCATCCCGGTAGTACTAAAATGTATCAAGACCTACGCCAGAGGTTTTGGTGGACTAGGATGAAGAGAGAAATCGCTCAATACATTGCTAATTGCGACGTCTGTCGTCGAGTTAAAGCAGAGCATCAACGGCCCGCTGGTACCCTTCAACCTTTGGAAATTCCTGAATGGAAATGGGATAAAATCGGTATGGATTTCATTACCGGGTTTCCCAGGACCAAGAGAGGGAATAATGCTATCTTCGTTGTCGTTGATCGTCTTTCCAAAGTAGCCCACTTCCTACCCGTTCGTGAGAGTATAACCGCTAGCCAGCTAGCCGAATTGTACATCTCTCGAATAGTGTCTCTTCATGGTGTTCCATTAGAAATTAACTCAGACCGTGGAAGTCTCTTCACCTCTCGATTTTGGGAAAGTTTCCAAAACGCCATGGGAACTCGTCTCTCTTTTAGCACCGCTTTCCATCCTCAATCAAGTGGTCAAGTAGAACGAGTCAATCAAATCCTAGAGGATATGCTTCGAGCTTCTGTCATCTCTTTCGGCATGAATTGGGAAAAATGCCTTCCATTCGCCGAAGTTCGCTTATAACAATAGTTATCAAGCCAGCTTGGGCAAAGCCCCTTCAAGTTCTTTATGGACGGAAATGTCGAACGCCTCTTAATCTGGTCGAAACCGGGAGAGACAACTCTTTGGCCCGGACATGATTCAGAAGCGTAAGAGCAGGTTCGCGTTATTCGTGAGAAATTGAAAACAGCCCAATCTCGCCAAAAGAGCCAATATGACCGCAAGCATAGGCCTATGACTTATGAAATTGGCGAGAAGGCTTACCTTTGGTTACTCCTTGAAGGGAACCCATCGATTCGGTATCAAAGGCAAGTTGGCTCCTCGTTACATTGGACCCTTTCGCATTCTTGCCAAACGAGGAGAAGTTGCCTACCAATTGGAACTACCTCCGCATCTTTCCGAGTCCATGATGTCTTCCACGCTTCCCAACTCAGCGTTGCTTCTCGGATCCTATCCGTGAAGTGGACCACTAAACGCTTGATCTCCAAGATAACCTCACCTATCGAGAATATCCCGCTCAGATCCTTGATCAAGCCGAGCGTACCACTCGACGCCGGAATATCAAGTTTCTAAAGGTTCAATGGTCAAACCATTCCGAGCAAGAAGCAACTTGGGAAAGGGAGGATCGTCTTCGACTTGAGTATCCCACCTTTTTCAAGAAGAGATCCTAAATCTCGGGACGAGATTCTTTTGAGTGGGGTGAGTTGTCACATCCCGGTTAGACCATGCATTAGGGTGTGCATCATGTTTAAATTCCATTTGAAATTGAAATGGGGAAGGCAGAAACCCCAGTAACCCCCCTTAACTCAACTAGGGTTTACTAAAAATTATTTCAATGAATCCGAAATGCCCTTCAAAATGCTCATCCTCTTTGTTTTGGTTCAGAACCTATGTCAAAGGAGGTGTATCATTTTCTAGGTCATCCAAAGTTCCTAGGATTAATCCACAAGTTTTGAACTTGAGCATTTTAAATTATATAAAATATTTTAAATGTTCAAAAATTGCCAAACTAAAATGTTTCATGTTGGAAATATTCCAACAAGGGACCAGGAGCATTTTGGTGATTTTTAAAACAGTTTTGGTATTTTAAAAAAACCCCACAAAGTTGCAGAATATTAGAAAAGATTAAAAATGGAAAACCCTTACTCGACGCCTGTGTTCGCCCACTGCCTGCCCAGCCCAAAGAGCAGCCAACAGCTGCTTGGCTTGGCCAGCAGCAGCCAGTGTGCTCGACGGCGAGCTCGGGGCGTGCCACGCACGCCGCCGCCGCCTGCTTCACCTCCTCGCCGCCTCGCTGCCTCGATGGCCTCCACGCCGTCGCCCGACCCCCGACACGCCATTCGCCCCCGCCTCTCTCCTCGCTCCCCTCGCCATGGTCGACGCCACCGCCGCCGCTTCCACCGTCAGAGCCGTAGCCACCGTCGTCCCAGCGCCACGAGACCGTGTCGGGTCGCCGCCGTCGCCGCCTCCGTCGAACAAGCCGAGCCCCGAGCGCTTGCTCGCCCCAGCCACTTGCACCGACCTCGCCCGACTCCGCCACCGCCGGAGATCCCCTTCGCCGCCGCCGCGATCGATCGTCCCCGACCACGCCGTCGGCTCTCACGAGACCGCTGTGAGCCTGGCTACCTCCCCATCCTCTCCACTCTCTTTCTCGCACCACAACGAGCACACGGCTCGCCTCAAGACGCACCGCCTGGAGCTCGTCGCCGACGAGGCTCGCCACCCAACGCCACGCCACCGTGTCCATCGACTCACCACGCTGCGCTGGGTCCAACCCTGCACTCCACGCGCCTCACCTTGCCCCCTAGCGACGAGTCCGAGATCACCCGAGCCCGGCCGCCGCCAAACTCGTCGCCGGGCGCCAACTCCGCCACCCCGACCCCAACTAACTCCACCAAGAGCTGCGGTTCGTCTCCAGCTCCACGAGATGCCTTCGCGCCCCATTTGGTGGCCGGAACGTGCAAAACACTTTGCTCGCCCATACTGGCCTCGCCCGGCGGCTAGACGCCGCGAGTTGACACGACCATTGGTGGTGGGCCCTGCTGATCGCTTCCGAGTCAATGATGTGGACCCCTCGTTAACTAATTAGATTAGTTCTAATTAAAGTTAATTAGTTAAACTAACTATCGACATGCGGGTCCCACTGTCGGTTTGACCTGGACGACCCGCTGACCCTCGACGTCACGCTGACCTCATGTCGACGCAATAAATGAATTTCTGGATTTATTTCGATATAGCAAATCCCGTAATATAATTCAAATTTCAAATGCTTATAACTTTTATTCTATAACTCCAAATGCAAAGATTTATATATGAAAAATTATCAGAAAAATCCACTCTATCCATTGGTACAGGTTTCATGCATGTTAAAGCAAGTTAACTATGCTGTTTAACCAGAATAAGATAATGCACCTTTAGGACTAACTCAATGAGCTATCATTTGAATCCTTGATTCAAATGAGTTCATCCCGTTCTTTCAGCTTGCATTAGACCAACACACATCCATATTGCCATGTCATAGCATGCATCATATTGTTGCATATTGTCATGTGTGTTTACTTTGGTGTGCTTTCATGATAGGTTCTCGCCTCAAGATAACCTCGACTACCCATCGAAGGGCAGTTCTCACCCCAGTTCCATCGGGCAAGCAACCCGTTGATCATTTCGATACAAACCCATGTTCTCGCTTCGCTCTCGCATCGCATTAAGACAACGTGATTCAAACTGTTGTGTGCTGCGGTAGTTGAACCCACTTCCTTTGCATGACTGTCATTGCCACAAGAATTAGATGAAACCCACTAGTATGTGTAGGAGTTGATTGAGCCATGTTTGTGATTCCTACCATGCTATGCTTGCTATGCTTAGAGTTGTGTCGTCGGCTCATCGGGATGATGAACTGGAGTGAAAGGTTGTGTTGGTTCGAGAGTGAAAGTGTTGAACACGATTTGGTAAAGGTATCGATGAGAGGCCATGTAGGAGTACATGGTGGGTTGTTTCATTGAAGCCGAACTTAAGAACTGAGATCTGTGTTTGTGATCCATGAAACAGTTACTACCACACATTGGGATCCTTAATTGACCCTCTCGGCTTCTTAACCACCCCTGTTCATAGTCCGGAGTTGCAAGTAGTTTCGTGTTTGTAGCATGTGGGGCCGACGCAACGCTGACCTTAGGGGTGGGTTGTGTTGCGGTAGGCACGCGGGTCTGTACCGAAAGTGCCCGCTTGGTATCTCGGGAACCCCGCACACATCGCTCGGGCTGTATGGGAAACCTCGGCGGACTCCTCGGATGGAACCCGAATAGGCGATAAACCTGGACTAGGGACTTGAGTGTTTAGGTAGGCTGTGGCCGACACCCACGTTGGGCTTCCGCTTGAAGGTTGCCGAGTACATGTCGTGTAAACGATGATAAGTGGTGAGAGCGTGTGTGAAGAAGTACACCCCTGCAGGGTTAAATATGATCTATTCGAATAGCCGTGTCCACGGAGAAGGACTTCTGGGTTACCTATATCAGTTCATAGACAAGTAAATGGATACTACTAAAAGCCTCAAGATAAGTGTGAGTATCGTGGATGGCCCTCTCGTGGGATGACGAGAGAGGATCCACGGTGGAGTATTGTGATGGTGATTAGTGGACTCGTACGACAAATGTTTTACAAAGTGGTGTCACGTAGGATAGCTTAGCCAAGAGTCAAAGCTGGCTTGCTGCAAATAACTCCACTTCCTTCCTTGAGAATGTGCATGTATGATAGGATTCTGTGGTAAGACTTGCTGAGTACCTTTGTACTCATGTTTGCTTAATTAATGTTTTTCAGAGGACTATACTACCCCCTCCGACGGATTCTATGTAGATATTGACTTCGATTTAGTGAACTAGCCACCTGTGTGGCGATCTAAGACTTGTGAAGGGCCATTGTAGATAGAAAGGCTCCAACAAGCTTTCTTTCTTTCTAGAGTCTCAGATCGAGACTAGTTTGCTTCCGCATGTGCTTGTATGATTGTATGATTTGAGTGTTGGGTCATGTGACCCCTACCTGTATGACTATAGTTATGTATGGCTCCTGAGCCTCTTAAATAAAGTACTTGAGTTGTAGAGTTTTGTTGTGATGCCTTGTTGTATTTACTCATATCGGGCATATTATGGTATGATTGAAATGCTTGGTATGAGTGGGATCCGACAAACTAGTTGTTTATCCTTGGCAGCCTCTCATATGGGGAAATGTAGTCTCGTGCTTCGAGCGATAGTAGTCCGCTACAGCCCGGTTCACCGAGTCCTGCTAGCCCAAGACTACCGCTTGGACACTTGACTGGCCGGCATGTGATTCATTTCGTTCCTATGTCTGTCCTTCGGGAAATGTCACGCGGTGATATTCGAGTCCTGCCTAGCCTGCTACAGCCCGGGATACCGGAGTCCTCATAGCCCAAGTGCTACAGCCCGAATTCATACGTTGATGACCGACATGCTCGAGGTGATTCATGTATGCCTGTCCCCATAGGTTAGTGCCGCTTTGGGTTCACGACTAGCCATGTCGGCCCGGTTCTTGGTCATGTTGATGCTAGCGACACTATCATATACGTGAGCCAAAAGGCGCAAACGGTCCCGGGCCATGGTAAGGCGACACCCGTGGGAATACCGTGCGTGAGGCCACAAAGTGATATGAGGTGTTACCAGCTAGGTCGATATGACTTGGAATCGGGGTCCTGACACGATCTCCTCCTGACTTAGAGTGAAGCACGCGGGAGGGTAGTCATTTCCGGTCTTCTTGGCCTTTTTGCCTTTGCGACGACTTTCGTGTCCCGCTTCGCCTCATCATCATCATCATCATCATCATCATCATCATCATTAGCGTGAAGCTCCCGCCCGATGCCCATTGATTTCAAGTCTGCCCTTGCTTTCGCCCATCTTTGGTCCTCTCCGCATGTTGAGCAGGGTACCAAGCGGACTCTCGCACACGTTCTTCGTGATATGCATGACATCAAGGCTGTGAGGCACACGGTGGATCTTCCAAGACGGCAAGTCCCGTAAAACAGACCTCGCTTTCCATACCTTCAAGAGCGGCTCGCGCTTTCGCTTCTTTCCTGCTCGCGCCTTTTGCTTCTTTCGGCGCAAGGCAGTCTTTCCAATTTTTCAACAGCTTGTCTATTTCTCGCCGCTCCTCGTACATCGGCGCGCTGGGTTCGGTTTCACCATCGAACGGATCCTGCGTTTTCTCCACGGGTCATCATCGCGAAGCCACCTTCGATGTCCCATGAACACGGTTTTCAAGACCCGGATCTCTATCTAGCTGGCGATACGTTGTGTCATCCATGCACCTTACGCATCCGTAAAATCCGTGGACTACCTGCCCCGCGAGATATCCGTAATCGAGATAGTCGTGCACCGTCGTGAGCAAAGGCGGCTCTCATAGGGAAATATTCTTTTCTTGGCCCCACGATTGGCTGGCGTTTTCCACAGCGTGTCAAGCTCCTCTTTCAGCAGCCCCGGATACAGATTGATGTCGTTCCCGGTAGTTTTGGCCCTTCAATTAGCATACTCATGTGAATGTACTTCCTCTTCATGCACAACCAGGGGAAGGTTGTACATCCACACAAACACAAGGCTAGGTGCTATGTGTGGTTCTCTCGGCTGCCAAACGGATTGACTCCATCGGTGCTCGCGCCCAGCACGATGTTCCTTGATCTTCCCAAATTCTGAGTCTTCGGTTCAACGCTTGCCACTCGCTCGCATCCTTAGGGTGACTCAAGATCTTGTCTTTTTATCTATCTCCGGATCATTTGCGCCATCTTCTCGCTTCTTCTCCTCCCTATCCGCTGTGCCAACGCAGGAGCTTTGCTACCTTAGGGTCCGCGAATACCGCTGCAAACGAGGTGTCGGACCCCGATTCCAAGTCACATCGACCTAGCCGTAACACCTCATATCACTTTGCGGCCTCATGCACGGTATTCCACGGGTGTCGCTTACCATGGCCCGGGACCGTTTGGCGCCTTTTGGCTCACGATATGATAGTGTCGCTAGCATCCACATGACAAAGAACCCGGGCCGACATGGCTAGTCGTGAACCCAAAGCGGCGCTTAACCTATGGGGACAGCATACATGAATCACATCGAGCATGTCGGTCATCAACGATATATTCGGGCTATAGCACTGGCTAAACAGACTCCGTATCCCGGCTGTAGTAGGCTAGGCAGGACTCGAATACCACCGCGTGACATTTCTCAAGGGATGTATATAGGAACTAAGTGAATCACATGTCGCCAGTCAAGTGTCCAAGCAAGTAGAGTGGGCTAGCAGACTCGTGAACCGGGCTGTAGCGGACTACTATCGCTTAGAAGCACAAGACTATATTTTCCCATATGAGAGGTTGCCAAGGATAAACAACTAGTTTGTCGGATCCCACTCATACCAAGCATTTCAATCATACACGCAATATGCCCGATATGAGTAGATACAACAAGGCATCACAACAAAACTCTACAACTCAAAGTACTTTATTTAAGAGGCTCCGAGGAGTCATACATAACATATCCATACAGGTAGGGGTCACATGACCCAACACTTAAGTCATACAATCATACAAGCACATGCGGAAGCAAACTAGTCTGAGTACAGACTCTAGAAAGAAAGAAAGCTTGTTGGAGCCTTTCTATCTACAATGGCCCTTCACAAGTCTCGAGATCACCACCGGGTGGCTAGCTCACTCGTCAAGTCGAGATCTACATAGGATCCATCGGAGGGGTAGTGTTGTCCCCAAAAACATTAATTACAAACATGAGTACGGAGGTACTCAAAGAAGTCTTACCACGTAATCCTATCATACATGCACATTCTCAAGGAGGTGGTGGAGTTATTTGCAGCAAGCCAGCTTTGACTCTTGGCTAAGCTATCCCACGTGACACCATTTGTAAGGCATTTGTCGCATTACAGAGTCCACTAATCACCATCACAATACTCCACCGTGGATCCTCTCCGTCATCCCACGAGAGGGCCATCCGCGATACTCACACTTATCTTGAGGCTTTTAGTAGTATCCATTTACTTGTCTATGAACTGATATAGGTAACCCAGAAGTCCTTCTCCGTGGACACGGCTATTCGAATAGATCATATTAACCCTGCAGGGTGTACTTCTTCACACACGCTCATTTCACTTACCGCCGTGTACACGACATGTACTGCAACCTTCAAGCGAAGCCCAACGTGGGTGTCGGCCACAGCCTACCTAAACACTCAAGTCTCGAGTCCAGGTTTATCGCCTATTCGGTTCCATCCGCAGGAGTCCGCCGAGGTTTCCCATACAGCCCCGAACGATGTGTGGTTCCCGAGATACCAAACGGGCACTCGGTACACCGGCCACGTGCCTACCGCAACACAACCCACCCCTAAGGTCAGCGCTGCGGCGGCCCCAAAGATGCTACAAACACCGTAAACTACTTGCAACTCCCGGACTAAGAACAAGGGTGGTTAAGAAGTTGAGAGGGTCAATTAAGGATCCCAATGCGTGGTAGTAACTGTTTCATGGATCACAAACACAGATCTCAGTTCTTAGGATCGGCTTCAATGAAACAACCCACCATGTACTCCTACATGGCCTCTCATCGATACCTTTACCAAAACGTGTTCAACACTTTCACTCTCGAACCAACACAACCTTTCACTCCAGTTCATCATCCCGATGAGCCAGACCTGACACAACTCTAAGCATAGCAAGCATAGCATGGTAGGAATCACAAACATGGCTCAATCAACTCCTACACATACTAGTGGGTTTCATCTAGTTATCGTGGCAATGACAGTCATGCAAAGGAAGTGGGTTCAACTACCACAGCACACAACAGTTTGAATCGCGTTGTCTTAATGCAAGAACGAGAGCGGCGAGAACATGGGTTTGTATCGAATGATCAATGAGTTGCTTGCCTCGATGGAACGGGGTAGAGTACTTCCTTCGATGGATAGTCGAGGTTATCCTCGGGGCGTAACCTATCACTTAAAATCATACCGAAGTAAACACACATGACAATATGCAACAATATGATGCATGCTATGACATGGCAATATGGATGTGTGTTGGCCTAATGCAAGCTGAAATAATAGGGGATGAACTCATTTGAATCAAAGATTCAAATGATAGCTCATTTGAAATAGCCCTAAAGGTGCATTATCTTATTCTGGTTAAACCGCAAGGTTAACTTGTTTTAACATGCATGAAACCTGTACCAATGGATAGAATGGATTTTCTGATCATTTTTCATATATAAATATTTGCATTTGGGGTTACAGATTAAAAGTTATAAGCATTTGAAATTTGAATTATATTCTGGAATTTACTGAATTAGAATAAATCCAGAAATTAGATTATTGCGTCAGCCATGCGTCAGCATGACGTCAGGTCAACGGAGACGCCCAGTGTCAAACCCGACAAAGGGTTCCTGTGGTGTCGTGGTAATTAGTTTAACTAATGTTTAATTAAAACTAAACCTATTTAGTTAGCGGGCTGGGCCCCATCCGCCGCTGACTCATCGAGTCAACCAGGCCCACCCGGTCAAAGTCCATGTCGGCTGCACTGGCGCTCTAGTCCCAAGCGAGCCCGACGCAAGCGGAGGAAGTGCGCTTATGCATTCCGCACCAAACGAGCCATGGAGGGTGGCTATGGGTAGCTGGGAACAAGCCGCTGCCACCGTGGAGTCGGTTGGGGTTGGGGTGGCGGAATCGGCGCCGGCGACGACCTAGGCGGCCGCCGGAGTTCGGGCCAAGACTAACTTGGGGCTAGAGGGGTCGGTGAGGTGCGGGAGTGTATGGTTAGACCCCATGGGTGCGGTGGAGTGTGATGGACACCCGAGGTGGTTTGAGGGTGACGGGAGCACGCCGGGCGATGAGCTCCACGGCGGCGGGTGCGGGTGAGCTTGCTCGTTGCTACGCTGCTCGAGAGCGAGAGAGAGAGGGAAGGGGAGGTAGATGGGCTCACGGGCGACGCGTAGAAGCTCTCGTCGAGGTCGGGGACGGACCGGAGCGACGACGGGCACTAGAGCAGGCGGGGCTTGGCTAGTTTGGGGTAGTCGAGAGCGGCGGAGCTCCTAGACAAGGTGAGGAGGAGCACGGACGGAGGGGAGCGTGGTTACGGCGATGGAAAGGGCGACGGCAAGGCCGGGCCAAGGTGGGGGGGAGAGCGAGAGATGAACCGGGAGGAGAGGAAGTGTCCAGGGGTTCGGGGAGAGGGAGAGGGCGATCTCATCGGCAGCTGGTGAGAGGAGCGGCGAGGCGGCGACCAGGTGCGTGGCACCCATGCAAGGTTCGCCGTCGAGCACTGCTGCTCTGTCTGTCAAGCCGAGCCAAGCAGCCATGGCCGCTGCTGTTGGCTGGGCCTGGCAGGTGGGCCGGGTAGGTGGCGCCTGTAAGTGCCCTCCTGTTTTATCTTTTCTAATTTTCTGCAACTTTGTGGAGTTTTCTAAAATACCAAAACAGTTTTAAAATTCACCAAAATGCTCCCGGTCCATTGTTGAAATATTTCCAACATGAAACATTTTGGTTTGGCAATTTTGGGCATTTGAAATATTTTATATAATTTGAAATGCTCAAGTTCAAAAACTTATGAGTTAATTCAAGGACCTTGGACGACCTAGAAAATGATGCACCACTTTTGGCATAGGCTCGAACCAAAGCAAAGATGATGAGCATTTCAAGGGCATTTCAGGTTCATTGAAATAATTTTTAGTAAACCCTAGTTGAATTAAGGGGGGGTTCTGGGGTTTCGTCTTCCCCATTTCAAATTCAAATGAAATTTAAACATGATGCACACCCTAATGCATGGTCTAGCTTGGATGTGACACGAGGAGTGATCGGAAAGTACCACACCACTTTTCGAGGAGCTTTCTTCCTCTTCTTGTATCGAGTGACGCCAAGACACCGGACATATGGTAGACTCCGTGCTCATTCCGATAAATGATGCAATTGTTCATGCACACATGGTATTTCAAAGCGGTAAATCCAGAGGACACACGATTTTTTCTTCGCCTCCAAACTGGTCGGGCACTTGTTCCCTTGGGAAGACGTTTCAGGCGTAACGACATGTTCTCGCCGAAACATGCGCCGGTCATTTTGTGTTTTACCTTCATCTCCGTGAGCCATGAGCGCTACTTTCAGGTGGGTATCCTCGGCCTGCATCCTTCATACAATGGAGTAACCGCAGATAACCTGTTGATCCATCTTGGCTTTCTCTCGGGCGGCAGTTTTATGTTATCCGTCCGCTTGAGAAGCAGCTCTTGAATATGAGGGTCCTGCACCCAGCCCATCGATGGTCCAGCGTCGTCGCTCCGCCCGCATCATCATCTTCATGATCATGCCCGCCGCCCCGCTCCTAAGATCTTCCTCATCATCATGTCCTCGCATCTTCTACATGATGATCGTACAGATCACCGCCGTGATCATCTCCGGGATTCTTCGCCTTCTCGCCTACCGAGCCGCGGTGGTTGTCTTGCTTCCTTCCTCATTTTTTGCCCGCCCCATGGACGACTTCAGAGTCATCTTCATCACCTTGCCACCGATAGCCACCCATGAAACCACGCAAGAGCAGGTGGTCCCGCACTTGCCCGAACCGGTCCGCAATAAGGCTCTTCAGCCTTGCATCTTCGACACGGACATCTTATCTCCGCCTCGCTCTTTTGAAGCATCTCGGCCTTCGCAGACTCAAACCTATTCACGATGCCTTCGGGTCATCGTATGGACTATGGTCGTCATGGGTAGAGCAAAACGATATTTTAGAACCAAGAAAAATTGGGCATGACTTTCCTAAAAATAGGACCAAAAAGAATGCTTAATGCCAAAATTCTCACCAAACGGAAATGAATCAACATTCCGCAAAATATTGGCAACTATCGATTTCAAATACCGGTACACCTCCAAACACAAACACATATGCAACACTACCTAACATATGCAACACCACCTAACATACATAGATCTAGCTAGGCTATAAAAAGTGCATGTGCACATTGTTGTAAGGAGAACAACATAAATATAGCTTCCCCTTACTTACCTATCAAAACAAGGTAATTTAACCACTTAATTTGAATGAATCTATGGTGGAAATGAGGTGAAAAGAGGAGGCACCCGAGACAAGGAGGAGGTGGAGAGAATGAAGTGGGAGAAAGTGAGTGTGGGTATGAGAGGCTGTCCAAAATATCTTGTTGTTGCCCACTTACTAATGGCGCACAACACTAAATGCGCCATTAGTAATCCAGTTACTAATGGCGCACCTTTCCGGTGGTGCGCCATTAGTAGTTTTTTGCAAAAAACATACTAATGGCGATCGATCTAAAGGCGCCATTACTAGTTTAAATTAGTAATGGCGCATTGTTGAACAAAGGCGCCATTAGTAGTATTGCAAAAAAGGAATAAAATATAATAAAAAACAACATTAGTGGCGATTTTCCGACGGGTGCGCCATTACTAGTTACAACTAGTAATGGCGATCGTGTCTGGATGCGCCATTAGTATGTTTGGACATGCGCACTAGTTTAAAAAAATTGATATTAATGGCGCACCTGGGCCAAAGCGCCATTAGTAGTTTCAACTCTAATGGCGATCGGAAGGTGGTGCGCCATTAGTATATACTAATGGCGCACCCCTTGTCTGGTGCGCCATTAGTGTCAATCCCATCTATAGCCCTTTTTCTAGTAGTGTAAGGAAGCTCAAACCCAAGATTCCAGACCATAATGATGCTCATCCTGTGGCTGAGAGCATGAAGATCAGGAGAGATCTATGGTTGAGGCTATGGAGAGAGTCGATCCATATGCCACTGTGAGAAGGACTGCTGAGATTACAGTGTTCCACACCAAGGAGCAGCAGGACTTCTATGATACCATCTTGTTGGATAAGAAGCCCATAGTTTGTGATATGAGGTGGGTCGACTGGACCTACATTCAGGAGAATGCATAACACTATCCTGGAGTGTATGACAGCTTCAGTGCGTGTGGAGTTGCAGATTTTGTTGGACAGAAGCTCACAAACTCAATGGGCAAGTCTGATCAATGCCCCCAAGGAGAGTGAAAAGCTCATTCACAGTCTTGGGCAACCGCACGTTCGCCTTGGAACAAATATGACGGTTGCGCACATTGGACTGGAAGGCAGCTATCACGGCTGCAGGATAGATATTTGGGATATTTCTATGAACTTTCATGAATCTCTGTAAATACTTATGGAGGGTTTCTCGTTCCTTCTGCTGGAGAAGCTGCAAATCGCTAGGCCTGCCGGGTTCCTGATGACCGCCAGTGAAGGCGCCAATGAACTCGTGGCACGGGTCAGCCCACGACGAAATGGAGGTCTCCGGTAGGTGCATCAGCCAACACCTCACATTGGACTTGATGGCCAACGGGAAGTAGTTGGCGAACACCTTCTCATCCCTTCCCCCAACAGCCTGAACAACGATGGTGTAGATGCACAGGAACTCTTCTGGGTTCAGCCTCTGATACGTCTCCAACGTATCTATAATTTATGAAGTATTCATCCTATTATATTATCCATCTTGGATGTTTTACGGGCTTTATTATGCACTTTTATATTATTTTTGGGACTAACCTATTGACCCAGAGCCCAGTGTCAGTTCCTGTTTTTCCCTTGTTTCAGTGTTTCGAAGAAAAGGAATATCAAACGGAGTCGAAATGGAATGAAACCTTCTGGAGAAGTTATTTTTGGAAGGAAAGCAACCTCGATAGACTTGAGTGCACGTCAGAAAGAACGAGGAGCCACGAGGTAGGGGCGCGCCTCCACCCTCGTGGCCCCTCGTGGCCCCCCGACGCATTTCTTCCTCCTATATATACCCATATACCCTAAAACGATCGGGGAACATAATAGATCTGAGTTCCGCCATCGCAAGCGCCCTGAGCCACCAAAACCTCTCATGAGCCTGTTTCCGCACCCCGCCCGGAAGGGGGTCAGGAGTCCTGACTAGGGGTGTCCTGATAGTCGGACTATCATCACGGCCGCATTCCAAGACTATGAAGATACAAGATTGAAGACTTTGTCCCTGTCCGATGGGACTTTCTGGCGTGGAAGGCAAGCTTGGCGACACGGATATGTAGATCTCCTACCATTGTAACCGACTGTAACCCTAACCTATCCGTGTCTATATAAACCGGAGGGTTTTAGTCCGTTGGACTAACAACAATCATACCATAGGCTAGCTTCTAGGGTTTAGCCTCCTTGATCTCATGGTAGATCTACTCTTGTACTACCCATATCATCAATATTAATCAAGTAGGAGTAGGGTATTACTCCATCGAGAGGGGCCGAACTCGGTAAAACATCGTGTCCCTTGTCTCCTATTACCATCCGCCTAGACGCACAGTTCGGGACCCCTACCCGAGATCCGCCGGTTTTGACATCGACATTGGTGCTTTCATTGAGAGTTCCTCCGTGTCGCCACCGATAGGGTCTGATGGCTCCTTCGATCATCAATAAAGACGCGTCCGTGGTGAGACTTTTCTCCCGGACAGATCTTCGTGTTCGTGGCTTTGCATCGGGCAATTCGCTGGCCATCCGAGCAGATCAAAGCTACGCCCGCCATCGTCAGATTTGAAGTTTGAACTATACGGCCGATATCCGCGGAGACTTGATCTTCGACGGATTTGAGCCGCAGCCAAGCGTGCCGACCGTCTCGATGGGCATGATCTAGCTCATGCGCCAACAGTGCCCTTGAGGCCGCATCAAGATCCGCCCGACCCTTAATCCGAGCCGGATTCCCGATCGAGGACGCAGTGGTTGGACATCACCGGGGCTACAATCTCTACGAGGATTGAGCCAACTCTATCCCTGTCCTTTGCGAAGACCTTGACTCTAGGGTGCCGGACTAACCTCCGCGCCGCTACCAATCGAATCCGATTGGGCGCCTTATGGAGTTCACGTCATGACATCTTTCAACACTCGCCTTTGGCGGCATCCTGAATTCACTAAAGTCTCTCTTTATCCGGAGAGCCCTGGCCGACTACGGTCAGAAGGTTGGGATACGAACGACAAAGAAATTCAACGCCCACCCACCACCCACTTTCAGAGCCACCGCCGAAAAGCTTACACGACGTGCTCGATTTGATTCAAGACATCGACGGTATGGACGACGATGTAGGAGACAACAATGAACCAGCACCTATAGGATGCTGGACAACCACCTCATCTCATGATGTATACATGGTGGATACACCTAAAGGAAATGAAGACGAGGAACAACGGACGCCATGAAGGATAAATCCTCAAAAGCAGTCAAACGGCAACGTAAACGCTGAATCAAGTCCCGCCAACAGAGACCCAGCCATAGAGCAGGGCGAACCGTGGACGCATTTAACACGCTATCGAAAGCAATCGTCTAACAAGACAACTTGATAAACAATCTGTCCCCAAGAAGACAACAGTCCGCATAATCTCACGGACAAACTATTGGAGCAAAATGACCTCCGTAAAAGGCTCGCCGCCATCGCTGCAAGTTCGAAAAAGCGAAGCGAAGCTCAAAACAGCGGAAGATGCACTCAGATCAGATGGAGCAAAGTATTCAGCACCGCAGACAACACGGCTGGCGACATACGAACAAAGAGCTACCCAAAAGAAAGCTAGTGCCCGAATTCGACGAGGAGGCCTTAGAGCCCCCACAATTAAAAAGTAAGAAGGCCACCCGGTCGGATGGACGACCCCACGGCAAAAAGAGAGCGGCTAATGGCGCCGCACACAAGCCAATATGCGATCCGCATAAGGATTCACATCAAAAGGATGGCCCGGTTAGGTCCATCTACGGGCCAAGAAAGCAGGCTCGTCAAAGCAATGCAACACGCCAAAATTCCAAAGATCACGGCACACCCAAATATAGGGGTGCCGCACACCCCCTATGTTTCACCGATGAGGTGCTGGATCATGAATATCCAGCGGGATTCAAACCCGTAAACATAGAGGCATACGACGGAACAACAAACCCTGGAGTCTGGATCGAGGATTACATCCTCCACATACACATGGCTAGAGGAGATGATCTCCACGCCATAAAATACTTACCCCTTAAACTCAAAAGGCCAGCTTGGCATTGGCTTAAAAGCCTCCCCGAAAATACCATTGGAAGCTGGGAGGAGCTCGAGGATGCGTTTCGAAAATTTTCAGGGACCTATGTCCGCCCCCGATGCATTTATCTAAGTCACATAACTCAACAGCCCGAGAGTCAGCCCGAAATTCTAGAATAGGTTCCTCACTAAAAAGAACCAAATAGTCGATTGTCTGGACGCCAAGCCTTAGCAGCTTTCAAACACAACGTCCGAGACGAATGGCTCGCCGCACACCTCGCCAAGAAAAACCAAGAACAATGGCCGACAAAGCCTCATGACCCGCTTATGCTGGAGAGGACAGCTGGCTAGCAAGATGCAGCACCAGCGACC
The DNA here is from genome assembly GCA_021605205.1 of Aegilops longissima. NCBI lineage: Eukaryota > Viridiplantae > Streptophyta > Magnoliopsida > Poales > Poaceae > Aegilops > Aegilops longissima. The sequence continues at coordinate 306,019,628 of CM038677.1, forward strand.
CAAGTACATCCAAGTCGTGGATGGAACGAGAAACCACGGCGCAACAAGGACCAACGCCGGATTAAAGGGAATGGTCCAAAGAGCGCGGTCAACGCCGGATTCAAAAGCTCACGCGTAACAACAAAAACTGCCCTTAAGGAAAATAGCGATGAGCTATCCAACTTCCACAAAATCTTGGACAAGATATGTCAAATCCACAAGACTTCGGGAGGCTCGCTAACCATACCCACGTAAATTGTTGTCTTCAAACAGTCCGCAGATCAACGCCGAACACAAGGGGCTCGACACACCAAGTGAAGATGACGACGAGCACCACAAGCAGAGCCCGGAAAACAAAAGAATTTCCCACAAGAGGTTAAAACAGTAAACTCACTTCACGTGATCAAAGGAAACAGAGCGCGCCCACTAAAAGGCGCCGCCGCACACCGGTTGTCAAAACCAATCACATTCACCATCGTGACTATTCGAAAATATCCGAACGCAGGATGGACTGCCTTGATATTGGATCCTATAATCGACGGATTCCAATTTACAAAGTCCTCATGGATGGCAGCAAAGGACATAAACCTGATATATCGACACAATCCGCAGGATGGGGATAAACCCAACCAAAATTCACCAGAGCAACACTTCCTTTAAAGGAGTAATGCCAGCCCATATGCCCATTGTACGGGCTCCATACTGCTAGAAGTTGTGTTCGGTTCATCCGACAACTTCCGCCGCGAAGGTTAATCTTCCATGTCGCCTCGCTTAAAAGTAGCCATCACACTATTGGGACGCCAAGCTTTACCGCTTTAACGCAATACCGATTATGCATCTCTAACACTTAAAATGCCCGGTCCACGCGCATCATCTCGCTAAGAGGAAGTATTATGTTACTCTAGCAAGGAAGAACGGAGACTGCCTTGACAGCCCCACACCTATCCGGCTCGCTAGTCAAAAAACCTGAATTGATCATTCAAACCCGGACACGGCTAGACGAGTCCGTGCCTACTAGCGCATACCCCCATACGAGGGGTTGCATGCATGTATAACAAGAGACAATAAAGCTCAATTTTATTCACTTCTTCAAACCGCACTCGCTTATTTAATATTAAGTACATTTTCGCACAATCCTTTTCTTTTAAACTAAGTTCCTCTCTTTACAGATGAACAACGTATACACCCGCCCAGATACGGCACAACGGAGACACAGCGCAGACGTAGTAGGGACCCGCTGCAAGGATTCTTTTCAGATTAAGACCTTGCGTAAACCTTTTTACGCCTCTTGTTTATATACATCCCGGTTTCTTACTATAACCGAGGAGGAGGCTGGCGCTTTTGGCATTGGCCGCACCAGAATTTTTGCACGCACTGACACCAGGGGCTTAGGCATTATTCTGCCCGCTTTTATAAAGACCGAATACCTTAGGGAGTGTTCGCGCCTCGAGTTAGGCCTTATATGCATCAGCTCCCAATCATGTCTTTGGTCAAATGTTGGGTTTTTCCGCCTCCTGTGTTTTGCTGCCTTACGCTCCGATTTATCGCTAACGCGCACTGGAGAACTATCGCGACAGTGCCCTCGTTCGCGGGCAAAGCACCTCAAGAGAGAAAGCCAAAACTGACCGCATGATATAGCGAGACTAGTCAACCACTGATGACTCATCGGAATGTTTAGGATTCCTCCGCATTAACGAAGGACCGGTTTTTGTCAGCACATACGCACTCTCGGACCGAGAGTGCGGTGCCTCTGTGGGCTATATAGTAGCCCCACCTCGAACTCCTATGGCTAAGTGAAAGTGATAAAGCATTATAGTTCGTTGCTGGTTTGCTATGCTATCACCTCCTTAACAAGACCAAGACGTTGATTATGTGAAAAGCGCTTTGTAAACACCCCGCACTATGTGCGTAATGAAGCCAAGGACTGCCATCTTTCAAAGTTATATATACATATACATAAACGTCCGACATGGAGTAGTTTACTACTTGAACGCACAAGTATAAAAAGCTCTTATATTATATTGAAACATTGTTTTCACAAATCATACATGTCATTTAAACATAATATCCTTCGAGCACTTTGCCTCTATTAAACGAAGCGCCGCAGGACTTCTTCAAAATAGTGCTCGCAGTACTGGCTTCGTCTCAATCTTGGGATGCAACGTCGGTGGCCTTCATCTTCGCCAAAGATGTCTTGACACGGTCCGAGCCATCCGCGCCCTCAATACACGCCATCGCTTCATTGCGCCGATACGCTGTACCGCATCAAGGAACTGCTGCACTAAACCAAAATAGCTCTTCGGCTAGGGTCCGCCCGCCACAAGTGAGTCAAGACATGCTTCATGGCAATCCAGATAATCGATTCAGCTCGCCCATTCGCCAACCGATCGGGCGGGCAGAGGACGCCCGACTATGGAATTGCGATCAATATAGCTCTTCCCTTCGTGCCCTTCCGCCCCGGAAGCGCCGATCGCTATTCGCAGCGCCGCCGCCAAGTCCAGATAAGCATCCTTCGAACTCCACAACTTATCCAACCGAGCATACTTTGATCCAGATATTTCTCCGCAGCGTAAACGGTTTTCCACCGCAATTTCCGCCCGACTCAGCTCCTCCTTGGCAGCTCTCAAGGCCGATCGGGCATTCTTGATTCGTGGCGGCCTTTTTCAGTTCTTCTTGTTCCGCTTTGACGCTTTTTTCAAGAACCTCGCAGCGATCGGTAGTATTCTTAACTTTCTCGCCATATCGCCATTTCCTGTTTGCTTTAAGCTGAGCAGCCTGCTCGCTTTTAGCTCTTCGCCGCTTTTAAAGCGGCCAGACATTATTTCTGGCTTGCTTTTTCGCTCGGGCAAGCTCCGCCCGCAGCTCCTCCACAAAGAAGCTGCACCATCTACATTAAGCATACAAATAGTGAGACATGGGCCAAGCTCCCTTAGCAGGTGTCCGTGATAGAAGTCACATACCTTGTGACTCGTCAAACCGCTTATTGACCAGCGATGTCCGTGATCCGCCTTCGCTGTTGCCGCTTAGTTCGGCATATTCATTAGTCCGCCACATCGGATGCCCCGCCACCTGTTTAGGAGCGGGCGATATGTTATAATCTAGATTTGATCTCGCACGTTGTCAATTTTGACAACATACCGAGTCTCGTGGGCTACTATCTATACAGTATGATTTATATGCATAA